>CM063511.1:77943894-77961394 GCA_032207245.1 Pardosa pseudoannulata | reverse complement strand
GCTCTTACTTCAAGGCAACATAAAATCTCTCGATATATCGTCATTACAGACTTTTTAAAGTATTAATTAATGTATTTAAATGTTCATTATTAAATAATATTTATAAATGGCAAATAAAAACAGCATTAAAATCCATTCATATTAGGACCTTTTACAAATTTTTTAATAACTTTCCAACTTATTATTTTTTGTCATTTCAAGTAGTATAGCTTTAAACATACAAACAATTAACCACGTGTAAAACATTAAAATCCTTTAAAATATAAATAACATTTGAAATATGAATGTTGCAAAATAAATTTTTGAATGCAATTAAAGTAAAATATTCATTTTACCTTTACTAACCAAAATTTTAACGGTATTCGGCAGTTCAAATTATACTAAGAACTTTTAAGTAAGTCACTTATCTTTTAGGTTTTAAAAAGATAAGACATTATTATGCTACAAAACTAAAATTTAAATTTATCACTCATAGTAATAATATTTAAGTTAAAATTGGAAAAATAATACAGTCAATTTGATACAAAATATTAGTTTATAATTTACAAACTATGAAATGTAATTTTTATGTAAGTGGGAATTTACTCTGTTTTCTTTGGTGTACATATTTATGTTTATATAATGTATTTATTAAATAACAAAGCTAAACATATTTTATAAAGTTCAACTTTATTAAAGACTTAAGAAAAGATTATTCTAAAGAGAGAAACCTTTTTATATCATATTAAATCAAAAACGATCTATTATAAATCAAAGAACATCATAATACACAAACAGATTTCAACACAATGTATTAATGGTGTTCCGTTAATACTTTTACCAATACGTTTTTACCCGTATAATATCACCTATCATATATACCCCAATATCACTACTTCAGTTGTAATAATTATGCATAAACTTTTGCTGAAAAATTATACTTCACATATCATATTGAATTTTATCATATTGAATTTTAGTATGATAAAATTATTAAACATTCTTTAAAATAAAATTTACTAAATTAGTCTTTCCATATAGTCTTTCAATTCAATTAGAAATATTAGTCATTTTGTTATTTTGTTAAAAATCTATTTATAAGTTTAATGGTATTGAGCTATAAAATGTAGAAGCAAAAATAATAAAACTCTTTTGTAAATGGTAAACAAAAATGTAGCTCTGTAAAACTCCTTTAACTATACTAAAATGTATAATATACTTTATTTCCGTTAAATGATATTGCATACTAGAATTCAGGTATATTTTTGTAAGATACTTAAATTTCTCCCTGCCTTTAATTAAGAAAAATGTCTCTCTTTAACACGATACCTAGTCTTTTAGCCCTTCTAAATGACGTTACCTGAAGACTAGTCCTTAGTATAATAATGGGGTATGTGATACAGTATGTGAATCTTTACTAAATAGTCTAGACATAAAAGGAATCCGTCTCTTTATTTCTTCAAAACTTCTCATTTTATAAAGGGTATTGTCATTATTCTTACCCTTTTGGAAGTTTAGAAAAATAAATAGATTTTATCTTACGAAAAGTTTTAATCATTTAATCATTTAATTTTTTTAATCAGGGTTTTTTCCTTTAACTTCCATAACTCTGTTTTGTTTAATAAATGATCTGGACATGGTTGCGATAAAATAATTAAGGAATACTAATTTAGAATAAGGCACATACTTCAATGTAATATTTTGAGTCAAGAAACAAATTATACAATGTATAGTACATGAACTCCAAGTAGATAGAAGTTCACCATTTCTAATATTTAAAACTAATGATTGAAATTATATTATGTTCACAGTTCTGTTAAACTACTAGCTCTACTGGTCTCAAACATCCCACGAGTAAAATTTTAGAGGTAAATTGCTTTCAGTAGCCCAATTCCAGTTGTTCTGAAACCAGTTAGGTCGAATCTTTCTTTTGTCTTCACATACCACAGTTTCAATTGAATTTTAGGTAGTGGTAAGTGAATTCGATATCATTGGATCTAAGTGAAATTCAGCAATGAGTTATATTTTTGTCAACATATCATTTCCTATGGCATCAAAGTAAAAAGAACTTGAACTCAAGAACGTTTTCCCTGAAGATTTGTAACGGAAAAGCATGATTCTCCAGAAATAATTATGGTATAGCTAGATTACCGCATAAACCTCTACATCTATAACCAAACTTTAGAAATGTAACCAAAATATACAAATGTTAAATTCTTGAGTCTCAAATAGTCTGATGTTCTGTCAGTCTTAGATTCTTATTCATAGATGTTCATATACATCCTACGGTGTTGCCAGCAAATATACTTTCCGTCAGTGTAAAGATATTTAGAACATAGTCTAGATTTTGTATCTCATGATCTTAATTCTATAAGAAATGCAATACACATGGTTGAAAGATAAATTGTAACCGGTTAATAACATCAAGTTCCGTTTAAAAATTCATAGCTGAGAAATAATCTTTGAAATATTAGGAATTCCAAGACACCACTACATGTCTCTTGTAGACATTGAGAGATGTCTTGAGTAGCTTGGGAGGATATATGAAGTAACCGCTAAATTTATTAAAGTGTACCATTTTCTCGTTTAATAATTTATTTTTAAAATAAAGAAATTTTGATACAATCATTCTCGCTTGGTCTTTTATTTTATTAATAAAAGTCAATACTAATCTTGTCATATATTTTTCCTCATAATATACCCACATACTACATATCTTAATTAAGTCAATACTTAAGTCATACTTAAGTCAATACTAATCTTGTCATATATTTTTCCTCATAATATACCCACATACTACATATCTTTAAATTCTGATTTACAACTCCTTAATTTTGAATAAAAATTTTACATAAAAAATTCACTTAAATACCAAAGTTTCAATTGAAGTTTAGACCATTGTAAGTGAATTCGATGTCAATGGATCTAAGTCATATTCAGCAGTGAGTTCTATTTTTGTCAACAAACCATTTCTCATGGCATTAAAGTAAAAAGAACTGGTAACTCAAGAACGCTTTCCCCGAAGCATTCGCAACGTGGCGACATGATTCTCCAGAAATAATTATGGCATATAGCTGAATAACGTCATATACCTCTACGTCTACTACAAAACTATACAAATGTAACCAAAATATAAAAATGTTAAATACTTTTGTCCTACATTGACGTAGTCTGACGTTCTGTCAGTCTTAAATTCTTATTCCTAAATGTTCATATACATCCTAATGCATTGCAATCAACGATATTTTCCTTCATTGTAAAGATATCTAGAACATACTCTAGATTTTTTTTAATCTCATGATCTTAATTTTAGAAGATAAACAATACACACGATTGAAAGATAAATTGTAAACAGTTAATTATAAGTTCCACTCGAAAACTCATAGCTGAGAAATAAACTTTGAACTGTTTGGAATTCCAAGATACCACTACATGTCTCTTGTCGACATTGAGAGATGTCTTGAGTAACTTGGTCTTACAATTACCTCGTTAAAATTTTATTTTTAAAATAAAAAAAAATTCTGATATAATCATTCTCGTTTGGTCTTTTATTTTAATAATAAAAGTCAATACTAATCTTGTCATTTATTTTTCCTCATAATATACCCAAATACTTATAACAATGAACTATACTACTGGAAAACCCCAGACTGACCGAAGGACGAAAGCGATGTTAGTGACTCCCCTTCGACCCCATTGGACAAAAGGGGATGCTAACGCGGGTCAGTCGTCTTAGGCCCTGGCAGCTATAGTCATTGGATTTTCCACTGCAGATTTGAAGGCACCTTCAGAGAAAAAGCAAGCCAAGACAGGGCGAAAGCAGAACTTCAGCAGAGGCAGGGAATACTGAACGATTTTTTCATCTGAACATAGCGTCATGAGCGGCACGGAGTTACTACAACATTCCAGCTGTTTACGGAGTCTCCATATAGAGATTTAATATGCTATTTGTGTCACCCGATTGTTCAATAATAGAATTGTAAATAAAGAGACTGCAAAAGGGTAAGTCTTCGCTCATTTGTATCTGGTGTCTTAATTCTTTGTGTTATCTCAACAGGCCTGGTATAAGTCATTGATCCGTAATAATACTACATCTCCTTAAATTCTGATTAACAACTCCTTAATTTTATATAAAAATAATAATAATGATTAATGTACGAATTAAACGCACACAAAACCCAAAGTTAGTTACACAGTTAGTTGAACACATAGATCTTGTGAAAAATTGAATAAAACGTAATTTAGTTTTTGGAGTAAAGTCATATTTTCTACAAATTTAAAGGAATAATGTAAAAGATGCAGTTACTGTTAGGTTTAAAAGAATAAAACTTTTCTGATTACCAGGCATAAGTAAATGATATATTCGACATAAATTTCATAAATTTGTTTCTTTTTAAATAATTTTTTTAGGAGAGAAATATAAAAAATAAATCCACTTTTTGTATTTCAACCACTTGTACAGAGTATTAAAGCAATTAAAACAATTAAAATACCTTAAAAATGCCTAAAACTATACACGAAAAATACATACATCACTCAAATTTTAATAAAATTTTATTTTGTATCATCATTGTACACCAATTTTTAGCATTATCTATAAATAGTCAGCTCATATAAATTAATATATCATGCAGATCACAATGATTAAAAAAATGTTCATGCAAAATATTCAGTTTTCTTCATATAATGCTTTGCTAATTACTTCATTGTTATTGTAATATTAATCATAATGATCATAAGGAATTACTTTACAGTTACTGTTATTGTTTTGCTTAAGAAACTAAAGTTCATTAATTTATAAATAAATAATTTAAAGGAATAATATTTAAAAAATGTACTTACTGTTAGATTTAAAAGAATAAAACTTTTCTGATTACCAAGCATAAGTAAATTAAATATTGCAAATAAATTTATTTCTTTTTAAATAATTTTTTGGATAGAAATATAACAAATAAATGCATTTTATTGTATTTCAACCACTTGTACAAAATAAGTCATCAGCATGTAAAGTACCTTAAAAATGCTTAAAACTATACAGGGAAAATGCATAACATGACTCAGATTTTAATAAAAATCTATTTTGTATTATCATTGTACATTCATTTTTAGCATTATCTATAAATATTCAGCTTATATAATTTAAATATATTATGCAGTTCATAATGATTAAAAAAATGTTTCATGCAAATATTCAGTTTTCTTCATATAAAGCTTTGTTAATTTTTTTATTGTTATTCTAATATTAATCAATATCTAAGGAATTTCTTTATAGTTATTTTTATTACTTTCCTTAAGAAACTAAAGTTTATTAATTTATATATGAGTAGATAGAGTTACATTCCTATGTTTTTGGAAACTTAATACTGAAAATTGTCTTACTTCAATTGAAACAAAAGTAAAAGTTTTGACTAATACTAAATTCATATTACTTGGAAAGTCTCAAAATAGACTAATTTAGATAAGATATTTTGTCAATAGTCTGTGTGATTATTTATTTTCCAACAAAGACAAAATTATTTTACAGAATGTTTGCAATTTATTACAGTACATATCAAATGTATAGCATATAGTATTTACTATATATATAAAAAACAATGTGAAACGTTTGAAATAATTAATTAACAATGCTAATAACATTTTATTTATTTAAAGAATGAAAATCCTTTGTCATTATTCATCATATATATAAATAAAAATAAAAATTGTTTAACCCGATATCTACTATAAGTTCTGAAATTTTAATAAACGTATCTCAAGTTTCATTTTGTTTCTTATTTATGTACTATACTACCAGATTATTGAATATTTTCTTGAATTTTGAAACTTGATTAAAGTGATTAAATTTCATTAGCATTGTCGTACGGAGAATTTTTTAATAATTATCAACTGAATTTTGTATATATATACATATATATATATATATATATATATATATATATATATATATATATATATATATATATATATATATATATATATATATATATATATATATATATATATATATATATATATATATATTCAAGACGAAATTTAGATAGTTAAAATCCGAAAATCAACGTCTGAAACTAAGTTCGTATCTAATTAATTATTGTGTTAGAAAGTTTTATCATGCTAGTGCTACCAGACAAACACTAATCGTTCAATCCCATTACAGATTTGGGTTTATATATTCGCTTCAATTATAGTTTCAACATTATACTTTAATTACTTATTGAAGTTAATTTCAACAGAAATCATTATTACAGAAGAAACCATTATGGATATTAAAGATAAAAGAAAATATATTAGTATTTTTGAATTGCATAAGAACTAATATATATATATATATATATATATATATATATATATATATATATATATATATATATATATATATATATATATCGAAGTTAATTTTATGGTTATACAACATACAGTTAAAAGAGGTAAATGGGAAAACTGAGTTCTTTCCTACAATCATTAGTGAAAGAAACACTGGATATCGGACGTGAGGACAAAGTAAACATTTCGTGACTTTCATATATTTAGAAATATTAATATAAAGGAAACTCGCATTTTGCACACTTGAGGATATTTATAAGAAGTTTCACTACAATTGGAAAACAAGATTTTAAGTACTTCATCAGTTAATTACTGATAATACTGGGCTTGGTTTAGAGTGCATTTGTATATATAAGGTTTAATGATACCGGAACTTACTCATGAAATCCAGTTCCTAATGGCTAGGTATCCATAAAGGGATTTAAAGCTATTTGTTTGCTGTATAACAATTTGTTTGTTGAGTAATTTAAATGGATAAATATTTAGATTAAAATTTATTATTTTAAAATATTAAATTTTGTGTTAATTAGAATATTTTGTTAAAATTAGTGCTATTACATTGTATATTATCAGAATATTTTACGTTTTCTATAATATTTAACGAAGTATGAATTTTTGATTATATTAAATGCAGTTTATGTAAATCAAATGTTCTACATTACAGAGTATTTCAAACAGATTTCTTTTTGTTTTTCCTTATTTAACCCTGTGTAACAATAGTTAAGTTTTAATAAGTGATACACAGTTTTATGACAACATATTCATAGACAGTGTCTAAACTTTGAATGGGACCGGAAACATCCTTGTGCCTAAAAATTGTGAAGTTACTAGTATGATTCGAAAACTATCATACGATAAATACGATTTTAAGTTTTAAAATAGAGATATATGACAATAAAAAAGTTTTTGTAGAAACAAGCAAATAAAAAGTGGGTTGAAAAATGTTATTTTACTATGTGAGATATGTTTATCTTAGGACTTTAAGGGAAAGAATCATAATTTTCATATTTTATTCATTTTGAAGATTATAAGTATTATTTCTTAAACTCAATTCTAAATGGTTAATAACGTACAATCTCCTAAAAAGCAAAGTCCAAGGAACTAAAAAGCAAATCTACTGGTTATTCCATAATTTTTAATAAGTATTTTATATACAAAATATTAAAAAAAAATATTTCCCTATAACGATGGTTATAGGAAAGTGTAATTGGTCCCCATGGTCACACAGTCTATCTGGACTTAATGAATTTACCACAAATGTGTAGAAGTGGAAAAAACTGTTATTTTTTTCTAAGTACACATCCTATTTTTACCAGTCAAAAGACAAAAGGAATCCTATACAGTGATATATATATATATATATATATATATATATATATATATATATATATATATATATATATATATATATATATATATATATATATATATATATATTATTTCTAATTAGTGTTTAATATCATCTAAGAACTTCGACACCATTGTGATCACATAGTTATAATGAATTCATTTTTGTCACATGTATATATTACATTTGTTTAAGTTTTCTTAAATCATAAAGACAGAATTCAAAAGTAATATTTGTAATAGATGTAATGTGAAAATTTTCATTACAATAGAATTTGATGACATTAAAGAAATCTGAAGTTTAATACTCTTATTTAAGTTTCCGAAAATAGTTTTTAATCTTACCTATATATTACTGTGCTGGTTACATGATTTTAGGCTCCAAAGGTGTCGTAATATCTGCATAGGTATTAAACATTTCTGATAATTTTCGTACTTCTCTAGCGTCTACGTCTGGGATTAGCATAACTAATATACAAAATGTGTCTGGGACCAGAATCTCGTTTAAGGCAAAATTTGATACACTGATCGAAAACAATAAATGTATTTCTATAATTCCTGAAATGGCTACAATATAATAGTAATAGAATGATTAATATATTAAATATATATATATATATGTATGTATATATATATATATATATATATATATATATATATATATATATATATATATATATATATATATATATATATATATATATACATATATATATATATATATATAATATATATATATATATATATATATATATATATATATATATATATATATATATATATATAATATATATGAAAATTAACTCTAATATTTCTTTAAAAACCTCCTCTCTCCCATTTTAATTCATTTAAATCCTTTTCTCAGCCTCTAAATAGTTTAATCAAAGGAGTATTTTCCACTTAACATTTCTTTCTGTCATAAAACTGTAAACATTCTGTCTATACAGCAGTTTCCGAGCTGTTGGCTGAACATGGTTTCGCATTTTGCGGATATTGCATTTAAATCGCTTATTAAGTTGTTTTTTACTGTGGGAAAATTCTTTCTGTCGTCACTTTTGTTTGCACATCGGTCCGAGCAGAGTGAGCTCTGTGGCCTTTGGTTGTATGTTGTTCAGAAGATTAGATATGGAATAAAGTTTCGCTCTGGAATAAAGTTTGAATTAGACTTCTGCCGTTCTCTTCAATATGAGGCCCGACTGTAAAGAGGAGAATTTAAAATTTAGAATAATGAATGGGAAAAAGGGATAGACTTCAGGGCTTAGATATTGATATCGTTACATATATATGTATGTATATATATATATATATATATATATATATATATATATATATATATATATATATATATATATATATATATATATATATATATATATATGTATATATATATATATATGTATATATATATATATGTATATATATATATATGTATATATATATATATATGTATATATATATATATATATATATATATATATATATATATATATTATATATATATATATATATATATATATATATATTATATATATATATATATGTATATATATATGTATATATATATATATATGTGTATATATATATATATATATATATTATATATATATATATATATATATATATATATATATTATATATATATATATATATATATATATATATATATATATATATATATATATATATATATATATATATATATATATATATATATATATATATATATAATATATATATATTTTTATAATTTTTGTTTTTATATTTTTCATAAAATATTTGTACACTTTTGAATTCCTTTTATAATAAATAAAATGAGTTTTAATAATATAGTTGTTCCTAGTTTTTCTACATTTATTATTAGTATGTGATTTTTCTATGCAGGACGACTTTATCAATAATCTACTATATGCACACACAAAATCTTACATATATATATATATATATGTGTGTGTGTGTGTGTGTGTGTGTGTGTGTGTGTATGTGTGTGTATGTATGTATGTATGTATGTTTACATATATATGTGTGTGTTTGTGTGTTAGTGAATAATTACAAAATAAATGTATGAAATAACAAACGATAATTTTAAAGCTATTGATCACTGAAATGATTTTAAAAATGAAGTGTAAAATTAATTACACTTTTTTTATACTATAAGAATATAAATACTATACAATGTACTATAAAATATTACTTAATGTAACATTAATTGTTTTAGCAATAGATGATTCTTTGTACATTATATGAATCCTTGAAATCCTAAAAACGCGATTCTAACAAGAGATCCTTTTGAATTTTTTATGCACCTCTTTAACTCTTAATTTGGCTAAGTCCGCTACAAAGAACAATCAAATAAATAAAACCTTCATAATAAATATATATTTTTATCGATAATATATAATATATAAAATATATTATATATATTATTATTATTTATTATTATTATTGTTATTTATTTAAATATATTCTTAATCGATATTCGAAAAAACATCTTCTCAAATTAAGGGTTAATTAAAATTAATATTTCATAAGATATGTAGGTATTAATTCTGCACATATATTAACTGTTAGGTTATTTGATTGGTTTGAAGCTTTACGATCTAATGTTTTGCACTATGGTTGATTACTTCTGCTTAAAGTCGATTTTGAACAGCTAAAAACGGTCATATCATCAGCAGTATTCGCAATCTCAAACTCCAGTACAGGAATGCTGTGCGGTACCCATTTGGCTATCATTTAGAAAATTAACAATAAGAAGCATAATGTTCTCCTCTTTTTTGCTTGATAGTTACCGAGTAAACTAGAGTTCCGATAGTTAACGAGTTGTAAACTAAGGTATAAAAAGATTCTATTAATAAGGGAAACCAAAATATGCTTAAAAGAGCGGTTGTTAGATTCAAAATAGATGAAATAACTAATAATAGTAGATGTAAATTTAAGAATTAATTATCTTTTTATCTTGGAATCTTAAATAATATTGCCTTATGATATTGTAGCACTGCAAAGAAGTGTTAGAGTCTCCATAGCCGAATTCTCATCACACAAGTTTCGTAATCAAGAGATTATGAGTTAGAACCCCTGTAGAGAAGATAGGATTTAAAATCCATGCAAAGTATTTATTTAATTCCTTTATTAATGATCTACTTTATTTCGCGTTCCAGAAGATTCTGGCCCTTTATTAGTTAGCCAGAAAATTATTCTGGAATATTCTCCATTTCTCTGCTTTGCACAGTAAAGCTTTCATCTCTTTCCAGCAGATTTCTGGAACTTTCCTTACTGCTATAAAAGACAAAGATATCTCATTCACAGTCCTGAGTGAAGAGTCGAGCAGAGCTTGCAATTGTACTTCGCTCTTGGAGTTGAGTCAATAAATTAGATTAACTCTACTTCCTGTGTATAATTGTTTTCTACAGTATGCCCCTACATCTCATTATTTTAATAGCATTCCATTTATAATCGAACCAAACCACAGATTAATAATTCTGGTTAAAGAGTACAAATACATTAATAGTTTAAAATTTATAAATTTTATCGAATCACATTTATAATTATGAAAACTGTTTTATATTTCCCTAACATATTTAATTTATAATCAGAAAATAAATGATCAAATTAAAATACCCTTTATAATTACTGCCAAGCTTTATTAGTATCAATTCTTAAATGTGAAAAGGCTTGAGTTTGGTTTCTAAAGAATTCGACATAAATATATATTTTCTGAAACAATAATCTAAAGAGCTCAATAAAATTCTATATAAGCTGAAAGAAAGCTATTAGAGATTAATTTTCGGCACATAAAAATAATCATTTGAACCATATGTATAAGTTTTAGATCCCCGTATAAGTCCTGAATTTTTCTTTCATAAAATATATTTTATCTATACGTAGCAGACATAATAACGTATATTTTTACGGATTAACATTTCGAAAGAAGGAAACACAAGCATTTCTATCTTGCGAAGGATAAAACCGCATTATTTGGATACCTGATCGAGTAATCCGAAATAATGAATGTGTAGAGTGAAAGAAAATAAACATTCCATGGGAGTTTTCTCATGCAATTGTAATCCTCTACTTTAAGCATAGATATTTAACAAGCAGGCAACTGTACTATCGCTTTTGTTTATCACGCGTTGGCGACAGTAGTATCATTTTTAATTTTGTTTATAATTTTTTGGCAACAGTTGCCTTTTTGTTGTGTATGTGTATTGAAATATTGTACGATTTTAACGATAATTAGAGTTATCATTTATATATTGTTTTATTTACATTAAATTATTGATTTATTTAATGCAGGTGTTAAAGCTGATGAACATTAAAAACTGTTCTACAAAATAAAAAATAAACTACTGACAAGCTTTATTAGTATCAATTCTTAAATGTGAAAAGGTTTGAGCTTGTTTTCTAAAGAATTCGACATAAATATATATTTTCTGAAATAATATTCTAAAGAGCTCAATAAAACTCTACATAAGCTGAAAGAAGCTATTGAAGATTAATTTCCGGCATATAAAATTAATCATTTGAACCATATGTATAACTTTTAAATCCCCATAAAAGTCCCTAACTCTTCTTTTATAAAATATGTTTTATTTATACGTAGCAGACATAATAATGCATATTTTTATGGATTAACATTTCGGGAGAAGAAAACACAATCATTTATATCTTGAGAATGATAAAACCACATTATTTTGATACCTGACCGTTTAATCCGAAATAATGAACATATAGTGTGAAAGAGAATAAACATTCCATGGGAGTTTTCTCATGCAACTATAATCCTCTACTTTAACCATGGATATTTAACCCACAGACAACTGTACTATTGCTTTTGTTTATCACGCGTTGGCGACAGTACTATCTCCCATACATTTGTTTATCCCTTTTCGGCAACAATTGGCTTCTTGTTGTGTATGTTTAGTGAAATATTATAAGATTGAAATATTATTTTGCGATAATTACGAGTTATCATTTAAATATTGTTTTATTTAGATTAAAATATTGATTTATTTAATGCAGGGATTAAACCTGATGAACATTAAAATGTACTCTACAAAATAAAAAATAAACTACTGACGCGATTTAGTAGTATCAGTTATTAAATGTGAAAAGGTTTAAACATTTTCTCTAAAGAATTCAACATAAATATAAATTTTCTGGAGCAATATTCTAAGAGCTGAATAAAAGTCTACATAAGCTGAAAGAAATCTATTGGAGATTAATTTCTGATACATAAAAATAATCATTTGAACTCTATGTATAAATTTAAATTCCGTAAGATTCCCGAATTCTTTTATAAAATATATTTTATCTATATGTAGCAGACATAATAATGTAACGTATATTTTTATGGATTAACATTTCGAGAGAAGAAAATACAAGCATTTCTATCTTGATAAGGATAAAACCGCATTATTTGTATACCTGACCGAGTAATCCGAAATAATGAATGTGTAGAGTGAAAGAGAATAAACATTCCATAGGAGTTTTCTCATGCAACTATAATCCTCTACATTAACCATGGATATTTAACCCGCAGCAACTCTACTATCGCTTTAGTTTATCACGCGTTGGCGACAGTACTATTGTTCATAATTTTGTTTATCATTTTTTGGTAACAGTTGCATTCTTGTTATGTATGTTTATTGAAATATTATACGATTTTATCGATAAATAGTGTTATCATTTAAGTATTGTTTTATTTAGATTAAAATATTGATTTATTTAATGCAGGGGTTAAACCTGATGAACATTAAAAACTATTCTACAAAATAAAAAATAAACTACTGACGCGATTTAGTAGTATCAGTTATTAAATGTGAAAAGGTTTGAACTTTTTCTTTAAAGAATTCAACATAAATATAAATTTTCTGAAACAATATTCTAAGAGCTCAATAGAAGTCTACATAAGATGAAAGAAAGCTATTGGAGATTAATTTCCGATACATAAAAATAATCATTTGAACCACATGTATAACTTTTAGATCCCCATAAAAGACCCGAATTCTTCTTTCATAAAATATATTTTATCTATACGTAGCAGACATAATAACATATATTTTTATGGATTAACATTTCGAAAGAAGGAAACACAAGCATTTCTATATTGCAAAGGATAAAACCGCATTATTTGGATACCTGACCAAGTAATCCGAAATAATGAATGTGTAGAGTGAAAGAGAATAAACATTCCATGGGAGTTTTCTCATGCAGCTGTAATCCTCTACTTTAACCATGGATATTTAACCCGCAGGCAACTGTACTATCGCTTTTGTTTATCACGCGTTGGCGACAGTACTATCGTTCATACTTTTGTTTATCATTGTTTGGCAACAGTTGTCTTCTTGTTGTGTATATTTATTGAAATATTATACGATTTTAACGGTAATTAGAGTTATCATTTAAATATTGTTTTATTTATATTAAAAGACTAATTTATTTAAGTGGGGTATATCAGGGGTTTATATATTGATTTATATCAGAGGTTAATCTTGATGAACATTAAAAATTATTCTATAAAATGTATTATGTATTCTATAAAATGTATTATAAAATGTAATATTCTAAACAGCTGAATAAATACCCGGATAGAAATATGGAACACAATTAAAAAATTCCAGTGCATATATTAAATATTTTTAACCTTATATCGTTCAGGTGAACGTTAAAGTCGTATGTGTTATAATATACGGAGTTAGTAAGTAATAAGTTCCCCAATTCTGAGGACTCTAGATTGCGTTAAATTGGTCCAAATGCAATTCAATTGGTATTACATGTAATTCAAATGATGCGTTTGACAATTTATTACTTTAAACATGTAGTACTGTGATGCATACAAATACATCTACTATGCTTTATAAATTTTAAATAATATTAAAATGTAGAATTAAAAATGGTCAATATGCCCCTCTTTATGTTCAACAATATGATTTAATCCCAAAATCCTAGTTACCATAGCTGACCAGAATGAGTCTGCTGGAATATCAAGAATATGGCGCCGAATGCTGTCATTTAGATCTGGAAAGATGCTGACATTTGTCGGTAGATTTTGTCCTTTTACTTGCAACGTAAGCGTGATGGGTAGACAAGAAACAACTAATGCTCGACTTAGCTTAATGAAACTAAATAAATACTATATATGTTACAACGCCCCACATATAGGTAGATGTTTATACTAAAATTTTTTATCTAGTAAATGTCAATAGTATAATTTCAATTATCTGTAATTCGAATTATATCTCATTTGGTCCAATAAAACGGATTCTACAGCCCTCAGACGTGGGGACCTTATTTCTTGCTGACCAGGTATATTTCCTTTAATCTAAAAAAGTAAAAGAAATGTAAATTCCCGAATAAACATTGGGAAAACACACCAACTGCTATTCTGTCACAGATAAATAGGTTTACTGGGAAACTAAGCAGAGCAATTCCCAATAATGGATACGTAGTGTTAAGCAAAGGAAACTTTTAGTGGTCAATTTCTCATGGAATAAATATACAGCTTTTAAAGTGAATCTTGAATATATATATTGAGGCACTCGTTTTAAAACATAAATAAATATTATTTTGCGGGATAAAAATAGTGTAAATTAAAAATTATTCTTTTAAATATTTCTCATACTATTATTAAAAAAATACGCATTAAAGATTGCATAAACATAAAATATCCAAATATTAAATAATTAATAATTCTGCAAATAATTTTCATTTATCTACTACTTGAAACACATTTAGATGATTATATATTTAACGTCTTCAACTCAAATATTAGTTTTATAGCCTGGAGTAGTCTTGAGAGAATAAAGTTTTTAAAACAAACGTTTCGCATAGATCTCATTTTGAAAAACAGCTGACATGTCTCAAACGTACGTATATCCAAAACCTAAAGCCGGTTTATGAAATACAAAATCCATTTTATAATTTCTCATATGCTAATTTATTAGTATATTTCTTTAAGGGAGATATAGATTGCCATTTGTTGGCTTACATAAAGATTTTTTAAATATATTCTTTACAGCTCAGTAAATGCCTAGATAAAACGATAGTAAATTGTTAAGAATTATTTTCTAGAAAGAATAGAAAAAAAATATTTTTCAGATCTTTGTAATGTCTGGTATACCAATATTGTAAAATATATTTTATTTAGACTACTCTTTAGAAATAAGAACATCTTTAATTTAAAGATAAATTTCTGCAATATAAAAAAAACTAGCTATACTTCTTAGATAATACAGTATTACTAGGATGCCGAAATAGATATCCATAGTAATGAATATGTACAGTGAAAGAGAGGTTTTGTAGTCTGGAGCAGTCGTTAAGTATAAAGTGTTTAAAATAAACGTTTAGCATATTTCTCGTTTTGAAAAACAACTGAAATTTGACACACAACTGAGTAAATGTCTAGATACAAAGATAGTAAATCTTTAAGAGTTACTTTCTACATGGTAAAAAAGCCATATTTTTCAGATCCTTGTAAAGACCGGCATACCAGTATTGCAAAATATATTTTATTTAGACTGTTGTTTAGAAATAAGAACATAGTAATTTAAAGATTAAGTTCTCCAATAGAAAGAATATCCAGCTATACTTCCTAGATAATACAGTATTACTGAATAATCCAAAGTAATGGATATGTAAAGTGAAAGAGAGGGAGCTTTCCGTAAGCAAATTCTCATGAAATAAATACATATTTGAATTCGGAGCTTCAATTTATTTTTCAATACATATATTTTACTCTTTGAAATATTGATCTGTTTCATAGAAAAGATACACGGTCTAAGGATGATACTACTTGTATCAGAGAAAATTTCAAAGTGAAATAGAATACATTTGATATATACTTTATATACTATTGATATGTCTACTCTTGAGACTAACTACTTATCAAACAAAAAATAGGTAGCCATTTATTCTGTAAATCCCAGTTATAAGAGTATGAACAAACTAGTAGTTTGATATATTATATATATATATATATATATATATATATATATATATATATATATATATGTATATATATATATATAATCTAAACATTGTTGCAAAATCATGCATATTTCCACATATTTTTAGATTATACCAAAATACTAATTATCAGTCAAATTGTTAGATTAATAGAAAGGAATGTAAAAGCCTAGTGTGAATTCAATATATGTACTTATCATAAATTATATATGTATCATTACAATTAAATAATTATTTTATTTTAACAAACAAATTACTTGTTATATTTATTTTAAGAGTAAAGTCAGTTACCACATTCGAAGTTCCATTAAGGCTTTATTACTGGACAGTATATGCTTAAAATGTAAGACATTATTAAGAGGACTGCAGTGTTATTCCCATTTATTTTAAGAGTAAAGTCAGTTACCACAGTCGAAGTTCCATTAATGTTTTATTAATGGACAGTATATGCTTAAAATGTAAGACATTATTAAGTGGTCTACAGTGTTAGGCCCATTTAACATCAATTAACACTTCTAGTATGATGTTTCTATATCATAAGATATATATATATATATATATATATATATATATATATATATATATATATATATATATATATATATATATATATATATATATATGTATATATATGCATGTAATATATGTATATATAAGTATATAATTTTTATGTAGGCAAACTAGATTTTTATTGTGTTAGGTCAAACCCAGATCTTGTAATAATAATAGAAATACTAATGTTTTTTACTTATGCAGTACCGAAAGACAGTCCACTGCCATTAGGCCAAAATTTTGCTCTTCCATTCTTGGAGAATGTATATGTCTCAGTGTGAATTCTGGTTTGCCATACACTTACTTACAAAGCGTTCCCATTTTATAAAAGTTA
>CM063511.1:77933894-77941394 GCA_032207245.1 Pardosa pseudoannulata | reverse complement strand
ACAGCTACATTCTATTCTTTTGCAACTCGAGGGTTTTTTAGACCGGGGCCTATTACTTAAATTCGTTTCCGAAAGGTTAAGAACATATATATTCAGTGGGATTCAAACCCACGAACTCCGGAACCGAAAATCAAAACTTAATCATTCTACCATAACATTATATTGAGCATTACTTCAGAGTGTCTTAGTAACATATATTTGATTTGTAACTATATTGAAGAAAATTACTGAAACATATTGACTCTCATAATTCAGTACTTCTTCTATCCCACACTTTAAATTACGGGATTTTTACAAAAGGGTCGTTGATCCCATTTCAGCTCTTTTGGAAGGGAGTATCTTAAACAAGGTTGAGAATCACTGCTTTAAACAATCATAATATCTTTAAAAACGTTATGTAAAGTACAAGATTTAAAACATTTTTAGAAAAATTTTAAACAGTTGTAGCAAAATAAATGTTTAAATTTATTTTACATACATTAATTTTATTTAAATATTTCTCATATACTTTGATAGTGCAATACTGAAATATTATATTCTTTAAAAAGAAAAATAGATATTTAATATTTAAAAAGAAATTAGGGACTTTGAAATTAGTTTTATAACATTTTTAATACCATGTTTCAATACTAAATCTTACACACTAACACATGCAATATCGGCATTTTCTATCCAAAATTTTTTCTGGAGTGTTACATTCAGTATTATAATAAAAATACATCAGGTTGATTAAGGCTTGAATTTCATTCCTTTTCATATTTAAACATAAAATATATAATAATTCGTATATTTTAATAGTACAATACTTAAATATTATAGTCCTTAAAGAGCAAACAAACATTTGATATTTTAACAGAAACTGCAAACTTTAAATTTGGTTATGTATGTATGTTGAGTAGCATTCTCCAATGATAAATCTTATGACCTAACGCATGCAATTTAGGGATTTTCTATCTAAATCGCTGTCTGGAGTGTTAAATACAGTGTCATGATATAAAAATCATCTGGTTGATTAAGGATTAATTTCCAATGCATTACATATTTAAACATAAAGTATCTTAATAATGTGTATATTTTAATAGTGCAATACTTAAATATTCCTTAAAACGCAAATAAATATTTGATATTTAAAGAGAAATTTCAAACTGTAAAATTGGTTATATAATTTAATGGAATTTTCCAGTAATAAATCTTATGCACTAATGCATGTAATTTAGTGATTTTCTATCGAAATTGCTGCATGGACTGTTAAATACAGTGTCATGATGAAAATACGTCTGGTTGATTAAGGCTTAAATGTCATTTCCTTTCATATTTAAACATAATATATTTAACAATGTGTATATTTTTTAGTTCAATATTTAAGTATTATATTCCTTAAAAAACATATAATTATTTCATGTTTAAACAAAAACTGCAAACTTTAAAATTGGTTATATATTTTGGATAGCATTTTCCAATACTAAATCTTACGCACTAATGCATGCACAATTTAGGGTTAGATTAATTATATTCCAATTGCTGTGTAGAGCAGGGGTAAGCAACGCGGCGCCCGCGGGCGCCATGGCGCCCCCAATCGATTTTTAATGCGCCCTCGCTGGACTAATGTAAATGTATGATAGCCAGAGCGTTTACTTATTCTTGTCAAACGGTGATATACAGCAAGTAGTCAGCTGAGTTTAGGACATTCAAATGCAAGTTAGTGTTGTTGAAATCCCATCTATTGAAAAAATCATTATCACATATCCCAAATATAAAATATAGTGTTGAGAGTTTAAATTTGAATAACGAATATTTTACTGCTACATCATATTTAGAAATTATAGATAAGCTAATAGAAGAGTTTTCTTCTACATTTGACGATTTTGCAGCATTAGAACCCGTTCTTAGATTTTTCATAAATTCATTCAATGTTACTGAAGATGATGTCCTTGAATTAGTTTCAGTGTATTTCGAGCTTCATAATATAGAAGACCTAGAATTAGAAATAGTAAACTTGCAAAGTGATATTATTTTAAAAGCGCATAGTAATGATAAAATGTTTTGGAATTTAGTCAATGAAAATAAGTATCCTATTTTAAGGAAATGTGAGCTAAAAATTTATTCATATTGTGCAACATACAATTGCGAGTCTTTTTCTCAAATATGAAATATTTGAAATCAAAATGCCGAACAAAGCTTAATGACTCACATTTAGATAATTGTTTAAGGACCGGGAACTAAATATATCCCCAATTATAAGAAATTAGCTGAAAATCTGGACACCCAAGTTTCACACTGAACTATATGTAGTATTATGTATGACACCAACAAAATAAAGTTATAAAAAATCTGTTTTTTTAAGCCTATTTATATCTGTTGATTATCTGTAAAATATGCGTCCTCGGTAATTTTCAAATTTAGTATTGCGCACTTAGGAACAAACAGGTTGCCGACCCCTGGTCTAGAGTGTCATGATGAAAATACATCTGGTTGATTAAGGTGTAAATTTTATTGCATTTCATATTTAAACTTAAAATAATTAAATTTTAAAGCAGAAAAATATATAACGGCATCTCAATCTAAAGCAAACAAATATCAATAAGAGCTTAATTTAAATTGCTATCTGCAGTGTTAAGTACAGTGTTACGACGAAAATACATCGGGTTGTTTAAGACTTAAATTTCATTCCATTTCATATTTAAACATAAAGTATTATAATAATGTGTATATTTTAATAGCGAAATACTTTAATATTATATTCCTTATAAAGTAAATTAATATTTGATATTTAAAAAGAAATTGCAAACTTTAAAATTGCTTATATATGTTGAATAAAATTTTCCAATAATAAATCTTATGAACTAACACATGCAATATCGGCATTTTTTATCCAAATTGTTTTCTGGGGTGTTATATACAGTGTCATGATGAAAATACATCTGGTTGATTAAAGCTTAAATTTCATTCCTTTTCATATTTTGAACATAAAGTATTTTAATAATGTGTATATTTTAATAGCGAAATACTTTAATATTATATTCCTTATAAAGTAAATTAATATTTGATATTTAAAAAGAAATTGCAAACTTTAAAATTGCTTATATATGTTGAATAAAATTTTCCAATAATAAATCTTATGAACTAACACATGCAATATCGGCAATTTTTATCAAAATTGATTTCTGGGGTGTTATATACAGTGTCATGATGAAAATACATCTGGTTGATTAAGGCTTACATTTCATTCCATTTCATATTTAAACATAAAGTATTATAATAATGTGTATATTTTAATAGCGAAATACTTTAATATTATATTCCTTATAAAGTAAATTAATATTTGATATTTAAAAAGAAATTGCAAACTTTAAAATTGCTTATATATGTTGAATAAAATTTTCCAATAATAAATCTTATGAACTAACACATGCAATATCGGCATTTTTTATCCAAATTGTTTTCTGGGGTGTTATATACAGTGTCATGATGAAAATACATCTGGTTGATTAAAGCTTAAATTTCATTCCTTTTCATATTTTGAACATAAAGTATTTTAATAATGTGTATATTTTAATAGTGCAATACTTATTTATTATATTCCTTAAAAAGTAAATAATTATTTGATGTTTAAACAGTAACTGCAAACTTTAAAATTGTTTATATATGTTGAATAGCATTTTCCAATAATAAATCTTATGCACTAACGAATACAATTTAGGGATTCTCTATCCAAATTGCAATCTAGAACTTCATTTCATTTTATAATTAAACTTAGTATATTTAAATTTCACACAGAATAATAAATAACGATATCTCAATTTAAAGCAAACAAAAATCAATAAAATCATAATTTAAAAATATATAATTTAAAAAACACATAATTCTTTTCAGACACTAAGCAATATATACAAACTAAATAAGGGATTAAAAACAGAAAAATTACTTAAATATAAAAAATCAATGACTTTTAAGTATTCCTTTGAAATATTACTAACAAAAATATTCTAAATGAAGCTTTTTGTTTTATTTTTTTTACTTCACAGTTGACATAACAGATGTAATTTTTGCATTCACTAGTATCTATGCTCCAGGGTACATAATACGGAATATGAGTCAAAGAGAAAGTACTTAAAAATTATTTCTCTTTACGATGCTGTTAAATTTAAAAATATCTTTTTTCTTCAAATAAGTAGGTGAAAACGATGCAGAAATTACAACAGAACTAAGTTAGCACTTTATACAATTCACCAGACAACGAAAGGGACGAATAAATAAAAGTTTAAACGAAAGCTCCGAAAATACATATTTAAATGGATAAAATAAATAGAAGATTTTTTTGTCAAAATAATTTCACGAAAGTTGTAATTTCTGTATCTGCGAGCAAACATAAAAAGAGCGTTTTTTTCGTAAGAAATTTATAATATGTACATCTATCTAAACTGAAAATTAAATAGAAAAGACAGTTCTTTTTTAATTTTTTTGTTTTAATTATTTAAAAGGAATTGTGTTTGCGTAGCAGAGACAGTTTAAAATCAAATGTCACTTCAGAACTGATTGAACTTTTAATTATAAATACATACATACAATATTTATATTGTTAAGAACTTATGCAATGCGTTTTGTTTCACTTTTTCATACATGGATTTACATATGTGTCTCTATACACTATTATTAAAAATTAACCCTTTAGAGTACAATTAAATACAGCTTTTCCTGCGTCCGAGAAAAAGTATTTAATATGTTTCATCTGAGAAATGATGAACAAGCTGAGAAACACATTGTTTTTCTTTGAAATTTAGAATGGTATACACTATTTAATTGACTTCGTGATATTCATTATTAATCACAATATCTGAATCCTACAGCCTTGAATAGTGGGAAGTACGGAGTTAACCTTGTAGTTCGGCCTAATTAGCTCTGGAGTAGCAAAACAGTAGATTACAGAGCTCCAAATTCGCTCTACGATATCAATTCTGCTCTGAATACTGTTTTCAATATGCTTCTTATTGAATTATTCATTTGTGAATGTAAGTTTGTCTTTTGTCCATTTGATATAGTGTACAGAAAAATATCTTGAACATTGTAAACAAATTTGAATCAACGTACGAGTGAAGAAACTGATCAATCTATTCAAAAATCCTTTCGCAAAAATTTCTGTATATGAGAGCAAAAATAAAAAGGACATTTTGTATTAAGAAATTTAAAATGTATACATCTATATAGCCTGAAAATTAAATAGAAAAGCAAGTTATTTCTTAAATGTTTTTGTTTTAATTGTTTAAAAGGAGTCGTGCTTACATAGCAGCGACAGTTTAAAATCAAATGTCACTTCAGAACTGATTGAACTTTTAATAATAAATACTTACATGCAATATTTATATAGTTACAAACTTATGCAATGTGATTTTGTTTCTATTTTTCATACATGGATTTACATAAGTGTCTCTATACACTATTATTAAAAATTAAGCCTTTAGCATACAATTAAATACAGCTTTTCGTGCGTTGGAGAAAAGTATTTAATATGGTTCAACTGAGAAATTATGAGCAAGCTGAGAAACAAATTGCTTTTCTTTGAAATTTAGAATGGTATTGTGACGTTGCTACACCCCATTGGCTTCACAAAGAATTTTTGTTAAAGCCCGAGCCAAGCCGACGTTTTGTCTGGTTTTTGACACTATACTACAAAGGGTTTTTGCTTCGACCACGCCTTGATGTCCTGGGTGATTGGAAAATCGGTCGCCACGCCGAAGTGTCAGACTGTGAGGCGCCAAACAATGGACCAATTTGAGACTAACAGAACTGCGACGCGAGAAGAAAAAGTCAATGAGAAGAAAGGTGATATCAGAAAGCTCGAGTTTTTCGCCGGAGATAGACGAGCGGTAGGCAACGTGAGTTGCGGTTAGTTTTTTGGAGAGCCTTTCTCCAGTCTTGTGTGGGACTCAAGGAGTTCCAGTTGTACTCCTGTCCAAAGGTATCTGTTGGCACCTAACCGCAGATTGTTTCTTGTTTTTTTTTTTTTTTGTTTTTTTTTTTTTTTTTTGTTCGCCTCGAACCTCGGACATTTAGGTCCGCACCAGTTCACCTAAGCCATGTGATTTCTATTCGGGAAATGTGTACATAACTTCTATTTAATCTAGAATAAACATTGTTATTGTTTCTAATCTGTACGTCGTGTCATAACCATTTCGACACCCACACGCTACCCGAGGATCTCATGACGTTACAGTATACACTATTTAATTGACTTAAACATTGTGATATTTATTATTAATCACAATATCTGAGTTTGTAGTCTTGAACAGTGGGTAGTACAGAGTTGACCGTATAATTCCGGCTTGTTTGCCCTCGAGTAGCAAAACAGTAGAAGCCCCAAACTCGCCCTAAGAGATCAATGTTGGGAATGAAAGCATTCCAACGGAAGTGAAGTGATGCTGCCCGAATGTGGTATATATACGATGCTGCTGTTACAGATCGGCAGTTAGCTTGTGCAATGATGTATATTTCTGTAATAAAGTATTTGCAGCTTTCTTTGACCCTGGCAGAATTCTTGAAACACAATTTTTTACATTGGTGCTGAAACCCATGATCAAACCAGGGACCTTTAGATGACTTATTGCCTATTCAGCTGTAAGCAAGTCTGGCTCGTAATCCGTTAGGAAATCCAGATTCACAGTTCAAGTATCGCCACAATCTAAAAGTCAATGGCATCTGTTCTGAATACTGTTTTCAATATGCTTTTTCTGATTTATTCAATTGTGAATGTAAGTTTGTCGTTTGTCCATTTGATAATGTAGAGATAAATATTTTGAACATTGTAAACAAATTTGAATAGGCGTATGAGGGAAGAAACTGATCAATCCATCAATGTAAGGCATCGAATCGACAGAAAACAGCTCTTGGCTAGGTAGCTTCGATGAATTCAATAATGGCAAATGAAATGAATATCTACCTCAACACATCCTAATATGTCATAGTATGTCAAAAGATTAAAATCATTTTCAGATTTTTTTCTATTATTTCCAAAATTATGGACATACTTTAATGAAACTTGGTAAATTACAAAATTTTACGTTTTTTCGAGATCCGGCATAACATTTTTAAAAGTTATACACAGGCTCAAAGGATCAAACACAGTTGTAAAGAACGAAAAAAGAACTACGGTCTTTTTTCTAAATGATAAAATACCTCACACTGTTCTTCCAAACTGAAATATAATAGTTTCTTAGTTGCTGTTGCATCTTAAGAAACTCGTAGAGCAACAGGATTTTCAGTCCCTAAATGGTTTTCGAAAATGTGCTGTAAGGTGGAATTGGCATTTCCAGAGAGTTCCAGACGTGTTCTTTAGGAAGGATGTATGAAGATTTCCCTGGCTAATCCAACTGGCTAATACACCCCACTTTCTTAAACATCGCTAACTAGACAAGTTCTTTGTGGTTTCAGACAGATAAGAGTATTGCGTTTTAAAATTTTACTGTATTATGTTTTATGTAGTTCTATCAGATATAAAATATTAAT
>CM063511.1:77913894-77928894 GCA_032207245.1 Pardosa pseudoannulata | reverse complement strand
TTACCTTTCCCCGAGGGTAACTTATGTTACTGTTGTCTCCGAAGTGAACTGAGCCCTCCAGGTCGATTTCATCTCTCTCTGATATAAATTTCCAGTTTACATAAGTATGTTTTCTGTTTCGACATTAAAAAAAAATCAAGAATTAGAAAAAAATAAAAATAAAACCCAATAGTGCTTTTTATTCAAATTCCTTCTTTAAAACGCATTCTACCAAAGTAAAAATTGTAAAGTAATGTTATTTATTATCTTTAATCTACGAATTTTAGGTATTTAAAAGTACTATTATTCAATTTTTCTGTAAAAAAAAAACGATAAAAGTTATGTTTACTTGTGTAAACCAATAAACTCACTGTATTTTAAAACTTACTTTATTTAAATATGATTTCTTATTTAATATGGATAGTTTTACATTAATATATAAATAGATATATGAAAAGTGTTGTTAAATTATATAACTTCAGAATATATTAATTTTTAAAATATAACGAAAAATATCGAAAGTCTATGCGAAAATATACTGTCAAAATACTGAGACCTGAGAGAGTAAATTAAAATATAAGAATTTATTGCCGCATGCACATAATTTCGGATTTCTTTCAATTGCTTACTTACTATCTGTTTTACTCCCCAGATAAACTTGATGTTTACTTTTTTTTATAATCACAAAGTATATGAAAAAATATGTAAATTATAATATTTTATTATAAAAAAATAAGTAAAATATAAAGTTTAATTACTATAAGTAAATTATATTTTTTTATTCATAAAATAATAAAATTTTGATGGTCAGTTTTATACCCAACTTGATGTATTTTTCAGGAGAATAATTGACTTCAAGCTGTAAACAACTATAAATATAAATGTATTTTTGTGTGTTAGCGATAGTTTTTATTTATTGTAAAAAATTTTATCAGAGGGTAACCTAAAAAAAAATAAGTCGCTTTTAAAAATTCTCTTATCACATGGATTATCTTGATTCGTGATAAAAACTAAGTAATTTATTTGTAACAAAATGTATTTCTTAAAAATCACATCTAGTTAACAAGAAAAGAGTGAAAAAAATTCACTAAAGTGTACAAACTTTGAGTATTTAGTTATGCCTCTTAAAAAATAGATGGGGATCCTAGATTAAAAATGGCGATCCTCGTTAAAAATCAATACAATACAATTAGGACTGTGAATATGCCGAACAGCTTTTTGTATTTACCAAACTGATTTAATTTTTTCCTCCAATTTAATGTTTTTTGAATTTGTATAGTATTAAACATATGTGGAAAATTTCAGATCTCTAACAAATGAGGAATTAAATTATAGTAAGTAAATTGTATTTTACTACATATATAAATATATGTCTTTCTAAAGGAACGTTTGTTGTTAGTTTACAAATATTTATAGTGAAATGACTTTACATTTAGTATGAATCGAAGTTTAAAGTCCGTTGGATTAGTTTCCTTAATGAGATTTATTTGTTCTCATATTTGCTGAGATAGCGGTGGTACTAAGGATTTAAAATTCTCTGAAGACGTTTAATCTCTGCTGATATTCTGTACTGAGTACTTTGGGACTTCAACTTGTGACTGTCAACAAACTTTCGGAATACATTAAATGAAAGAAGTTAAAATTATATATTTTCATCTATTTTCATCGATTCTCTTAAATTGAATTTGTTACTCTGTAACACTAAATAAAGGTTTAATAAAGTGTAATAACTATTGGTAATAATATCATTTCTTAGTAAGATATTTGAATTTTTTTCCAAAATACTTTTAATCTATGAAAACAATTTAGACTTTTATTGCTAGAAGTTCTTTTCATACATAGTTAAACAAAAAGGAACACTAATTAATTAAATACTCGACAAAAACTCTTTTGAAACTTATATCTATAAAATATGAGATATAAAAGAAATGGACAAAAGTGTAAATGTTTTGTTTTCTTACGCGTCTAAATTGCTTATAATTTTAATAAATACAAAGACTTATAGTTCAATAGACAAAATATGAACAGTTTTATTTAAAATGTGTACTTTTATTTTTGATCTTAAGAGAATTTAATGCTAATGCAAAATATTTTGACCAAAATTTATCTTCTAATAATTAAACATTGATACTGTACATTAAAAAAGTGTTGTTTATGCTGAAAATTATAATGCTGTGTATGCATAATTTTATACATAAGTGGAAAAAAAGTTGAGAAACAGAAATTACCTAAAATCAAAATTTTAGCAAGTATTTGTGTATTAAAACTGTTGTATCTGCCGACAACATATTTTTGTACTTTGAAATATCAGAAGTACAAATACTCTAATAAGGATATTAAGTTAAGTATAGATAGAGATATTAACTATGTCATCTGCCCCCAACATATTTTTCGTAGGTTCAAATATCAGAATTACAGCTCTTCTAATAAAGATATAAAGTTTAAGTATAGATAGAGATATTAACTATGTCATCTGCCCCCAACATATTTTTCGTAGGTTCAAATATCAGAATTACAGCTCTTCTAATAAAGATATAAAGTTTAAATAAAGGTAAACATATTAGCTGGGCTATCTGCCCACAACATACCTTTGAAGGTTCAAATATCAGAAGTACAGATATTCTAATAAAGATATAATTTTTTTAAAATTTCTCTTAACATAAATAAACTACAACATAAAAAGCTACATTTTAATTATAACTTACTTTTATAATATAATATTTCAATAATACTTTGTATACTGCTTTAGACTGAAGAATAAGTATAGGTAATATATGAGTAATATTTGCAAAGCATTCACTTTGAAATTTGTTCTTGGATGTTTAAAAGTTATATTTTTCTTGAAAAAATTTTAAGTGAGAATGAACATTTTAAATTCTACTATTAAAATTGTAATTAAATGTATAAGTTAATTTTGTTTCCATGTCAAATATAAGATCTAAAAATCATTTTTTAACATTTGAAAGATATTTTAAAAATATTGTTCTTTAATTACAAACAGGAATGCATTGCGCAAAAATGACGTAAGCTATATTTATTCCGTTTAATTATTGTATATAAATGTTTAAAGCCTAATAACGAAATGTAAGTAAATAAAATATTTCAAAATTTGTAATTGTTTTATCTTATTTCAGTCAGTGCATTTTAAAAAACAACATTTAATGTAAAAAGCAAGTTTTTGTATTACAAAGATGCTGAATTCATAAATAAAAAGGAAATTTAAAAATGCTTATAGTTATACATGAAATGTTTTATTGACACCTGTTAAAAATTTAATGAGTAATATTATATTTAGACAACCTTATTTTATAAAAGAACCTTCCTAAAGAAATATCTTTAACTACAACTATTTCCAGTTTAAAATAAATATGTATAATAAAAATAGTTATTTATTTTCGCAGATATTATTAAAAAATATATGTTTTAAATTTTATTTTATATTATTAGGAATATCCTTTAACAATTTATTTTAAGCATATAATCATGAACGCTACGCTTAGTTTTGAAATCCGTGGTTTGTTTTGTTAGCTGATTTCAAATAGCTATAAACATATAATAGTCTGTCCCAAACCCACACACATTATTTCTGTTGTTTGTATGTTCTATAATATCTTTAAATTTTACTAATCTACTTTAAAGCAATTTTTAAAAATTTATATCTGATTTCTGCACAAAATATTATAATTTGAGAAAATCATTGTTTAACTATTTCGTAGTTTTTTCATAGATATGGAGAATTCTCAGATTTGGCCGTATGAAGTTTAGGTTGCCTTTTATACAAGCTAATTGTAAATATTTCGAGTTGATGAATTTAACCTGTGAGAGTGCAGCTATGTTTGACCTAAGGTTTGTGAAACTGATTTGCTCGCCGCACTCACACGTTATGGGTTGAATGCCCAAGTTTTTTTCACGACTCCAGGAAGCGTGTGGTGCGACCAGTGAAAACGATTGCACTTAAACTTGACCAAATTTTGAAGAGTTGTGATTGGTCTCCAGGAGACGATTAAGGACCATCCTTGGAGTCCCGGTCCTTCTGGGCAGAGCCGGGAAAGGACACATTGTATAAAGGACAATGGAACAACGAACGCATCAGCACAGGATAATGGAAAAAGTAGAAGGTTACCTGAGTAGAAAGACGGAAAAAAGAATGCAGCGTTCTTTTGGACATTGACAATTTTTTTAGGCTTTGCACGTGGAGTGCTTCTTTTAATTTTTAATTTTTTTTTAATATTTTTTAGCATATTTCCTTGTCTTTTGTTCAATATTTGAATGTTGTAATATAGATCAGTGGCATTTTACTATAATTAAAGACGATATAAAATAAACATGGGTTTATTAATGGCTTTGAAATAACAACAGCAATATACTACACCACAGCATAACCAATACTGTTCACGGCCCAAGATCAAAACACTTCAACTCCGCTCTCCGCTAGGGGACACACTTAGCCACATATGTTTTTTGTCTATGTATTTTTTTGTTGTTCAATAAACGATTTCAAAATAGTCGCACGCTACTACTTCCCATCCCCGAACAAAATACTCCCTTTTAATTTTGTAATTTTTAGATTTCTTTCAGGTGAGTACTTAAATCCAGAATAAAACTATATCTCCGTGCAAAAATTCTAGCCTTATATAGGGAGCGTTGTGTGTTTGGAAGACATTAACGTCCCCAAATCCAGACATTAGGATATATCCATCATTATTATGCTTCGAAATCTACAAACAACAATTTTTTAACACTTCGCTTGCGAGCAACGTATTTTTACGTTTTTTGCAGTCTGTCACTGGAGCGCGGGTCATGTAAAAATATGTATTTATTAGATTTGGGGTGGATACCCGCTAACCACCACAAATCTACTAAATACGTATAACTATATATGTATGTGTGACATTATATGCGCGTTGTTTGCATTGCTATACAACGCTTTGCATTTTTTCTTTCCACAAGTTATGATTGTCGAGTATCTCGGTCTTTTGTTGCGTTATTTCGTCTTCCATCGAATTCCTAGCTCCAGAACTTACAAGTCTTGTTTTGTCAATTTGAAGCTTGGTTTTTTATTGTTGATTACAAAATTGATAAAATGAGCCGTTGTGACAAAGATAGTGATGAAAAAATAGGCGCTAACAGATTATCGGACTTTAATTTTAAAAGTCGTTTATTTTTGTGATTTCGTAAAAATATTGTTTTTCTTTGTTAAATAATCATACAGTATATATTAAAGTGTAAGATAAAAAAAGTTTCGTTCATAAAAACAAAGTAGTTTTCGATTTATTGCGATTTTTTTAATAACTAAACCTTCGCGCGATTCTAGAAAAAACGCCCGCTACAAGCGTAAGTTGACGGTGAAGTATACCCGCATGCCAAGTGTTAACAATTGTTTTCCTTTCCTGTGTTCCTGTGCTACCATGGGTTATTCTTTCTCGCAGTGAATATTGAATAGCAAAACGAGTTTAAGCAGACTTATAAGACAATAGTTTCCTCTATTATTTTACCGGAGAAAATACGATAGTTTCAATTTTACACAGTGAATGCTATTTTGTGTTATTTTTATTGTCGTGCGTTTTTAAAACTTACAAAAGTGACTTATACTGATTTACAACTGCATTGATTATACAGTGTTCTTTAGGAAGGATTCTTATAAAGTGCTATGGATTTTTCGGAAAAACAGACATTATCTTTGGGCTGTACATAAAGCTTAATTAATTTAGATTAAATTGATAAATTTAATACAAGTAAGTTTAGTTTGGTTTGGTTTGGAGTTCTACGGTCTACTTTTAATTTTGTAATTTTTATATTTCTGCCAGATGCGTACTTAAATCCAGAATAAATCTATATCTCCGTGCAAAATTTCTAGCCAAATATAGGGAGCTCCTTGTGTCTGGAAGACATTAACGTTCCCAAATTTGAAATTAGGATATATTCCTTATCGTCATATTTCATTTTCTACAAACAATAGTCTTTTTAACAATTTTGTTCTATTCCTGTGTTCCGAAAATCTTTGATTCAACGGGTTCTTCTTTCTGGAAAGGGTTATTTAATTGCAAAAAGATTTTAAGCAGGCTTATAAAGCAATAGTTTCTGATATTATTTCACGAAGATACGATAAAATACGATAGTTTCAATTACACTCGTTGAATGCTATTTTGTGTTATTTTTATTATTATATGCGTATTTAAAATTTACAAAAGTGGCTTATACTAATTTACTGCATTTATTATAACGTGGTCTTTAGGAAGGATTATTATAAAATGCTATGATGTTTTCTGCAAACAGACATTATCTTTACTCTGTAAATAAAATTAGCATAAATTAATAAATTTAATACGAGTTCGAATACTTACAACTGGTTTGTCTATGCGTATAATCGATTTTAAGGTACACTTACCTATATTTGCACATCCTTGGTGTTTTATTCCTCAATATTATAATATAAAATTTACCTTTTAATTTAAACATGCATATGTTGGTAGGGCAAACTTATAAGCATTCTACGATATAACATTAACATTAGAACTAAGACTGAAATATGTACAACACAATAAAATATTTACAAATTAATTTCCATTTAATTCAATTAAACTTTAATATCAATGCCGTGATATTCTGATATTTATGGAAATAATTTAATATTCGTTCAGAAGTGTATTTGAAATTCTTTGAAAAAATTGTGTTGCGAAATTATTTACATAAAGGTGTGAAGGCTCAAAATACTTTTCTTCAAATTCAGTGAATCTTATGTGTGTATTTGGTTTAGCAGATTTGTTATAAATGACCGATTTCTTCATGTGGGAAAAACTTCGAAAATGTTGTGACTGTTGACAGGCAGAAAACAAGGATGGCCTTGATTCTATTTTGAGTTCTAACTTTAGTAGCTATAAATGAAACCTCTTAAACTGCGATGTCAAGATGAATATCACACATACTACTGTAAATTTAGAACTAATCACTTCTTTTTTAAAACTGAGAGAAAATATTTTTATTAATTTAGTACGTGCATTGTTTACAAAGCATTTCTTATTTTTTCAAATAAAATATTTCATTTTTATAATTAAATATTAAAGCATTATGTCTTTTCTAATTAGACTTAATTATAATAGAGAATGTATTTGCTAATCATTCCTTGATATTTTTATAAAATATTTAAAATACATTATTTCGTAAGAAACTTTTAATGATGTCACTAGAGGTTTTTCCTTTTTATTGTTTTTTTAAATAATTATATTCCTCATATATGTACTTTTCTTGACCAATCTATAGAGTTTGTAAGGTTCTGGACTATATTTATCTCATAAGGAAAAATTTGTAGTGAGTCAAAGATGACTTCTTAGCCAACGTGTTTAGTTAGAACAATGAACGAATAGCTATATATATAAATATCCACAGCATAATCTGATAAAGTATACTCATCGATTTTCAAGCTTTTTTTTATCAAAAAGTGATATTTTGTCTGAAATATTTGCTTTTGTAGTGATCCATTTAGTGGACACTGGAAGACAGATAGCTAATCCTTAAGTTTGAACAAAAGAGCCTAAAATATCAGTAGTTAAGAGAAACAAGGAAAAGATTAGGATTTTGCACATCCTTAGTGTTTTATGCCGCAATAATATAATAAAAACTTTAACCTTTAATTTAAACCTGCATATGTTGGTAGGACAAACTTATAAGCATTTTCCGATATAACATTAACATTAGTTCTAAGACTGAAAGATGTACAACACAATAAAAAATTTACAGATTAATTTCCATTTAATTATTTAAACTTGAATAGCAATGCCCTTTTAATCTTATACTTATGGAAATAACTTAATATTCGGTTTGAAGTGTATATGAAATTCTTTGAAAAAAGTGTGATGCAAAATTATTTACAAAAATGTGTGAAGGCTCAAAATACTTTTCTTCAAATTCAGTGAATCTTATGTGTGTAATTAATTGGTTTGGCAGATTTGTTATAAATGGCCGATTTCTTCATGCGGGATTAACCTCGATAATGTTGAGTCTGTTGACAGGCAGAAAACAAGGATGGCCTTGATTCTATTTTGAGTTCTATCTTTAGTAGCTAGAAATGAAATCTCTAAAACTGCAATGTCAAGAAGAATATCTCACATACTACTGTAAATTTAGAACTAATCATTTCTTTCTTAAAATTGAGAGAAAATATTTTTATTAATTTGGCACGTGCATTATTTACAAAGCATTTCTTATTTTTACAAACAAAATACTTCATTTTTATATTTAAATTGTACAAATTTTATCTTTTAAAATTAAACTTTATTATAGTTAAGCATGTACTTAAGCTTCGTAGTTTAAAAAAATATTTACATACATTATTTTTGTTTTAAAAATTTTTAATAATTTCAGTAGAGTTTTTTGCTTTTTATTGTTTTTTTTTTTAAATATTTATAATATTCATATATGTACTTTTTATATATACTTGATCAATCTATCGAACTTGTAAGATTCTGGACTATATTTTTCTAATAAGCAGAAAATTTTCGTGAGTCAAAAATGACTTTTTAGCCAACGAGTTCGGTTAAAACAATGAACAAATATATATATATATATATATATATATATATATATATATATATATATATATATATATATATATATATATATATATATATATATATATAATATATAAATATATATATATATATATATTATATATATATATATATATATATATATATATATATATATATATATAATATATATATATATATATATATATATATATATATATATATATATATATATATATATATATATATATATATATATATATATATATATATATATAATATATATATATATATATATATATATATATATATATATATATATATATTATATATATATATATATATATATATATATATATTATATATATATATATATATATATATATATATAATCCACAGCATAATCTGATAACCTGTACTCATCGATGTCAGGCTCTTTTTTTTTTATCAAAAAGTAATATTTTGGCTGAAACCTTTGCTTTTGTAGTGACCAATTTAGTGGACACTGGAAAGAAGATAGCTTATCTCTCCTTATCTTAGCTCTCTTTGAACAAAAGAGAGTAAAATATCAGTAGTTAGGAAACACAAGGAAAAGGTTAGGAGTCATGAGTGAATATATATCAACAATTATGCCAGAGGAGGTCATCTAAACTTGGATTATTTGGGAAGACATCCTGTTGCTAAAACGATTAAAATTTATATGTATTTTACGATATAACATTAACATTAGAACTAACACTGAAATATATACAACAAAATAAAATATTTATAAATTAATGTCCATTTAATTATTTGAACCTGACTACCAATGTTCTGTTATTCTTAGATTTCTGGAAATAATTCAATATTCGGTCTGAAGTGTATTTGAAATTCTTTGAAAAAAAAGTATGTTTCAAAAGTAGATACAAAATGGTGTCAACGTTCAAAATACTGTTCTTAAATTTCAGTAAATCTTATGTGTGTAATTGGTTTGGCAGATTTGTTATAAATGGCCGATTTCTTCATGCGGGATTAACTTCGAAAATGTTGAGACTGTTGACAGGCAGAAAACAAGGATGACCTTGATTCTATTTTGAGTTCTATCTTTAGTAGCTAGAAATGAAATCTCTAAAACTGCGATATCAAGAAGAATATCACACATACTACTTTAAATTTAGAACTAATCATTTCTTTGAGAGGAAATAGTTTTAATTATTTTGTACGTGTATTGTTTACAAAGCATTACTTATTTTTACAGACAAAATATTTTATTTTTATATTTAAATAGTAAAACATTCTGTGTTTTAAAATTAAACTTAATTTTAAATAAGTATGTATTTAGTAAAAAAAACCTTATTTAAAAATATTTACAATGCATTATTTCGTGTGAAAATTTTAATAATTCCAGTAGAGATTATTATATTCCGCATATATGGACGTTTTACAAATTTTTCGAAAATCGACAGAGCTTCTAAGACTCTGGACTATATTTATCTGTTAAGCGGACATTTTTAGTATGAAAAAACGACTTTTATCTGAAGAGTTCGGTTAAAACAATGAACAAATAGCTATATATATATATATATATATATATAAATATATACAGCATAATCTGATAAAGTGTACTCATCGATCTTCAGGCTTTTTGTTTATCAAAATATGATATTTTGGCTGAAATCTTTCTTATTGTTTTGATCGATTATGTGGACATTGGAAGACAGATAGCTTATCTTTAACTCTCTTTGAAGAAAAGTGTGTAAAAAGTCAATACTTAGGAAAAACATTGAAAAGGTTAGGAATCATAAGTGAATATATATCGACCATTATGCCAGGGATACTCATCTAAACTTGGATTATTTCGGAAGACAGTCTGTTGTTAAAACCTTTGCTATTGTACTGATCGATTTCAAGAACATTGGAAGACAGATAGCGTATCCTTAGCTCTCTTTGTACAAAGTGTAAAGAATCAGTAGTTAGGAAAAACATGGAAAAGGTTATGAGTCTTGGGTGAATATATATCAACCATTATGCCAGTGGAGGTAATCTAAAATTGGATTATTTGGGAACACATCCTGTTGCTAAAGCCTTTGCTATTGTACTGATCGATTTAGGAAACATTGGAAGACAAATAGCTTATTCTTTGAAGACAGATAACTCTCTTTGTTTAAAAATGATTAAAGAATCAATAGAAAAAAAAAGAAAATATTATGAGTCATGAGTGAATATATATCGACCATTGTGCCAGCGGAGGTCATCTAAACTTTGATTATTTGGGAAGACATCCTGTTGTGGAAACCTTTGATATTGTACTGATCGATTATGGGGACACTGAAAAACACATAGCTTATCTTCAGCTCTCTTGTACAAAACTGTTCAAAGAATCAGTAGTCAGAAAAAACATGGAAAGATTATGAGTCTTGAATGAATATCTATTGTCCATTATACTAGTGGAGGTCTTCTAAACTTGGATTATTTGGGAAGATATCCTGTTTCTAAAACCTTTGCTACTGTACTGATCGATTTAGGGAAGATTGGGAGACAGATATCTGATCTTTAGCTCACTTTGTACAAAAGTATGTAAAGAATCAGTAGTTAGGAAAGACTTGGAAGAGGTTATGAGTCTTCAGTGAATATATAGAGACAATTATGGCAGTGGAGGCCATCTAAACTTGGATTATTTGGGAAGACATCCTGTTGCATAGCCGCAGGAACCCTCCATGAATGGCACACCGTATCTTGTTTTTAGTTCAAAATAGTACATTCGAAATCATTTTTTAAGAATATTTTAATACAATTCAGCCACATAGAGCTAATTGTTAACGGTTTTCTAGATAGTGTAATTATTTTCTAGATCGAACTGTCAGCATGGCATTCAGACCTTATTTATAGAGGCATTTATAAGAACAAGTCTTGGGCACTCTGTGAAACGAAATTTCAACTGTTAACAATTATCTAAAGAACCATCCAGAGAACAAAGCATTATTGAATGATTGGGATAAATTTTCGCAAGGACTGTCTTCTTCCTATCATGAAATCACAGTATATTGTTGATATACTGTAAGAGAAAGCTATACCCCTCTATACTCAATTCTGTTTTAATTTATATCTTCCCACTGACATAAGTTACACGCACATTAATACATGTATATTATAAAAAATTAAATTATTTATACAAGATACAGCACCTCAGGTGGCAAATGCAGCTTTTTCATAACTAGGGGACTGAAGGATTCAGCTCAAACAGGCCAAAGATCTGACGTGTTCATTAACGGCAGCTTGTAAAATACGTTCGTGTGTCTTTCAAGTCCTAAAGACACATCTTCCGGAGGCAAAACCAGCCTGGAGTCTTCTGATTGGTTTATGTTTCTAAATTAAGAGGACTCACTAATAGACCGCCTTTCTTTCACTCCAATAATGCTCATCAAAATAAAAGGTTCACACCTTTTTCAGGTTTCATGAATCTTCAGCCGTCTAGGTTCCTCTCTCAGGTGAAGCTGCATAACTACTGGCGAAGTCTTTCTTATATTAAGTTAATTAATAAAAATAACTGCTGTTGTTGTTATTAACTAACTTAATATAAGTTATATCACCTGTTTTACTTCTACCTTTCTTTATATCATGTCAAAATATATTAAAAACACATTTCATTAAAGCATCTAGTATTTCTAGATATATTCGATCAAAATTAAAAAATTCCATTAATATGGAAAACCAGTGAAACATCAAAGCGATTGTATTGATTTGAATGAATGAGAATAATGCAGAGGCATTTGTAAGGTTTAAGAGAGATTTTTTTTTACCATTACAAGAAAAAAGATTTTCTATTTAACGACATTTCCCATTGTACTTTAATTACACTCAAAGGGAAGATATATTTATTTAATGTTGTATCTTATCTTTTGGTACTTTATTTTGCTTAACTAGTGATAAATTTTCTTTTTATATTTAATGGGGTTTGTTTGGCATATTTATGCACTGGTTTCAGAAAGAAGACTTTACAGATTAAGGATGTATGCTATGAAATAAATTTATCTGTTACGGATGGTTTCACAACTTTATTCAATAAATAAATTTGAAGAAACATCGCTTTATTATTTTAAGATTTAAAATTTAACTACCTGTCAAGTTTGAGTACATTTTGTGTAAAGTACGACTTGTTGTTGTTTCTGTTTTGGAGTACATCTCATAAATTAAAAAAATACAAATTACTTCTATTTATGTCATTAAAGAATAATTATCTAGTAAATAGTACAAAATAGTATTTAAAACTTTATACTTATAAATTTCCTGCCAATATATTTTTATAAAAAACATATAAATTTTACATAATAGTTTCTATATTAGTTTTCAGAATTCAAGCCTTAAATACCCCCTTTTAAAATAGTGTAAGAATAATTGAAATTTCACACTAAAAATATTTTATAGAAATAATAATTAGTATCTGTTAATATACATTTATAAAATTTCATACACATATAATGAAGAATAATGAAATCCAGTGCATTGAGGTAATTAATAAAAAAAGGATGCTTTAGATTTTATAAGTTTATTTTTTAAATTTCTCCTTGAGAATAATTTGTTTAATATTTATTAATGGTGTCTTCCTGTCAAACAATATTTTTTAAATAAAGTTGTATATTTATTTGAAAATTAAACACTTCAACACGCTAACTGACAGACTCATTTTCGATGGTTTACCCAAGTCCCCAAAGTGAACTTTTCATTATGCGATGCATATGTCTAAATATTATTTACAGCAGATAAAATGAGTTATAAAATCCTGCTTGAAGCAGTTTTCGTGGTGGTAGTGTGTGGTGTGGAGGGGGGGTTACTGATGACTCCCACGATCTGGTAGGCAATTGTTAAAATTGTTTCTTTTTTCAAACAACCGTTCTTCGATTGCTAAAGGATTAATCTCATTCTTTAGCATTCAAAGCAGGTAGAAAGAACTAGATCTAATAATTTGGCTAAAAAATGGTGACATAATGTTCCGATTGCGTTGATTCACATTTTCTTTTCCTTGAATGTTTCAATCTGACTCATCGCAATAGGCACTGTTAAAATGTATATTTTCATGTACTAATAAAATTTCTTTTGTATGTTCTATATTTCATTAATTTCTTCAAACCATAATGATATTATTGAAAAATTGATCAGTATCCACATTTAATATAATTATGTACTTTTATTATTTTCTCCTTCACCAGTCAACTATGGTCCTCACTGAGCTATTGCCAAGTACAGTGCCGTGTTAAGTCAACGTGTTAAGTAAAGTAGTTAAAATAAAATAGTTATCTTTGAATTGTATTCAAAAGAATTTTAAAGTGCCCCAAGATGTTCGTACGCACACCGCAAGAATTTTTAAATTTTAAATAACAGACACACTATAGATACGCTGAATGTTAATCCATAAGAATATCTATAAGAAATCTATAAGAAATCCAAAAAGATGGAAAAGAAGATGACTGTACAAGACTGTTGGTTCGCAAGGAGATTTCCTCACAAGTAAATTGTATGACTAACGTAAGTTCAAGAGGTACAAGGAAAAAAAGGACGAAAATTCAGATCGTATATAGAGATACGAAAGAGTTTACAGTTTTCTCTGTGGCCTAACTGAAGCAAATTATAAAATTTTTCGAAACATATTATTTCGAAAGCATTTACACCATGGTCGGAAAAGGTAAAAAAGAAGATGACTGTACACGACTGTTGGGTCGTAAGATTTCCTCACAAGTAAATAGTATGACTAACGTAAGTTCAAGAGGAACAAGGAAAAAAAGGACGAAAATTCAGATCGCACATAGAGATATTAAAAATTTTACAGTTTTCTCTGTGGCCTAACTGAAGCAAATTATAAAATTTTTCGAAACATATTATTTCGAAAGCATTTACACCATGGTCGGAAAAGGTAAAAAAGAAGATGACTGTACAAGACTGTTGGTTCGCAAGGAGATTTCCTCACAAGTAAATTGTATGACTAACGTAAGTTCAAGAGGTACAAGGAAAAAAAGGACGAAAATTCAGATCGCACATAGAGATATTAAAAATTTTACAGTTTTCTCTGTGGCCTAACTGAAGCAAATTATAAAATTTTTCGAAACATATTATTTCGAAAGCATTTACACCATGGTCGGAAAAGGTAAAAAAGAAGATGACTGTACACGACTGTTGGGTCGTAAGATTTCCTCACAAGTAAATAGTATGACTAACGTAAGTTCAAGAGGAACAAGGAAAGAAAGGACGAACAACGAGATCGTATATAGAGATACGAAAGAGTTTACAGTTTTCTCTGTGGCCTAACTGAAGCAAATTATAAAATTTTTCGAAACATATTATTTCGAAAGCATTTACACCATGGTCGGAAAAGGTAAAAAAGAAGGTGACTGCACACGATGCCAGGTCGAAAGGAGATTCAGTCACAAATAAATGATCTGACTAACGTACGTTCAAAGGGAAAAAGAAAAGAAAGGATGCACAATCAGATCGTACATACATAAGAGAGGATATACAGTTTTCT
>CM063511.1:77898894-77911394 GCA_032207245.1 Pardosa pseudoannulata | reverse complement strand
ATGCTAACCAATATAAGCACAAAGCACAAATATGTCACAAACAACTTTGAACAAATAACCCACTATTACATGAATCATATATTCGTATTTGAATTAAACCATGAATTAAGAATCATTCTTTTTTTAAGTAAAAAAGCGTCACTAAAAAGCAATAACTTGGAACAATAACTAAGTAAACAACAATCTAGCGAACATGGCGGAATTAACATGCTAGCATAAGATTAAGGAAATAGTACAAAAAAATCATAGATACAAAATAGTACATCATTCTAAAAGTTTGACTTTAAAATATTGACCATTAATTGAATCAGAGGTGATTGTGTTGTAATATAGAAATCAATCATGTAATCGTGTTTCTTATCAGGTTACTTAACTCGTGCAGGTCGTGATCATATAAGTTATAAATAAACTTTCTCCTCACGTCCCATGTTATCGTATATATGATTAGTAATTCCAAGTATTATCATATATATGTGCGTAATAATAATGGTGTGATAATAAATAAAAATATCTTATTTACATTATTAAACAATAGAGGTTGGCCACCATTATACTTTGAAAATTTATTTTCATACTTATATAATGGTAAATTCCAAAGAACCATTCTACACCATTGTGCTTTTTGCACACAGTCTTCACATTAATTATACGATTTTTTCTGTTTTATAAGTGGGTACTGAACATGAAAAAAATTATATGTCTCAAAATACTTCGAGAAAAATGGTAACGGTTTTAATCCGGGCTTATTTTGTTTATGTAACACAATTCAAGTGTTATAATTATTTTTATTAGATTATTTTCTTTAAAATTGTCAACAGTTTGTTTTTTTTAATTTTATATCAATTAAAAATAAATTGCAGTAAATTCAGATATTATCACTAATAACAGACAGTAAATTTCAGAGCTTTGAATTAGAGACATGATCTTATATGAAAGTTTAAATAAAGTAAAATATAAAAAAGAAATTTCCTAATTCCGGTCTTTTATATATTTACAGAGCTGGTGAATCTGGGTATTATTTCTGTGTGTTTTAATGGTCCTAAATAGCTCAATGTGAAAATATTTTCACGTCCAAGCATTTAAATATTGAAATTTTTAGGATATTTTAAAACCAAGCATAAATATTACTATTATATAAAATATATAGTAAACTTAATTGTTTAGAATAACAATTGTTTTAGCTATTGACATTCCACATAAAATAAATAACAAACTTAAATTCTAGTTATTTAAAAAAATCTATCTTATTTAAAAAATTTACATAAATTTCTGGGAACAATTTCAAAAATATAGTTTAATAGCGATCTCATCATGATTATATATACACACACATGCACACATACATATCTATATCTATCTATCTATCTATCTATCTATCTATCTATCTATCTATCTATCTATAATATATAATATATTATATATAATATATAATATATATATATATATATGTATACATATAATACATAAATATATATACATATATATAAATAATATATAATATATATATATTATATAATATATATGTATATATGTAATTTGTATATATGTTCATATATATATATATATATATATATATATATATATATATTAAATATAAATATATATATAAATGTATATATATATATATGTATATAAATGTATATATAAATGTATATATGTTATATATTATATATATATATATATACATATAATATATATATATATGTATATTTTATGTTGTATATATATATATATATATATATATATATATGTATAATACATACATATATAATATATATATAATATATAATATATATACATATATATATATAAATATATAATATATATATATATATATATATATATATTATATATATAAATATATACATACATACATATAAATATATACATACATATATAATATATATATATATATATATATATATATATATTAATATATATATATATATATATATAATTTAGCAATATTGTTATATGAAGGCAATTATAAGTTCCTTTATATTCGTATATTAAGTATAATACATTTTGGAATGGTATCTTCAAAAAGCAAAAAAAAACATTTTTCCTTATAGAAACAACACAAAAGTTCTGAATATGGCAATTAAATAGGTCAATACATTTTTCATATTTTTATTTCATTAATATATTTTAACAATGCGTGTAGTTTTAAATTTAGTAATGCGCAGTATAAATTTATTTTATTTATGATTGATGTAATATGCTTTCATGTATGGAATGCAAAAAGTAAAAAAAGTATCAAATTATATCATATCACATTTTTAAAAATAAACATGTATCATTTTTGATAGTTATCGGTTTAGAAATCCTTTATGGAGGAAAATATTTTGACTTTCAAGAAAATGCTTTTCAGTTCTTATATAACCTTATTTATGTCTGCGAAAACTTACACATTATAAACGTATATGTATTAAAACCTATTATTTTTATGCAATTATTTGTGCCTTGATTACGACTTGTCTTTTAATATATTTTGTTCCCTTAAAACTAAATGTTATGTATATTTAACAAAAAATATAATCTTTATTAAGAATATATTATATATAAGCTTAATAAAACCTATTATAAGATAATGTAAAGAAATGGACTAATTTTTATAAACTGTATTTATGATGCGGTTCAGAAAATATTGCATATTTTATTTCAATATCAGTCTGTACTACCCTTCACATATTTTTTGTTTTTCTGCTTCTGAACCATACACCTAAATCTGTGTCACAAATAAAGCAAATATCCACACTGAGTGATAACTCGTAATTAAAAAATCTAGCATGTTAGGGAACAATTACTGAATAGGGGTAATACAAACGCTTCATTCCTTTTCAAAAATATTCAAAAGTCTTAAAGGTACAAATGTAAATGATAAATAACAATAACCACAAGATTATTATCTGCTTACTCAAGAAATATTCCATGACTACTCTCAAGATTAAATCACATAAGTCCAGAAGGTTCTTGTACTCATTGAACACAATTTGCAGCACCATTCTTCCATTAGTCCTTATTACCTCATTGATCCGTTAACTAAGCTTTTCTTGTGATTTTTGGTAACCTGGTACATAAATAAGACCCCTTAATAGGCGGAAAATATCACTAGGTGTAAAGTCAGTTGACCTGAAAAGTACATGAAAAGAAAGAACTCGATAAAATTGAAATCGACTTAACCAGCAGGCACAATCCAATGATTTAGAAGTTCATCATGCAAGTATTCACAAGTATAGCATATCATGAACGGGGCTCACAAAACATTTCTAAAGTGGGGAGACCACTTGGTGATATTACAGTTATTTCCATACATTTCCCCCCTTTTTATATGTAATACTTTTGAATATATAGTGTTTTGGATAAATAAATCTTTTACTTTATCCCTTTATTTTACTTCATAGTATCTCTTTAATAAATTAATTTTTAGAAAATTATTAAAAAAGTTAATTACTATAAATAATAATTTATAACATATTTTCATTCATCAATATTATGACATTCATCAATATTACATTTAAAACTTTAAATACGTAATTCACAATCACCCCTGAATCAAAACATATGGTACATAAACAAATTTATATGAAAATAAAAGAGTATTTCTTATTATAACAAAAAGTTACACTTACACATGGGAAATATTCAAAATGTGTATTCAGTTAGAGCATATTATTTAAATGAAATATATTTCTGTTTATTTAAAAATATATATTTTTTAGACACTTTTTTCTTTGATTTTTGTTATGTTGGTGGTAAAAGTATGTTTCATGTTTCATAAATCGGTTGTCAGATATTTATCCTATTTAAAAAAACCAAAAACAGAAAAATATTACTAAAACCATTTTATAAGATGCACATAGTCGGTATATCAAACTTATGAGTTTTTATTTTCTGAGATAGATGAGCAGTTTTCAATATTCAATCCTTTTATTGGTTTATTTATTAAATAATCAACTGATTAACAACAGTCTGTCTGAAATCAAATCGGTATGTATAAAGGAAATATAAAAATCATGTAAAAAGACAGTTGTATACTTTCTTTATATTCTCTTTAATGTTTACAGAATTATAAAAAAATAGGAGTGAGTTTTATTATATATTTTGTAAACGAAAATGTAAAGCAATACTGGAATTCCATTTTTAAGGTAAGTTTAGGGTTATTAAATATTTCTTCAAAAGTATAACTGTTACTCTAGAAATTAAAGTATTCATATAGTAAACAGTAAATATTATTGCATAATAATTCATAACGTGATAGCCAAAAGGTTTTTTATATAAAATATAAGCTCTTTCTTTAGTGCACTACTTAAGTATTGTTGGTATCAAATGCTTGATTTTATATTACTATATTTTATGGTCATACTCTTGTATACTAAACGTTAGTACCCTATTCTACTCTCAAACAAAAATCAAAGCTATATTGCTTTCAGCATGTTTTCTAAATTATATTCTATTGAAAATATTCACATTAAATAAATCAAAAGAAGTTAAAAAAAACATACATATAGCTCTTTAAAATAGTGTCATCTTATGTATTTTGGACCTTTGTTGTCGTTGAAAGTGATTAAAATGTAGTAACACATACTAGATACCTCCGTAGCCAAGATAAGGAAAACTCTTTATTCTTTCAATAAGTCACATGACAGGATATGCATTAATTGCCCTTAAATAAATATTGGCAATAACTATTAATTGCAATCACTTTATTGTAAAAGGATATTTTGTGACGTTAAATAATTTATCATTCATTTCGATCAAATAAATGGCTTTAAATATGCATGTGAAACAGAATTTTAAAAATATAATTTTATTTTCTTTTAAAATATATCCATCTCTATTATTGTTTCCTTATTATCAGATAATACAACATAATTTCTGTTTATGAGTGTGAAATTTGTAGTTTAAAATTAAAAGTATTTAGTTTAAACAGAAGTTTAAGAAAAATCAAATAAAATAATGTAGTTATATATTACTATAATAAATTAATAGATGAAATACAATATATGCTTCTTTAATTACTGCTGTTCAATTGTCTACGGTTAGAACGAAACTTACCTATATATAGAACGCTGCAGAACGCATGATATACGATGTTACTCTAAATTAAACTAGTTACACTAAATCATCAAAACAATAAATAGCAATATTCTGTCGTACGGCATGTTTATTTTTTTTAAATGTCAGGCAACCTAAGTTTGAACAAGTAAATGTGTAATTAAGAACACTACAGAAAGTGTTGTAAAATATAAATATGTGCTTTAAAATTTAGGGTGTATATAAATTGAAAAATATTAAAATTAATAACTTTAATAAATATATATATTTATATATATGAATTGTATTGGTGATAATATTAAAAGTATTTTACACGTTTAATTTTTAACTCCCTCTATTTGTACCTCATTATTACATAATATATTTATTTATTTATTTATTTAATCCATTTTAATGTACTGTATTTAATATTAAAATATTCTATATCTCATATTTTTATCTGCCTCTAATTTTCCGTATATATATATATATATATATATATATATATATATATATATATATATATATATATATATATATATATATATATATATATATAATATATATATATAAACAAATATTGAAAATCCATTTTAAGGTACTGTTGTTAATATTAAAAATATATTATATCTCTAATTTTTCTCCCTCTAATTTTCCCACTTTATTACTTTATAGTAAACAATTTAGAAAACATGTATTAATATCACTTAAAATTTTAAATATACTAGAGCATTGTTTTATTATTTATTTATTAATGTCTTTAATAGATCGAGGTGTTGTATAAAAATTCTTTAAAACTTATAGATCTGTTTAATTATAAATGCAAAATTAAAAATATTTTCTTTATATAATTAAAAACTAGGTAACTATTATACCGGCTTTGTACCATTTGACTGCAAATGCGTAGAGCATTTCAAAGCTACTTATTTATAGTTTACAAATATGCTTTGTAGTGTTCAGTATCGAAATTAAATAATATATCTGAAATTGCTCAATTTAAAAGGGCATTTTGTGACACTATATAATTTTATACTTTGTTTGATAAATGTATTTGTATCGTATATGACACAGTATCTCAACAAAATAAGTCTCAATATGCATAAAAATTGAAAATTACATTTTTAAAAAATGCTAAAATTACTGTTTGTTTTAAATTTTATTCATTTGCATTAAATCTTATTAGTTTGTTTTAAACAATTCTTCTGGAGTGATGTAAGCAATGAATGATGAAATATTTTTTTTAGTTTTCGGTATTTTATCGTTTTATAAAATATGTTAGTACTATTACAAACCATCAGTTAAAAGGGAGAAAATTAAGTGTCGTAATAAATATGTAGGTTGTAAGTTTATTAAATTAAAATCGTGATTGTTAATTAGAAAATATGCTATAAAATAAATATATCAAATTCCTTACCGAATAGATTCCATATACCATTAGGATCAATTTAATAGTTGTAATATGTAAATTTTATATATAATAGGATTATTAAAGATAAATATATTAAGAATTAAAGTAAAATCTTGATAAGAAAATTATTATTAAGAGCATTTTTATTTTAGTGTATTAATTACATATTGTAATTTCGAAAAACAATAATTGAAACTCATATTCTTTTTTTTCACTTCTTTCCAATTAGCTTATCTAAACAGTATTCATTAACTATTCAATTCTTAAATTTTTAAATGATTATGCATATTCTTCATTTCTATAATTTTCTTCAAAATATTAAGGGAAATATTCATTAAGTTTATGTGTTAAATGCAGAATTCCCTTCTAAATTTTACTTAAAATGTATTGTTTAAAGTATGCTATAAAGAAATAATATCTTATGATATCAGTGTAATATTATATTTTTAATAGTGTTTCATAAACCAAAAATAACTTTAAATATTTCATTTCTAGAATAACGAATATTAAATAAAATCTTACTTTTTAATTTCCCTAAATTATTTTAATTAAAGACATTTTTATCCAAATCACTTCATCAATTTGTGAAAAGAGTATGCTCATAGAAGCTTTTGATATATTAAATAGAGGAAAATTTTTATTTTAAAATAATTGATGCAGTATGTAAATTTTAAATGAAGTTTAAAATTATAGATATGATCAAGTAGAGTAGTTTTAAATTTTATTTTCGTACATTTTAAATTTTGTGCAAAAAATGTGCAATTTAAGAATTTGTTTCGTAATATAGGATTTCAGTGGATATTATGTATTTTTTGAATAAAGTACATGCAATATAAAAAATTTAAAAGTATTAAAGTTTAAGAGTAATATAATTTGCGACATAATTACCTATCTTTGCACATTAAAATACATAACTCTCTTTGTGTTATCCATTATAAAATGATATATCGAAATAAAATTTTAATAAAATTTTAAAGTTATTATCAGAAAGAAATCATTTTAAATCATCTCAAACATCTGTAAAAAATGTCATGAGGTGTGTATATTTATGAATACATATTTTTAATGGAAAACTCCCTAAAAGTTTGAAAAAAAATCCCCAAAAAAGATAAACAATATTGTTATAATATCAAGTAACATTAGCTTCAAAACGATTATATCTAAAGGAGGATCACTGTAAAACTACTGCAAAAAATTGTTTTAATGAACAATATAGCGTCATATATTTTTGAGTATATATGATTTAGCCTTTACACGATTGTGACTATATATTAAATTTATATAAATATACATTTAAAATGGATTATAACTTCAGACTTTGAATTTCATGATATTAAAATCTATATTATCTTTAGTTATCGTAAAGATATCACAGTAAATATCTCAAGTTGAAAAGAAAGCAGGGTCATCTAGTTAAACTGATGTTTAAGTTATTTATCATGCATTACGAAATTTTTTTGTGAAAAAAATAAAGACATTATTATTTTATTCACGCACTGTATATATAATTTCTTAACATTGTTTAATTTGTCTTAATATTAGTTATGACTCTTTAAATAAGATTTAATAAAATTGTTCGAACTCCAGTGTAAGTAGACGACTCTGCTAAAGAGATGATTCTTTAATTCAGAAACTGTTCGTAATACCATTTTTTTCTGAACATTTTCAAATCAGAATTTTTAAAATATTTTTTCCATATATAACATTTTTACATCTTTGATCTGTTTGAAAAAGTCATTTATCTGCTATATTTGAAAAGTAGATTACAATCAGTACTTTAGACAGTCTTTGGTAGAAAACGGTGTGTAGTAGGAATGCAGTAAAATCTTCTTTTCGGTCCATATTATGAATTCGTATCTTTGTAATGAAACTGTACCATATCTGCTTAATCAGTTAACGTTTTTCCTTTAGGATATTCATTTAAGGTAAGAGTGATTAATGAATTTGTTGATTCGTCAGACAGATCATGAGTTCGACTGAAAGTCTCTTAGTTTTATAGATATTTTGTGTATCATCGAATATATTCAACTTTTAAAGAATAAATTGCTCAAATGTCGTTAAAATCTTCTTTTAGAAACTTGTGACCAAAATGCTTGGCACTTTTGGAGTTTCAGATCCTCCAGACTTGAATTCATCGCCGAACCTCTTGTCTTTGGTGTCTCTTCTAAAAGCGGATTCTTCTGGAATACTGAGTCTTGACCGCCGGATGCTTGAACTTGGGCTGTGGCAAGGACTTTTCATAATCACATCTGGTACAACAGTAGAACATATCACGGTGGCAATGCTGTTAGCAAATCCAAGAGCTGGACTCTCTTTGCTGACAGGTAAGCTGAAAAGAAATAATATAGCTAAAATTGTCCTCGCTGAGTACGTTAACCTATACTATATAATATACTAATAAATGTGTCATGCTTATGAATCTTTATAATGGATGTCATAATTATCAATGTACATGTGTTAGGTTACTAATATACCTCTCATTTTAAACACATTTAAATATGGTATTTTCGTTCAGCCTTTAATAAGTTTTTCGCTGAGTGAAATAAAAATATAATATTATATAATAATTTAAGAATAATTGAAAAATAGTAATTTTTTAATAATAAATGAATGATAGTAATTTAATAATAAATGAATAATAGTAATTTAATAATAAATGAATAATAGTAATTTAATAATAAATGAATAATTAATTGATTTTAGTGTAGATAAAAATACTTTAAAGGGATCATACGTTATTTTAACGTACAATTTTTTTGATATAATAGTAATTTTATAATAAATTAATAATTGTAATTTAATAATAAAGGAATAATAGTAATTTTATAATAAATGAATAATGGTAATTTAATAATAAATGAAAAATAAATTGGTTTTAGTTTACTTAAAAATACTTTAAAGTGATCATACATTATTGTAACGTACTACTTTTTAATATAATAGTAAATTTATAATAAATTAATAAGAGTAATTTAATAATAAATGAAAAATTGTAATTTAATAATAAATGAAAAATTGTAATTTAATAATAAATGAATAATATTAATTTTATAATAAATGAATAATAGTAATTTTATAATAAATGAATGATAGTAATTTAATAATAAATGAATAATAGTAATTTTATAATAAATGAATAATAGTAATTTAATAATAAATGAATAATAAATTGATTTTTGGTGTACTTAAAAATGCTTTAAAGGGGTCATACGTTATTGTAATGTACTATTTTTTTTGTCAAGATATCACAAATTGATTCATTGATTATGTAATAAAACGAAATTGATTAAATATTAAAAATATTAAAACAAATCTTTAACTCCAAATATATTACAATTTTTTTACATTAAATAAGTTTTTATTTTGGATGTATTTTTCGTTGATTTCGTTAAGTAACATATTTACTGCTACAAAATTTATGTAGTTTAAATTCACAGGAATTTGAATGGTTTGCAATTTGTTTTAATTTTGAATGTTTCAGTAATTGTCTATCAGTTTCTATATATTCCTACTTGAATTCTTGTTTTAAGCAATGCTTTTATTTACCGAAACAATATATTGAAGATTTCTTCTTATTAGCAATATCCATAATCTGGTTTTTATAGGAAAAGAAATTTTTGTTGATTTCAGTTAATATTACCTTGGTCTCTGAACCTGGAGTTTATCTTTAGTATTGGCGGTGTATGAAGACCAAGTTGATGTCCTGGTCCTTAGGCACTGCTGAGCCTTCCACTTCACCCACTCTTGGATTGAGCTATGTAGAACCGGCACTCTACCCAAGAGCAAGACAATCGCACCATCCAGGTTCTGAAATGTTGAAATATCTTCTACTGTAATATGTAATACATCGCACTATAATTGAATCTTAAACTTATATGATTTAATGCAGTGGTTCTTAACCTTTTTAAGCCGCGACCCAAATTTGAGAAATATGTTCATGTCGCGACCCAAAAAAAGTCAAAACTTTTTCATTGCTTTATTTTAGAGCGTATTTTTAAAAAATCTTCAATCCTACGATGATGATTTTTTTTAACTTTCAAGTTTTTTATCTATTTTTTTTAATAATAAAGATAACCAAAAGTACTTTTCGATCCAAGGAAAATTTAATTAATAATCAAGTGTTTTTAATAATTTTTATTGACCAAATTAAAATATAATTATAACTTTTTGAAAATAATTGACATTTTAACTTATTCCTAAAAAAAAGAAATATCAATACATATGTTAAGTTTTTTAAATTTTAAATGCAAGTCATACAGTTTTAATGAGAACCTTATGCTTGAATACATTTTGAAAGATCTTCAAACCTCGGTTGAATGCTTGTCAAGGAGCACCTTATATCTATTTCAGGATTTAACTTGTTCTAGGAGGTGTTGGTATTACTTATTATTTGGTGTATTACTAACTTTTTTGGTTCGACTCAGCGCGACCCAAGAAATATGCTTCGCGACCCAATTTTGGGTCGCGACCCATAGGTTAAGAACCGCTGATTTAATGCACTAGTTAACTCAAATAAAAATGAATTATTATCAGTGTTAGATAATCCACTATCTACATTTGTAATGAATTTGTTTTTCTCATATTTTAAAAAACGAATACCCTGCTGATCAAAAAGTGTGTTTTTTCCTAGTATTTCAATGTTCGAATTGATAGGCTACTAGGTGAACTATTAGGACACTATTTATAAGGTGAAAATGAACTCACAAAAATAATTTATTTTGATTCTATACAATCATTTTTCAAGCATAGCAACATGTTAGAAACATATTTAGGCAAGTAAAGTTAAAATTGTTAGATGAATTATTAATTAATTTTAAGCTACCAATTATTGAATTCTTTCAAGATTAATTTCATTAAAAATCTTTGGTCTTTCCTAAATGTTTTGTCTTTATTTAAAACAAACGTTTTATGCTTTTATTTAAACTTAGACTTTTTTGAAAGCATTAGATGAAAATATGATGGGAAAATATTTAAAAGTACAATGGATGTCCAGAAGAGCAGGAATTTACCTGAAAATCTCGTTTGGTTTGGTTTGGAGAGCTACGGTGTGCTTTTTGCTTCACTAGGGCTAATGAGAACTCACTACTTAAAGCCGATTACGAATGGCTACAAACATCCATGCCATAATGGATATCAACTCATAACCACCGATACCGAAGATCAGCTCTCTTACCTTTTGGCTATCATTCGGCACTGAAAATTTACATCTATCACTCTAAGTTGTGCAATGTAACAAATAATAAAATTCAAAGAAGGAGTTTTTTAACTCTACCATCTTGTAATTCAAAGATTTATTACCACATTAGATAATTATTACTACTATAATTATTACCTACTTTAAATAGTTTTTAAAACTAAAAATTTTGAATTTTCTTAGTACTTAAAACAGTCAATACGCATTACTTACCAAGAAAAGCAATGTCAATTACCCTTTTAATGAAAATTAGTAAATATTAATATATTTCAATTAACAAAATTATATCCTTTTCGAAATTAAAAGAATTGTTGCACATACTTCTCCAAGTAAATGAATATATTAACTAGTATTACTTTTTTTCAAAATAAATTCTCTTTTAATATTGACGACAACTACCAAATTTGATTTTAAAGTCAAATGGCCGGACTCACAAAAGTCATTTAACTACTAACCGAGATTAACCTCTGATTAAACAGAAAAGTGCGTCCCACCATTCGTTTGCGCCATGGGTTAATCGAGGTTAGCCTTTAAATGATTTTGGTCAGACCAGCCAAATGGGTATCTTATGATTACACTTAAACAAGTCTCGCAATAAACATTTTCGTGTGTTACTTATAGAACTGTCAATAATTAATGATAAAATTATTAATATATTTCCTTAAAATCACAAACATATTCATATAATTATATTGCTAATATCATATTAAATCTTAAAGCAAATTAAACTGATTTAGAAAATCTAGTATCATGTAAATATTTGTAAAATTATTCATTATTTTATCTTAAATTAATTTAATAGAAATTTTTAATTAATAAAATTGAAAACCGGAAAATTTGAAAGAAAGTTTCAAAAATATG
>CM063511.1:77858894-77896394 GCA_032207245.1 Pardosa pseudoannulata | reverse complement strand
ACAAATTACTCTTTTGAAGTATGACTTACTACTAAATTTAATGCTTTAAACTATTTAAATGTTGCATTTCTAATTTTATTTTCTTGAGTTTATTTCCACCGATCAAAATGAAGGATTATAGCATTTCAAGGAAGAAAAATAAATATTGTTCTTCAAATCAATTCATTTAAAAATTTAAATATTAGATTATTTTTTACATTAAAACAGAAATAAAACTGGATCAGTAAGAACAAATTAAAAATGCAGCATTTTTAGTACGTCTATTAAAATCTGCTAAACGATAAAAATAAAATTAATCACATAATGCAATTTCTCATTATGTGATTAATTTCTATGCAGATTTTAATTAAATTGGGGCTTTAATAATAAGCTTTAATAATAACTTATTCATTTATCTTCTCAACATTTATCATCCTAGATAAAGTTAACAAAAAAAAATATTGCACAAACTGCACATTTAAAGTCATGTTCTTTCGCTTTTAAGTTATTTTAAAGATATTTTATTCGATAAATAATTAATTAGAAAACTAATTTTCATGTACTTGAAGTCAATATTTCCGAATGTATAAAATATTAATAACTTGATTAAATAAGATTTTTCTTATGTTTAAATTACATATATGGCTCTAAGTTTACTTTTCCATATAGATTACTCTTTCACCTTTATTGTTTTATTTGCATTAACTGCTGTATTTAATATCAGAATTCGGTTTCCCCAAAACTAAATTCCTCATTAATTTTTGTTTTCTTATATTTAAATTACATACATGTCTCTACGTTTACATTTCCATATAGATTACTCTTTCAGCTTTATTGTTTTATTTGCATTAACTGTTGCATTTAATATCAAAATTCGGTTTCCCCAAAAGTAAATTCCTCATTAATTTTTTAATTAAATTACATATATGCCTCTAAGTTTACTTTTTCATATAGACTACTCTTAAACCTTTATTGTTTCATCTGTATAAACTTATATATTTAATACCAAACTTCAGTTTCTCCAAATCTAAATTTCTTATTAATGCACATAATATTCCTAATTATCTTTTTTATGATGATATAATAACATATTGTGAAATGTGTAAGTGAATTTTAGCAGTATTTTCAAAACACCTAATGTATCGGTAAATGTTTATGCATATTTATCACTTGTATATTAATCAATTTAGGTTTTTATTTAAAATTTTAAAATCAATTTACGTTTTATTTAAAATAATTTCTCAGCATTTTAACATACTGTTAATCTTTCAGTTTATGCCATATTTAGTTATAAGATGCACAGATATTATCAAAATGTATAACTAAAATTTGTCAAAATAAAATTTCATTAAAAAATAATCACCTAAATTTAATGAAAATTTTATCAAATTTTGATCTTTAATTCGTAGCATAAAACTACATATTTAATAAAATTCTAATTTTTTAATTAAATAATATATTTTAAATGTGGGCATGTAACTTAATGTGACGTAATAAAATACAATAAATTATGTTACTAACAAATCAGTGTAAGTTTCTAGAATAAATCTTTTTTGTTATAAACTACATAGACCTAGCTCTTCCTTAAAGTAACTAATTTTCCATAATTGTTTTTTTTTTCATGCTGATTTAGCTGCTAGCATGTTCTTGTATTTTAAGCTTTCGCTGATTAGGTAATTATTTTGATTTTATTTTATTTTGAAGTATTCTTGTACAAAATGATCTCTTAAAGAAAATACATATTGTTTGTAATACATATAGTTTCAAGTTTTCTAATTTTTTTTCTGATTAAAAAACGAAATTTTATCGGTATTTTGTTAATATTTTGTAAGCACTTTTGTAGCACTTTTTTCTACTAGGTTTTGAACCTTACCCACTATTTTATATTTCTATTTACTACTGTTTGTATTTTATATTTTTAAAACAAGAAGTTGTATGTCATTTTTGAGATACAACACTGTTGAAAATAAGTTTTATTATTTTTTTTGTGCATTTTTACTCTATTCTCAATGACGAAAATTTTAAAACAATTGCACAATTTAAAAAAGTACATGCACTGAACATAATTTTTATAATTATACTTTTAAATCGGTATAAGGGTTAAGTTGTCTAAATATCCACTGTCTTAGTATCTATTTCAATATAAATATCCACTTTAGCAAATAAGAAAAACACGTTTTCTTTGAAAGCATTGTAAACCTATTTTGACAAAAAAGAATAGTTTTTGATAAAAATGAATAGAGTGTCAAACATACCTCAGATAAAAATATGTTTTATATAAAATTTCTAGTTTTATATAAAAATGTAAAACTAGTGTAATAACATCTATCTATATTTTGTAAATTATTCTAGTGTTAAACCTTAAATATGTACCTATAAAATATAATACACTTACACCACTTTCAAAGAAAACGGCTCGTTTAATAATTTACAAAAGTCGGTATTGCTTCAAGATATCGTTAATTATTCAGAGTTACATTTAAAATGAAAACTGAATTTCTGGTTAAAGCAATTAATTTTAGTAAAATTATCCTCAGAGGAAATATAATAATTTTAGAGGTTATATAAATTTGTATTATAACAATAATGCATGCAGTAGATTAGTAAATGTATCAAACACAACAGAGTTAAAAGGAAAGAAATCTTACGTTCTCTGCATAATACTGATACCAATACTGTCTTTGATACTGAATTTCCTGAGTTCGACGGTGATGAACTTTGTTGGAGCTGTAATACAAAAATGTGTTCATTCTCGTGATATTTCAAGCTATTTTAATTTCATAATTTCTTGAATAATTGCGATAATTTAATAAAGTACTTTTTTCAGACAGATTTTAGAATGCAGACTAATCGATTTAATTAAATGAAATAAAAGAATTTAAGAAACTCTTTTATTACTATTAAGGAAATATTCAGATAAACAGAAGGAAATTTAATAAGAGTATAACGATACTAAAAAGAGTTTATTTTTAAATTGTCTTATTAAAACAATTTATTGAAATTTACTTATATATAGTTCAAGTATAAAGTTTTTATAATTGTTCCTATATATGCGTTTTGATTTTTGATATGAATTTATTCCGTGAATAGTTCTAGCAGAAGGTAAAATCATGTTTATATTTTCTTTGATATTTTTTAACTTCTAGTTCAGTAAAAGTGTTTAAACAAGATAGGAAATTTATACATTAAGAATTTTCAAAACCTTAAATCCTTTGTAGCCTATCTGAGATGTAGTATTTCTAAAAAGACGGAATTTTAAAGTTTTTTTACGTATTATTCTTCAGAGATGTTTTTAAAAAGAAGAGAAAAGAAAAATTATTATTTTAAAGGAAATTTAGATACAATTTTTATTAAGTAGATCCAAAAAATAACTGAAATTAAAAAAAGGAAAAAAAAATAAACAAGGCTAAACAAATAGTAATTCATTTATTATTTTATAAAATTATATTAACTATTGGAATTAACTTGGTTTTGTTTTGCTTCCATCATACTATCTAAAACTTTTAGTGCGCAGTGTAAGTAAGAATACTTTATTTTATTAAAGCAAAATATAGTAATTCATTTAGGAATTTAGTGAAATCAAATAATAATATCAATATCAGCATACAATATTGTTTACCTCTGAATAATATGATGATAGAATTATAAAAATTCCAAAATAAAATTAAATCACATTAAGGAGTTGACATGTTTTCTAAAGATATTTTGCGTAATATTTCACAGCATCACTGAGAAATATCTTGGAAAGCAAGTGACAAACAAATTGAAAAAAAAGCATATGCTTAGAGAAAGATATAATTAAAATATGTATATTTTAATATATAGTTTTTAATTGTTTTGAATTTAATTTAAATTAATGAATTCACTATCAGTGTGGATGTGTTTTATAAAAGTAATCAAACAATATACCTTAAATTAAAATATTTCACGTATAAAATTATAAAAATTCCAATATAAAATTAAATCTCATTAAAGAGTAGACATATTTTCTAAAGATATTTTGCGTAATATTTCACAGCACCACTGAAAAATATCTCGGAAAGAAGGTGAACCCCAAATTGAAAAAAAAGCATATGCTTAGAGAAAATGCTAAAGAGTATATGCTAAAGAGTAGACATATTTTCTAAAGATATTTTGCGTAATATTTCACAGCACCACTGAAAAATATCTCGGAAAGAAGGTGAACCCCAAATTGAAAAAAAAGCATATGCTTAGAGAAAATGCTAAAGAGTATATGCTAAAGAGCATAGAGCATATGCTAAAGAGTAGACATATTTTCTAAAGATATTTTGCGTAATATTTCATAGCACCACTGAAAAATATCTCGGAAAGAAGGTGAACCACAAATTGAAAAAAAAGCATATGCTTAGAGAAAATGCTAAAGAGTATATGCTAAAGAGCATAGAGCATATGCTAAAGAATAGACATATTTTCTAAAGATATTTTGCGTAATATTTCACAGCACCACTGAAAAATATCTCGGAAAGAAAGTGAAGCACAAATTGAAAAAAAAGCATATGCTTAGAGAAAGGTATAATTAAAATATGTCCTATATTTTAATATATAGTTTTTTAATTGTTTTTAATTTAATTTAAATTAATGAATTCCCTATCAGTGTGGCTGTGTTTTGTAAAAGTAACAATATATATTAAACTAAAGCATTTCGCCTGAAAGTTCACAGTCTAATACGTTTATTTATTACATTTAAAATGTTAGCATTTTCTACATTGTAAGCTTTTTTCAATGACGAATTTAAAATGGTATGCCATCATTTGTTGTTATTAAAATTACATTTCATCTTTATTATTTATGACCACCGTAAAATGTTTATACTTTCTTCTGTGATTTATAAAAAAGTATCTCTGTAGTTATGAATTCTTTATTTATCTGAATCCTTTGAATTATTTACAAAATATAACTATAGAATTTGACCTCAACATTTGTTACAAATAATGTTAGGGACTTAAGGTGAAATGTTAAAAATGACGATAAATTTAGAAAGTAGTGTTCTGACGCTTGTAGTACTTAAATACACATTTTATTTTGAGGCCAAATATACTTTATTTATCTATTGCAATGATTAATATCATCAAGACTTCCTTCCTCAAACAGATAAAAAACACATAGATATTTCTCTAGAAGACTGAATTGGATAATAATTTACTGCTAAAATCATCCATTCAGAAAAAATAGGAGCAAACTAAATTTGACCTTAAGAACACTAGTGTTTGTTTTTTTTACTTTTCAGTCATCCTATTTATTTTACATTCTTCGTATCATATAGTTCAGTGTAGAAGAAATTTGTCAATTCGTATAAAATGTCTAACACTGCTTTTGTCAATTTTGGAGCAATTTAAAACTACTATTTAATTCAGAGTATGAAAAGTTCATCATATAAAGGATTAAATAGAACACATACTATGAAATATTTTGAGTGTCTGGATCCTATACATAAATAACATAATATCAATTTATTATCTACTAATTTCGTTCACTTATTAAGAATGCAGTAAAAGCTTTCCACTAAAATTTTCTAAAGATTAAAATGTTTCGGGATCTTAAGCTGCTTAAGTACAGTTAGTATAAATCTGTTTTCAATGCGATTCCAATAAAAATGAAAGATGATTAAAATTAATTTTTTAACAATTTCATAATTATTTATAGTATAAAAAATATGTAATAATTTTACATATTCAGGAAAATTTTCTGAAATGTTTTTACAAAACAATTTGTTCTCCGTAAATTAACGTAATAATAAATAAACTGTCATCTGTTTTTAATAATACATAAACTGTCATCTTACGTTAAAACTCTCTGATATATATATATATATATATATATATATATATATATATATATATATATATATATATATATATATATATATATATATATATATATATATATATATATATATATATATATATATATATATATATAATGAGATACTTATATAGCAAATGTAGAATTAACATATATTTGAAAATTGTTTAAATTAAAATAATAAATGCAAATATATTTAATATTGAAATATATTGAATTTTTAAACTATATTTATTAAATTGGTTGACTTTATAGGTGAGAATTGTATTGTTGATTATGGAAATTTTCAAATACATTTATTAATTAGAATTTTTTAGATATGGAAATTATATCTATTTCTTAGCTTTCAGGAACCAAAACTTTTACATTTCATCTTTTAAATACTTAACTGAAATTAAGTTGGACTAAGTAACGTAATCCGTTTTATATTTTCCTAGGTTACTCTATTTGACATATATGCTTCAATATCCTTGGTACATCAATAATTATAAGTACAAACACTTTCTTTTAGATTTCAATTAGCAATTTTGATCTACGAGAGCGAGTAGAGTGAAAATGAGCCAATGTTAATAAATTACAAACAGGATGCTTTATGTTAAAGTAGTCTCTATGATCATTGAGACATTTATTCCATTGACGAACGAAGCATGTGATTTCCTTCTCGTAAAATACCTTGAGCTGCTGATACAAATAGTTTACTGACTCCTTCAAGGTGTCGTAGACATGAATCTGGTACTCTGGAAATATTTTTTCAGTTTTCAGAAAATGGGAAAATCGCTCATCGATGTTTATCCTCCTTTCTTGTCTAATCAGCTCACCAACCTGTGCAATTGTGCCGAGGCTGATTGCAAGGTTGTTTGGGCCGGTCTTGGATCTCTTAGTAGCTTTCACGTTGTCCTCTGAACCGTTTGCTTCATCGCTTCACATTGGCTAATGAGATATAATGTTTATCGTACACGGTATTCATACGGTAGCTAATATCTTATTGGGAAACATCTTCAGCTGTCAAAACACCTGATCACATAACGCTGTTTCTCTTTTGGACAGTTCATTATGTGTTTAACGCAGTGCATGATACATGGAGATGTTTTCTCAGTTTTCCAAAAATGTGAAAGTCACTCATCGATGCTTATCCTCCTTACTTGTCTAATCAGATCACCAACCTGTGTAATTGTGCCGAGGCTGATTGCAAGGTGGTTTGGTCCGGTCTTGGACCGTCTTTGTAGATTTCACGTTGTCCTCTGAACCGTTTGCTTCAACGCTTCACATTGGCTAATGTGATGTAATGTTTACCGTACACGACACTCATACGGTAACTAATTTCTTATTCGGAAGCATCTTCAGCTGTCAAAAACCTGACCACATAACGCTGTTTCTCTTTTGGACAGTTCATTATGTGTTTAACCCAGTGCATGACAGCTTTAAAGAATTTTAACTTCACATTTTCGTAAATGAGACATGTATCTGTGCTACTCCTGGATGTGCTGAACGCATGGTACAGCGAGCGAATCATTCTTGATGCGACGAACGATGGAATGAATTATTCTTGCGCATAGGTGGTTGGCTCATTTTCATTTGACTAGACTTCCTATTTTCAAGCCAGAATTGAAAATAATATGATATGTATAATAAACTATTATAACTATTAAAAACTATTAAACTATTAAAATTAAAGTGATATATATATAAGATACTGTATATATATTCATATAACTTGCGTTCAACAAGAAATTTGTCATTTTTTTTTCCAACACTTGGATAGTTTACTGCATAAAAAAATCGTCATAAATTTTTATTAATTTTAACCCCTTGCCTGTGAAGCCATATCGCAGTTCACCCAAATAAAATGCGACAATTTTGAGGTGGCCGACCTGAGTTCGGGCAAGAAAAAAAAGAGATACCTCAATTCCGTGGAGCCTGAAATCAGTTCTTCCAATGCATAATATTTAATTTGTCATTTTCCTAATAGATAAAGATACTTTCTCGCGAGAAATTTAGCAGTTTCGCGACAGTTGTCTTTGTTTATGGGATACTGTAAAAGATTTGTTAATTCAAAGAAATCTGAGGGACGAATCTGAGGACAGTTGATATATATAATAACTTTGATGTATTAATTTATTATATTTATCTAGAACATTATGTCATTTAATTTATTTTGCTGTAATTTGAGCAAAAACTACTGTAATTCCTAAATATATCGCATGTATGTTAAGATATTGAAAATAGTAATTATTTCGTTTAAATTTTGTTTCAAAAATAATCTATTTATAACATTTTTATGATAATAACAAACACAATTAAAGATAATTTTTTTTCTCCGTTTTACTCAAATATTTTCCACAGGCAAGGAGTTAAGATATTTGAGGCCTACCAATGATCTCAATTGCATGTAAAGTGAATAAAAACCAAAGAACAGAGTATAAGTATCGAGAGAGTATCAAGTCTTGCCTCGATCCCGAACACGTACTCTCGTTGGTTGTGAAGAGTGCTTGAGGATTCTCCCTCAGAATGATGAGCCGGACGGGGGAGGGGGTTTCTTTGAGGCACCGGACAGCGTCCGCCAGTGTAGCTTCGCGGAAAGAAATGTCGTTCACCTGTTAGAGAAGTACAATTTATTTTCCCATTCATACGATTTTTGAGAATATGTTAAACATACTAATGTTAATCGCAGTATATTTCTCACTAATTACAATCATACAAAGACTATTTAAAAAACAACACTATATTCAAACAGGAAACATATTACCTTTAATAATCTTAATTTTAGGATTATTTTCCGAAGTAACCACCTGACATGAGATACATATGTCTCAATGTTGTGACAACTCTTTAAGTACATATGAAAGTAGCCTTTATTTACAGTTATTTCAAAGCCCCCTCCACAGCTTTTGTGTATGCTACGTTACTTTTAAAATCAAGGTCTCTTATTGTTTAAGGTAGCAACCAGGAAACTCACAGTGTGAGGTATGATTTCATTTCATATTTTCTCTACTTTGTAACTTCTTAGAACATCTAGTATGCATCTAGAAATATACAGCTTTGCATTATCGGGGTGAAATTAACAGTCATTCATCATCAATGCACACTTCTATTTGAAGTGCTGTATTGAATTTAGTAAAACATACATTTAGTAGAGGCCGGTTCCTTTCGTCCTTTTTTCAACAACTTGAGGGCAAACCATCGAAGTCATCGAAGCCATTCTTTTTGGTTCTTACTTTCTCTATGAAGGATCTTAAACGTATCCTTCCCTTCAAGATTCATTATTTGCCTTCCTTTCTTAAAAATGTTATACCAAAGTCAAACACTTGCCCTCAACATGCGTGGCCATCATGGAAAGTCTAAAAATTCCAGTCAATAGCGTTCGATGCCAATTTTCTCTGGCAAATATATAACTTAATTACCTGATTTATTACGACTTCCATATAAACAACTAGTCATGTGTGGTAGGCACTGTGAAAAAATTTTGTTTATTAATGTTTTTTGTGTTATTTTGGTTTATTAACGTTGCACTGAAATAAATCAGTTACTATGCCCTATTCATCAATTTTTTTTTATTTATACGGACAAAATGTATCTTTTATTTCCCGAAATGTTTTATTGCGAATAATAATGGTTCAACAATAAGAAAATCTAAACAGAAATCTACATTCCGATAAGGCAGAAGAATTTATTTTATATTTATATTTCCAGTAAGATAATGCATTGAACATTAATTATTTAAATCACGTCTAATTTAAAACTCTGATAGTATATTCTCTGTTTGTATACAAATCAATATTTCAATACAAAATAATAAAAATAAGTTTATTAATCTTGCATTTCGCATTTTTAGCAACAGATTTCATAAATATTGTTTTTATATTTCTAACGGTCTAAAACAAGCTGCATAAAATAAAGAAACCTTGACTCATCTAGTAATAAAAACATTTTTAAAAATAGCAGTGAAATACATCTAGTCCAAATAAATAATTTTTTAGTTCGAAAATGGAAAGATTTATTGAAATTATATCGTATTCTTTTAAGCTCTATTTTTATATCTCACAACTAACACTCCAAAATTATTGCTAAAATACCCGTTATAATGCCGACTTTATTTACGATCAATAGATACTTACAGCAAGAATAACGTCCCCTATGCGTAGTCTTCCATCTGAGTATGCAATTCCATCACGATGGACTTCAGTAACACATATTTGTTCCTATCAGGGCAAAATATATTTATATAAGGAAAAATTCTGAAATATATCAAATAACTATGCAAGCATTTTCAAAGTTTATTTAAGAATATTTTCCTTAATTTTCTTTCAACAACTGCAATTATACACTTTTGAATACTTTCAAAATACGGTACTTTCTTCCAAATTTGGAGGTAATATGTTCTTAATTTCTACTCTTACAGTTCTCTAGAGTGAGATTGGACACTTAGAACTAAAAGTTACCATTTGTAAAAAAGTTATCATGTAATGAAGAACACCGTGGACATTACAAAACTGCTTTTGTATAAAAAAGATTACATTCCATATTACATGCGTATGTTTAAATATAATTAGCTTTTAATTCCCAACCTATTCAGACACTACAAATTTAGAATTTTTTCTGATTTTTCTAATTTCCTTAAGTTATAAAATGTAAGTAATAAGAAAAGTTTTAAAACGTTCCATTTTCCCCAGATACTTTTTAATGTCTTTCTCTTTATTTTAATTTATTGTTAGTGTATATTTTTAGTATATTTGTCAACCTTTTGTTCCGTATTGCATATTGTATATTCATAAAGAATACGAACTTTTCTAGAGGAATTTTACATGATAATAGACTAAATTTAATTAAAGCAGAAATTCACACTTTTAAGTATGTTAAAGGTGTTTAAAGAATATATAGTATTTATACATTATAAATTATATTTCATTCTTTATTATAAAAACTAACAAATATTTTTAAAATGTATAATGATTCTTCACTTATTGTTATGCTTCAATGCATATGCGTACAAAGTTTCATAAATTTAATAATTAATTATTAATATTATTTTATAGTTATAAATTGCTTTACATCACTAGTTTAATTACAAGATATAAAATACTACATAAAGTTTAAAATAAAATAATTATTCTTTTATTTTATGTAAGAATAATTAGACTTAACCAACACTTAATTATAAATAAGCAACATAAATTAAATTATTGATTGCAAATTGAATAACGTATTAAAAATTCAAAACCATATTTAAATCAACTACATTTTTATAGTAGTTTCAACATAAATATAATGCATTAAGGTTTTGAGACGCTGATAGTTAAATATCAAGTAATACAGAATTTGAAAGTTACTTTTTTCATAAAGTACCAGTAAAGTTCTCAGATTTAACACAATTATTAACAAACATTCATTTTTTACTAAAAAATATAATTAAGATTTTAAAATCCTGGTGCTTAGGCAGATTTTATAATTTTCGACGATGAGTTTGTAACAGTTTTGCAACCATATTTTCAATAATATTATGAAATTTAATAGAGAAATGTTTAATTAAGATATTTTAAAAAGAAAATTTCATCAGAAAAGGAAGTAAAAATGAAATATTTTAAAGAGACTTATATTAAATATTTTAAAACTTAAAAACTAGTACTTATTTCGTAAGAGATACTTCTAATTACTATAAAATATAACTTAATTTCAAACAGTAAATTATAAACATAATTATATATAAGCAATTAGGAGAATTTTTAATTGAGCTGCAAGAAAAAATAATTATATACAATTATTTCCATTTTAATATTTAAATCAAATAATTTTACTTGATAACTCTGTTTATTGCTATGATTATCACTGCAGATTGCACTTTATTAAAATCTTTTTATAATAAATGATGCAGCTGTATTTCACGTTTAATTTACTTTTTCTTTTTTGTTATAAGTTAAATCGGCAATTTCATCACCTAGTTTTAGAATTTTCGAAACATATTTATTGGGATTTTTGTTTCTCTTTTATAATACATTCTAAAGTGCTTTGAGTTTCATTAACACATCAGAACTAAATTATTTGGTATTTTAATATTATATAGTTAGAAGAAGATCTAACATGAACAGTTTCTTCTTTTTAAATATCTGTTACTTTTTTTGGGGGGGGATGGTATATTTGAATTATACTTAACATACCATCAAAATTAAATAGTTTGGTATTATAATATTACACAGGTACGAGAAGATCTAATAAGTACCGTTTATTCTTTTTAAATATCTTTTACATTATGTTGGGAATGGTATTTGTTTCCAGTAAATTTTCATTAATTTGAGTTAACATCTTTTTATAATAAATGAAGTTGTGTTTTACGTTTAGTTTAGTTTTTCTTGTTTGTTATAATTTAAATCAGCGATTTCATCACTTAATTTTAGAATTTTGGCAACACATTTATTGCAATTTTTGTTTTTCTTTTTTAATGCAATCTTAAGTTCTTTGAATTTAATTTAATATACCATTAGAAATAAATTATTTGGTATTTTAATATTACACAGTTACTTGAAGATCTAATATGTACCTTTTTTTAAAGTATCTTTTAATTTATGTTGGGAATGGCATCTTTGAGTTTCACTTAACATATCATCAGAACTAAATTATTTGATTTTTTTAATATTACACAGTTATGAGAAGATCTAATATGAACAATTTATCTTTTTAAATATCTTTTACTTTAATGTTGGGAATAGTATCTTTGTGTTTCACTTAATTTGATACCATCAGAAATAAATTATTTGGTATTTTAATATTACACAGTTACTTGAAGATCTAATATGTACCTTTTTTTAAAGTATCTTTTAATTTATGTTGGGAATGGCATCTTTGAGTTTCACTTAACATACCATCAGAACTAAATTATTTGATATTTGAATATTACACAGTTACCAGAAGATCTAATATGAACAGTTTCTTCTTTTTAAAGTATCTTTTACTTTATGTTGGGAAAAGCAACTTTGAGTTTCCCTTAACATACCATCAGAACTAAATTATTTGGTATTTTAATATTACACAGTTACGAGAAGATCTAATATGAACAGTTTCTTCTTTTTAAATATATTTTACTTTATGTTGGGAATGGCATCTTTGAGTTTCACTTAACATACCATCAGAACTAAATTATTTGGTATTTTAATATTACACAGTTACGAGAAGATCTAATATGAACAGTTTCTTCTTTTTTAATATCTTTTACTTTATGTTGGGAATGGCATCTTTGAGTTTCACTTAACATACCATCAGAACTAAATTATTTGGTATTTTAATATTACACAGTTACGAGAAGATCTAATATGTACCTTTTTTTAAAGTATCTTTTAATTTATGTTGGGAATGGCATCTTTGAGTTTCACTTAACATACCATCAGAACTAAATTATTTGATATTTGAATATTACACAGTTACCAGAAGATCTAATATGAACAGTTTCTTCTTTTTAAAGTATCTTTTACTTTATGTTGGGAATGGCATCTTTGAGTTTCACTTAACATACCATCAGAACTAAATTATTTGGTATTTTAATATTACACAGTTACCAGAAGATCTAATATGAACAGTTTCTTCTTTTTAAAGTATCTTTTACTTTATGTTGGGAATGGCATCTTTGAGTTTCACTTAACATACCATCAGAACTAAATTATTTGGTATTTTAATATTGCACAGTTACGAGAAGATCTAATATGAAGAGTTTCTTCTTTTTAAATATATTTTACTTTATGTTGGGAATGGCATCTTTGAGTTTCACTTAACATACCATCAGAACTAAATTATTTGGTATTTTAATATTACACAGTTACGAGAAGATCTAATATGAACAGTTTCTTCTTTTTAAATATCTTTTACATTATGTTGGGAATGGCATCTTTGAGTTTCACTTAACATACCATCAGAACTAAATTATTTGGTATTTTAATATTACACAGGTACGAGAAGATCTAATATGAACAGTTTCTTCTTTTTAAATATCTTTTACTTTATGTTGGGAATTCCATCTTTGAGTTTCACTTAACATACCATCAGAACTAAATTATTTGGTATTTTAATATTACACAATTACGAGTATATCTAATATCTACATTTTCTTCTTTTTAAATACCATTTACTTTATGTTGGGAATGGCATCTGTGAGTTACACTTAACAGACCATCAGAAATAAATTATTTGGTATTTTAATATTACACAATTACGAGTATATCTAACATCTACATTTTCTTCTTTTTAAATGCCTTTTAATTTATGTTGGGAATGGCATCTTTGAGTTTCACGTAACACACCATCAGAAATAAATTATTTGGTATTTTAATATTACACAATTACGAGAATATCTAACATCTACATTTTCTTCCTTTTATATACATTTTACTTTATGTTGGGAATGGCATCTGTGAGTTACACTTAACAGACCATCAGAAATAAATTATTTGGTATTTTAATATTACACAATTACGAGAATATCTAACATCTACATTTTCTTCTTTTTAAATACCATTTACTTTATGTTGGGAATGGCATCTTTGAGTTTCACTTAACACACCATCAGAAATAAATTATTTGGTATTTTAATATTACACAATTACGAGAATATCTAACATCTACATTTTCTTCCTTTTATATACATTTTACTTTATGTTGGGAATGGCATCTTTGAGTTTTACTTTACACACCATCAGAACTAAATTATTTGGTATTTTAATATTACACAATTACGAGAATATCTAACATCTACATTTTCTTCTTTTTATATACCTTTTACTTTATGTTGGGAATGGCATCTTTGAGTTTCACTTAACACACCATCAGAAATAAATTTAATTTGTATTTTAATATTACACAATTACGAGAATATCTACCATCTACATTTTCTTCTTTTTATATACCTTTTACTTTATGTTGGGAATGGCATCTGTGAGTTACACTTAACAGACCATCAGAAATAAATTATTTGGTATTTTAATATTACACAATTACGAGAATATCTGACATCTACATTTTCTTCTTTTTATATACATTTTACTTTATGTTGGGAATGGCATCTTTGAGTTTCACTTAACACACCATCAGAACTAAATTATTTGGTACTTTAATATTACACAATTACGAGAATATCTAACAACTACATTTTCTTCTTTTTAAATACATTTTACTTTATGTTGGGAATTTTATTTATTTACAGTAAATATTTATGTTTTTTACTATTTTGTTCCATATATCCTAATAAATATAAACTATTTATTTATATCGTCTCTCTCACACTACAAAACCTCTATATGTATTTTGATATTATATCCCTTTTAGTTACGGTATAATTATTTTTTCACAAACCCCACAAAAGTTATAAGGTATTTTTTACTTAATTCCTCAATTTCTTAAATGTTTTGTTTAAAGATTTAATAATAATAAAATATTTAATATTATTAATTCTTTAAATTATAAATATTAGAACTTAATAAACGTAACTTATAAATATCACGTTAACTTAACGTAAGTTATAAATATTAGAACATATAATTAATTTAGAATAGAATAATTCTGTAAATTTAGTTGAAAAAAACAACAACTATAAACTGTATTATTTTATTAAAATTAGTTTTAAATAATCAAAATTAATTCACATTTAGTTCAGAAAATAGGATATAAACCTTTAGCATTACTTATCAAAATAATCTTATCAAAATAATCTTATAAGGTGGATCCTTTAACTTCAACAGGACCAATGTATATTCTTTCTGAAGTAGAAATTCTCAAAACACATAAAGCTTTCTATCAGTTTTAACTGAATAAGTAACACCATCCATCAAAAGTAATGCACTTTAATGATTTTTCTTCATTCTAAAATCTTCACAAATGTTAAATGTACTATTTACTAGAGTATATGTCGATAAGGTAGTGTGTAAACATTAATGTCATCCTATACAGCTGAGTTAGATTAAAAGTAATGAATGCAAGTTCTCATTTTCTTTATTCCAATAGTAAATATATCAAACAAAAACCTTTTGTAGCTTGGGATCCCATTATGATCCCAACATGAAACTTTGAGGATTAATTAACAATAATATGAGCAATTTTTGAGATTTTTTTCAAAATTTTAAAAACTTGGCTTTTTGAGAAATTTAAATTTAAAATTTTAATTTAAATTTAATTTTTTTAAAAATTTTTCAAGTCATCATATGTTGTATATCATATGAAAACCCATTAAAAAAGTTTAAAATAACACCTTGCACATATCTCTAGCTTAATTAGGTGAGTAGCAGGTGTAATTTAAAGGTATGCCGATAGTGTACTTCTTAGACAAATCTGGCAAATTTAAAGCCTTATAACTCCCAAAACAATTTTTATTTGAACATAAGATTTGGGGATTTTCTTTATTACCATGAAGTCACTTACTATACCAAATTTAATCAAAATTGGAGGGGGTCAGGTAGAAACCTTGTGTTGATTTGGTATGGAATTACCCTTTACTGTAAAATATCCATCAAGTACGCGCGCCGGGCTTTTGAAGCCGGGGCGTTATAAAAACATTCCACACATAATCCACCTATAGAAAGAAACTTCCCAAATTTTCAGTAGTTGCCTTATAGGTCTTCTGAACCCAAAGAAAGTGTACTTTTGCAATTTTCTATGATTTTGTATCTCAGAATGAAATACTTTAAATTTATTCGGGCTCATCAGACCCAGTGATTGTGGATGAACTTTTGCATTTTTATTTACTGTTTGTAATCGGAAGAGAGATGCTGTGCAAAATACATCATTAAATGATGAAAATGATGGAAAATATATATGATATATAAAGATGTGATTTAAGTTTTTAACTTGTGAGGGTCTCATGTTTGTGATTTTGGAATGCTAATAAAAAAATCTGCAGTCCAAAATACATTTAAAAATTAATATTTCAAATAATCGGAAATATATTTTAAACTTTCAATAAAGTATATTTGGCAATACAAATTTCCTATTCATCATCAAAAGCAGTTTTGTTGATATTTTGTTCAAAATGTTGGACCGGGCTCCGAGACCTGGTGCGCGTTCATGTGTAACTCCGGGAAGCGCGATTACTCGTGGGTTAAAGTGTTAATGCGTTTAGGTAACGTCCATAATTGGTTGAATATATATTCATGTTAGCATATCAGAAAAACCATTCTACTACTGGTTTGACTTTATTTACAGATTTCTTTAATTGAATTTCAGCCCATGATAAAGCGGGTATTCTTTTGGGTAATGTATGACTAAATTTTTAAAAATAATGAGGAAATATTTTCCATTTTAAATCACATGTAAAATCTCTGCTATTGTTTACTAGGAACCCAAAGATACATTCAAAGCGTCATTACAATGATAATGTTCCCCGTCCATTTATTTGCGAATATTTCGCAAATAATCTTGAAATGCTTACCGTATAGAAATAAAACAATTTTCTGCATGGGTTAATTTGAAGCTATAGAAATACAATATGACAAGTACGTAACGTTTCAATACTTTGTATATAAAATACTGAATCAAATACTGAAATGAAATAAATTTTTCCTTTCTTTTAAACCATATTTTGTCCAATAGCTTTACCTAACGTTGTATTTTTATATACACATTCGGATTTGTACACTAAAATGATCAAAAATTTATCAATAAGCCAATTATTAATTTGTTTTACTATTTTCTTTTATTTGCATAGTACTTTATAAAATAATATAGAAATAAAAAATATATTAAACTATAAATACCGCACTATATACTGCATCCTTAAATTTCCAATTTATTATATTTTAATTACTCCTACTGTTAACAAGACTTAGTTGGTGAAACATCTAATACCGCCATAGGAATCAGAAAATTGTTTTTGTTTTATTATGAACATCCTGGAATAATTAATTATTTATTACAATATGTTTATAATGAAAGAAAAAAGTTTGTCCAATTTGATACTCTCCGTAAAATCTTTTGGAGAACTGGGTGAAACAGTTCAATATTTTCAAATACAGTTTTCAATCTTACATATAACGACTATTCTTTTTAAAACTATATTTTTATACGCGTATTTAAGCTTAGACAATGTTTTACAATATTTAATGTTTTAAAATAAATTCTACCCATTTTAATTAAAAATTAACCATATTTAATAAAATAATATAAATTTTTGATACATGAATTCATAACGAAGCATAAATATCCTAGATGTATTTGTAAATTTTGGTAATTAATTATCAAACTTTTTGAAGCACTAAGTGAAATAGTTTAATATTTTCCAATGCAGTTTTCAACTCTACATATTATGAATATTCCTTTTACAACTATATTTTTACACAGTATTTAAGTTTAGACAATGTTTTACAATATTTATTTTTTAAATAAATTTTACCGTTTTTAATTAAAAATTATTAATATTTAATAAACTAGTTTTAATATTTGATACATGAATTCAATACTAAGAAGCATAAATATCTCAAATAAATATATAAATTTTGGTAAAAAATTAAAACTAAATACCTAGTTTAAATGCAAAAAACTTTCATTTGTTAAAATTTTTAAAAAACATGCAAAATGTATAATGTAAATAAAGAAAAATGGTGAACATGTTTAACACCCAAATATAGTTTTTTTTAAGATATAATACTCAATTTCTCCCATAAAGTGAAGGAAATTGGAATAGAAAGGATAAATGAAATTATTTATGTACAAACAAATGTCAAATGAAGAGAAATTCATTTTTCTTAGATATAGGATAGGGGCATTTCGTAGATATAGCATAAAGGGAAAAATTTAATTAATCCACATATCTGTCACCAAGGAAATCAGTTGTATAAAAATAACCTGTTAAAAGCAGATAATCACAAGCATAAATTATAGTATACATAACATAATCAACCTTTTTAGCTTACGTACGATGAATATAAAAATCTGTTAAACACGTAAGTTAAAGTTTATCGCTAGAATTAGTTTCATGGCTTCATTAATTATACAGATAATTAATTTATTTGTATAGAAAATGAACATACCAAATAAGAATCACTGCCTCCAGCAATGCTAATGCCAAGCTCGTTTTTCTTATCTTTCTTTAGAACAATGGTGGTTTCTACGAATTCTTGAATGTTACTCAAGGCTGTGAAGAGAAAGAATAATTCTCAGAAAAACGTAAATGAAACCTTGTTAAAAATATGGTGAACAATAGGTGAAATATATGTGAATAGGTGTCAAATACAGTATTTGGTGGCACTACTTTTATTTTCTAAAATACACATTGTACAAGAAAATCGAGTAAAGTATATGTATCAAGAATTGTATGAAATTCTACAATTATTACAACACTTGAGGTAATTTGTGCTGCTTTTTACGATGAGGCTTTAAATTAGGTCATGCTGAATAGCACTCGAGTGTCAAGTTCACATTCATTTGAAGATGACGTGGGTTCGAGATAATAATTTCGGCGTAATATATGAAAATATGAAACACATTTAAAATCCGATATGCACAGATTGTCGCATAACAATCCAAAAAATTGGTATTCAATAATGGAGTTTTCCAGGTAATTTTTATGAAGTTTGAACATTCTGTGCAATGTTGTAAAGTTTCTTCCAAGACTCTGGTATGAGATAAAACAGAACAAAGCTTGAACTGTTTTGAAATCCGTGCAAAAGCTAGGTGCATAAGGTTATAGCAGGTGACTTAAGTTGGGTCATAACCAAAATAAAAGCGTCAAGTTTGGAACACAACATACATCATACTCATTGTGTTTTATAGCATAAAAGAAATTAATTACTTAGAATTTGTCATTCCTATTATTATTAAACATATATCCAAACAAAAATCGAAGAAAATTGCCACAACAGATGATTCATAGGTGTATTTAAATGATTGCAACAAAAAAGAGCCATTTATTATCATACAAGGGGAGAAAACAATTAAATACATGGTCCAAAGAATCAAAAGAAAGTTTTTCTAAAGGATTCTTGATATTGAGGTTTTTACATATAATAGCAAGTTAAAAATAAAGAAACACGAAATAATGTCAAAATTAACTCCAAATACTATCAGGAATACATTTTATAGCCAATTTTTCTGAATAAAATACCATTGCTTTACCCGCAGTGCCATCAATCTGTGAAACTCCATAAAAACAAAGCTAGCAGTCACACAACAAAATCCGCTGTAAATTTCTTAAAAGAAATGGAAAAACCGGTATCAAGGTGTCATACCCTTTATCATACCGGTATCATACCCTTCACTGATATTTCTACTAAATTTTCCGATGTATCCCTTATGAAATTTTGTGGTTTCGGACTTTTAAAATAGGCATTATCCAAACATCGCCCCACAACCATTGCAGGATTCTGGAAAGCTGTTCAGGAGAAATGGGATAGAATACCTCTTCTGGCACTACACAAGGCATTATTATCCTAGAAATTACGGTCTCGATAAATAGTTCAGAATAAGGGCTATCAAATAAAACATTTCAAACACAAAAATTGTATGTAATTCAGTTTTGTGACTACAATATACATTGTCTAAAAAATGGGTGATTAACCTCTGTATCTTCAGAATTATTTGTTATTCCTAAATGTATAAATAGAAGGAAATACTATAATAAAATCCCGAGAGTATATATATTGTTTACATTATTAATGAGGAAATGAAAGTTACTATTTTGTACCTTTTAAGGGCAGGGATAAGCAAGCATGAGCTGGCGAAAGTCTGTTCTCTGGTGCTATTCTCCTGCTGTTGTCAGGCAGGAGGATTATTTCATAAGGGTCGTCGGCGGAATCGTCGGCAAAATGGAGTTCATCCAAGTCCATGGCCACCCCGAACAGCCCATTTAAACTGTTACCTGAAAAACAGACAATTTATTAGTGATTTTGTATTGCAAATAAAATCACTATTTAAAATACAATTGTTTCTAAATATTCTTGTACCTAATTATATCAACTTGAATTATTAACAACGTTTTTGATGGAAATATAAACTGTCTTTAATATGTCTCATGTCGTTTACAGTTGCGTTATTTCATTGTGAAAGTATATTGATGCTATTTTATGCAATTTGTTAAAATACTACCTGGATGTAATACCCAGGAAAAGATAAGATATTACATGTTATAAAATAAAACAGGAATTTAACCCATATTGGACCGCTGTCCTATAAACAGGACAGCTAATAAAATTCCATTTAATAATAAAGTTATAAATATTTTGAGTGGATTTTATTTTAATACCTTTAAAATAGACACACTTTAGCATAGTAACAAAAGAAAACTGAGAAATCAAATTATATTGTATTGTAAAATTTATTTTCAGCAACCTCTTAAAAATTGTCATTTTTTAATCTTTAATTTTATATTTATAATTTTTTTCAAACATTGTGGAGGTTACTTTTAGTTTAAAAACAGAGCTAATAATGTATCTGATAGTTTTTGTTGAAAAATATATTTTACACGTGTATTTTGTAAGTATAAAAAAGGTGTCCTAAAATTAAGACGACGGTCCAATCGTGATTATTTTTCCATGAATTCGATATTGCATTGAGAGTGCATATTATTTTCTTATATTTTAATAAAAACCAGTTCAAACCCCTGCTCTTACACCTGGACACAACAAGAGGTAATTAGATGTCTATTCTATTCAGAAAAACTGGAGATTTCAAGATAAACTTACTCTCTTACTGCCAGTTCAATAACTGCAAGGGTAAACCAACAACAGTATACTTAAAATGCAATGTTGGACTTTGTTTTGACTATTTCCCCGAATTTGATCTATGAATCAGCCTAATGCAATGTAAGTGATATTTGTTAAGCCTTAATAGTGTATTGGACCTATTTATAGGACAGCCAATAACATAAAAAATTAAAAATATTTTTTCAAAATTTTGGTTTTATATACTTAGTTACACCATATTAATGATATGGATTAAGTTTTAATAACTTACAGAAATATTTAGTTGGTGTGGTACAATATGGGTTAATATACAATTTTTTAAGGTCCAGTCTCACCAAAAAGGTTTAACTGCTAACCGCATTTCACCCATGCCACCAACCAATAGCGGGACGCAATTCTCCATTTAAACAGATATTAATCGTGATTATACATTAAACATCTTTGGTGAGATGTTTAATATTACTACTTATACAACTTAAACATATACTACTTATTTTTAAAACCCATATTATTGATAATCGAAATTCAAATTTTATATCTAGATGTTAATATATAAATTACATTTTTTTCAACGTCAGCTATTTTACATATTCGTCGGTTTAAATAGAATTCCAGATATATTATATTTATTCCATAACGCTAATAATAATGATGATGAATAGTATCTAAAACTAAATTTAAGTCCTCATTAGACTTAAATTTATATGTTAAAATATATTATGTTACTACTTATAGGTTAAAAAAAACTCTTTTCTTTACTTCTTATTATAAAAATTAGTCTTAAAATTGTTAGATTATTACGAAAATATATTAATTAACCAATCATTGAGAAAATTTAAATCTTTCCAAGAAAATATATGCTATTCATGCCATAAAATTACCAATTTTTTGATAAAAATATTAATTAAAACAACTATATTCATACCTGTCACAAATGAGACTCATGTACAAAGGTGTGGTGTATATTGTACAACGTATATTGTTTGAGTAAACTAATTTGTTACTTTTTATTCACATATAAAAAGATATTAATCTTCTCATTAAAATATTTGGAAGTTTTTATATTTTTGACTAATTTAATTATACTGGTATTATATTTTTAAATAGTAAAGGACAATACATTATTCCTATAAATTCAAAATAGGTTTATGACTATAAATAGCAGAATTAAGTTCTGTATCATATATGTGTTAATTTAAAATATGCATGTCCTCAAAATTATTACCAAAATTATTAAAACCAATATATATATATATATATATATAGATATATATATATATATATATATATATATATATATATATATATATATATACATATATATACACATATATATATACATATATATACATATATATACATATATATATATATATATATATAATATATATATATATATATATATATATATATATATATATATATATACATATATACATATATATATATACATATATATATATATATACATATATATATATATACATATATATATATATATACATATATATATATATATATATATATATATATATACATATATATACATATATATATATATATATATATATATATATATATATATATATATATATATATATATATATATATATATATATATATATATATATAGTTCACTCTGCTCTGACACAAGACCACCCAAGACAGCTGACAACAAGAACTTTCCCACAACAAAAACAGGTTAATAAGCGAATTAAATGCAATATTAGGAAAACGCGAATTCATGTTTTGCCACCAGCTTGAAAACTACTCTATAGACAGAAAGTTTACAGTTTTATGACAGAAAGGAATGTTAAGTGGAAAATACTCCGTTGATTAAACTATTTAGAGGCTGGTAAAGATATTTAAATGAATTAAAATTGGAGAGAGGAGGCTTTTTGAAGAAATATTAAAGTTAAATAATTTTGATATATTACAGATATATATATGTATCTATCTATCTATCTATCTATCTATATCTATATATATATATATATATATATATATATATATATATATATATATATATATATATATATATATAGTGAAACCACTCTAAGTGGCCACCCCACCGTTCCCAGAATATTTGGCCACAATTGCTATAATGCGTAATATAAACAAGTATGACATATATTCCTTATTTAAAATGAAATTGAAAACTTATCTAAAGAGAAAATAGTGCTTTATTTTATGCTCTTACATTTTTTTAAATGCTACAAGTTGTGTGTTTTAAGTTCTTGCTTTTCTCTATAACAACCTATTTTTAAATTCATATTTTACTTTAAAAGCAGAAAATTGAAGTCTTCGTATTCCTTCAAAATCAAATTTTGTTCTTGAATGACTTCGTAGATTTGCGTTCTTCCGCAAATAGATAATTCAACTAACTTTCTTGCCGATTTCCCATTTTCATAGTCAAGCAGCTTTAATCGCTGCACGAGATTTTGGAACACGCGTTTGGACATAGTTGCAAATCAGATCACTGACAAACTAATGAAATGGAACTGGCGTGGATGATATCGCACTGGACATCGCACTGGAGCTCTCTTGTCTGACTTCCCTGGGCCATGCCAGAAGTACTGTAATTGCATGGTATGAGAAGTAACGGAGACATTACAACACAATAATGAGGACCAAGAATCTAATAAATGTTAGGAGATACATAAAAATAATGTTAAGTTTATAGTACAAGCTAAGGTTCACGAGTTCAGTGAAGGCAAGAAAATCACATAATAAAATGGATGTTGGCAAGATTATACTAAAGTTAAGTATAGTCATTAGGAAATAAACACATTAGGTTACGATACGTTATTACTAAGTCAGTAAACATTTTTTTTATTAAGTCATGAAAAAAGAAGCATTCGAGAAGTTAAGTAAAACAGAGCAGTTAAATCCGAAGGATCCAGGTAGGATAAATTTGGTTGGTTCTAGGGTGCCAATAGACTTTGTTCAGCAGAAGGTCTGTCCCCCGCTCAGAGGGAATATGTCCAGAATTCAGGATCATAGGCTTGAGCGTTGGAGATTCTGCTTAGACATGGATGACATTTTTGCTGACAGAGGTGCAATACGTCCTTTACTGTACGTATTGGAAATCCAAACAAAGAACCTAGGATACCTGCAACGCCTGATTATCCAGTTCCTCCCTTAGTTTCTATGAGTGGTGCAATAGGGATTCCCTATCTGAAGGGTGTGGGGAAAATAGAAAAGCGATAACAGATTTAATGTTTCTAAGAAAGGGGAGACCGCGGGAATGGACTAAGCTAACCTTGAGTTTTTCCACTCAAAATTAAAAGCATTGACAGATTAGAATTTCCCGAAAAATGGAATGTACATTCCCACTCAGTGGCCGTTTAGAGGGGGTCGGGTGGCCGCTAATACAGGTTATTTTACCATTATGTCTATGAGTCAAAAAATCTGTGCCATGAAAAATTAGCCGTTTAGAAGGGTGAGCGTTATACAGAGGTGGCCGCCCGGAGAAGTTTCACTATACCTATATATATATATATATATATATATATATATATATATATAATATATATATATATATATAAATATATATATATATAAATATTATATAAATATATATATATAATATATATATATATATATATAAATATATATACATATTGTATATATATACATATATATATATATATATATATAATATACATATACATATATATGTATATTATATATATATATATATATATATATATATATATATATAAATATATATATATATATATTTATATATATATATATATATGTATATATATATAATGTAAATATATATATATATATATATATATATCTATATATATATATATATATATATATATATATATATATAAATATATATATTTAATAAATATATAAATATATATAATTATATATTATATATATATATATATATATATATGTATAATATATATATATGTATATATATATATAATTATATATATATATATATTATATATATATGTATATATATATATATATATATAAATATATATATATATAATATATATATATAAAATATGTCTGTGTGTGTGTGTGTATATATATAATAAATCAAGATAATATATATTTTTATATATATAATATATATATTATTATTATCATCTTGACTTATTGTCCTACATAAGATGGGGAGCATTACGTGTAAAAATAGGCAATTATGCTTATTGAAAATATGTTACGTAAAGTCCTCTAATAGTAATTAGTTTACAATAAATAAAAACCCTAATGCATTCAAGATGAAAAACCAAATTTTATGTACTGTTTTCCTCATTACTTTGACATTTTGTGTAATTACCCATTTTAATTATACACCACATTTTTTCTTCCTGAACCATTAATAAATATTATGAAACATATTTTAAGATGATGTACAATCTTAATATTTACTAAATAATTAAGAAAATCTCAGGGGAGACATTTTATAAAACATTGTTAGACATCGAGAAAGTCATTTTATAACAAACTACTTTTCTTTTTTTTTAAATTGTTGTAAAAATAAGAGGATTATACGAGGTAAAAAAACTTATTATTTTTAATGTATTAACCTAAAAAATATATGACTCCAGAGATAGGATTACACAATATTAAACAGTTAAACAAAAAATATAAAAATGGTAATTTTAGAGATACTTATTATATATTTAAAATTGTAATTTTTAAATTACTATTTTCCTATTATCAATATAGAAAATCTGTTGCCTTTAAAATAACTCACATAATTATGATACACAATATAATCCTTTTACATGCAATCTGTCTCTAACATTAATATAGAAATCCTGTTCCGTTGAAAATAACTGACATGATTATGATATACAATGTATTCCTTTTATCAATCTGTTTCTCACGTTAATGGTGGCATGGATGTTCGTAGCCGTTTGGAATCGGATTTAAGCTGTAGGTTCCGGTCTCATTAGGCCTCGTGTTGCGAAAATCCATTTTACGATTCCTCTTTCAAATTATGAAATTATGAAGTTGAAAAACTAATAACCTTGAAGAGAAATATTACCATGCAATTAAAGTAAGAAAATAGGATTAAAATTAAATGTAAATTCAAAATAATGTTAATATGATCTGCAACGACATTTAATAAAATTATATATTTCTAATTATTCTACAATAATCTAATACATTTGATGTATAGATAAGTTAGCTTTTCCTATTTAAATTAATTTGAGTTTATTTTTTAATGTATATCATTATTTATTCATGTCTATTTAAAATGTTTTTGAATATTTTAAAAGTAGAAATTATATTCTTTCAAAAATTGTTAAATTGTTACACAACTTCTACACTTGAAAATACTTTTTGGAATACATTTTGCTGACAATATTGCTTTTATCATCTTATATTTTATTGTTAAAATATAATTTAATAAAATTTTATAAAGTGAACTTCAATTCTTTTTTTCCATGTATGGAATTTAACAGTATTCATATTTATTGGTATTTTTAAACAAAGAGAATCAAATAAATATCTCTCTTATATGTAGATTAATACCGAAAAGCGAGAACCTGAAATACCAATTGAACAAAACAATATAATAGAATTAAAAATGTTTTGAATAGTTCCATAAAAGAAATGTATCCTTTCAAATATTATCTGAAAGTGAAATGTCTCTAAACAAAACTCCTCTTATCCTTTAAACGAAAGGAGCGCACAATCTATCATAATATACTTGATTCATGGTGAGTAGATATGTATATGACATAAATTTCAAACCCGAAAAGGCTTGGTAGTCACATAAATATTTCTACGATAGTTGAATGCTAATGCTTTTCAGGCACGCAGAGCTTTATTTTCCCTGACTTTATTGGAAACACTTTACTCTTAAGTGAATTCGGGATACTCTTTATTTACTTTTCAGCTCCGTGCCGCTGTTTGCGAAGAGATTCCTACTACTAAAACACTCTCTCACTCTTAGATGTTAAAATATATATCTGTTCGACTTTGCGTTTTATCTTTCTGTTATGAGCAATAGATTAATGGAAAAAGCATCTATCATATTGTATAATACTTTTGAATTTAAAGTAGTCTAGTAAACTTTGCTTTTTATGTTTAGTCATATTACATAAATAAAATTTATATTTCATTTGTATAAGTTTACATGTTTTATTAATATTGTTGCATAAAATAATCAGCACTTTCAAAACGAATTGCTAAACATATGCATCGGCCATTATTTTGTCTATAAATGTTTTTTTTTTTTGTCAAGTGCTTAATGGGGATATCACCTTTAATCAGCTTTAAATGGAAGATCCTTTTATTTTTTATCACTTTATCTTATCTTTTTTAATTATTACCGTAAATACATGGGAATTTTAGCTTTCGTCATACATTTTATTTAATTGGTTGTTTTGTATTTATTTTTTATTTATAATGCTGCAGCATTTTCGACATTTCCTAGCTCTGTACAGAAATCGAAGTACGGGAATTAAACGTACTTTGAATTATTACTGTAAATACATGGGAATTTTAGCATTTGTCTTACATTTTCATTAAAGTAGATGTTCTGTATTTATTTTTTTTTCTAATGCAGCAGCATTTTGGACATTATCCTAGGGTAATACAGAAATTGAAGTACAGGATTAAACGTACTTTTAATTATTACCGTAAATACATGGGAATTTTAGCATTTATCTTACCTTTTAATTTAGTTAGTTTTTCTGTATTTATTTTTCATTTCTAATGGAGCAGTATTTTGTACATTATTCTAGTACTATACAGAAATCGATGTACATTAACTAAACGTACAAATTACTAAACAAAAACAAAACAAAAGACAACAACAGAGTAATATTAAAGGATCAAGAAAACAAATTAATCAGAAAGAATCTTGCTTCCCAATGACAAGAAAAGGTGCATGGCTTCAAAAATGTATTCCAAAAAATCTCGTACTCTATCTGTTAAATAAATTTCGTAGACGGCATCCCCTACAAATACGTCCTTGTTTGTGACCAAATTATAATTTTTTGCGATTGCCCATCCAGGAATGTGCTGGATTACAGGGAGGTGTTCAACGATCATTAATGCACCGCTATGGCAGAGGGCCCAGGCAAGGTTATCCACCAAACGAAGTATGTATAGATGGGTGTAGAGACGGTCATGCTGAGTCGTCAACCGAAAAGCAGCCACAGCTCTGTCCCTGGGACAGTCAGGAAAGTTGGGAATGATATCTTTCCATGGCTTTTCTTCTATTGGCTTTTCAAATTGTAACTGATGTGTGTCCCTAACAGCTCGATTTATTTTCACTGAAACATACTTATAATACACTACATTAAATGATGTCGGGCTGTTATTTTAACCCCTTTTTGCCAGATCATACGCTTTTCCATTTCCTGTGATCCAGCAGTGTGACGGACGAATGAACGAAAAAGCAACAAACGAAAGTCAAATTAAATCAGCCACAGCTGTGTCCCTGGGACAGTCAGGAAAGTTGGGAATGATATCTTTCCATGGCTTTTCTTCTATTGGCTTTTCAAATTGTAACTGATGTGTGTCCCTAACAGCTCGATTTATTTTCACTGAAACATACTTATAATACACTAAATTAAATTATGTCAGGCTGTTATTTTAACCCCTTTTTGCCAGATCATACGCTTTTTCATTTCCTGTGATCTTGCAGTGTAACGGACGAATGAAGGAAAAAGCAACAAACGAACGTCAAATTAAATCAGCCAGGACAGTCAGGAAAGTTGGGAATGATATCTTTCCATGGCTTTTCTTCTATTGGCTTTTCAAATTGTAACTGATGTGTGTCCCTAATAGCTTAATTTATTTTCGATGAAACATACTATAGCACCCTAAATGAAATTATGTCAGGCTGATAAGTCAACCCCTTTTTGCCAGTTTATACGCTTTTCATTTCCTGTGATCATGGAATCCGCAGCATAACAACTACCCTGGAATTTTCTTCAATATCTTTCAAAAGAGACCTACAATGATGAACAGCCAAATAGTTGCTGGTTTGACAATAATTGCCATTATCCAAAATCGCTGCTTGGGAGTCTGAGAAAATAGATCGAGTTCTGTATTTAATTTCTTTCTAAAAAAAGTTTATATAAAATTTTTATATAAAAGGAAAATTGAGATCTTGTTTAAAATTTTTAAATCTTTTTGACACATTGTGAGCAGGCTTACAAAAAGCAATTTCATTGATATTTTTTGTAAATAATAATTATTGAGTGTAATTCTCTATCTACTTAAATTTTTAAAAAACATCAGAAATAAAACACTAGGATGTGGAATTTTTATAAAAAAAATTAAATAACGTTTAAAAATTCCATTTAAAATACTATAAATACTGAGTGATATAAACAACAATGAAAAATGTCCATAGAGATTTGAATTCCTATAATGTATTTAGTGTAATAGATTCATATCAATATGTAAAATAAATTTTTCTTTGAAGTGCGCACAAGTTGGAAAAACAACATTTTTAGTAAAAAGTATTTTTTTTTTTTTTTTTTTATTTTTTTTTTTTTTTTTTTTTTTTTTTTTTTTTTTTTTTTTTTTTTTTTTTTTCTTTTTTTTTTTTTTTATTTGATGTGTTTTTTTTTTTTTTTGTTTTTTTTTTTTTTTTTTTTTTTTTTTAAAAATATTTTACAGTTTTTTTAAAAACTATGATATTAAATGCAAAAAATTGTATTGTGTTACTGTTTCTAAATGGCATATTTCCATAGGTTTGTGTTAAACGATTAAGAAATGTCTAGACATTTTGCAAATGCAAAAATCAAAAATCAAATTTTTGAGGGTTAAAAAGTGTTTACCTCGTTAATATTTATATTTTTAGATCGTAACGCCATAAAATATTTTTTAAATCCTCAAAAATAATAATTTTATGCACAAATGAATAATTTTATCAAAAATAATAATTTTTACAGTATTTGTGGGATTTCTTTATTTTACGATCCGGAAATATCCGATTTCCTGGAAAGTTGTTTTTCAGCAGCGGAGTTAGCGGGTTTCAAAAATATAGTTAAAATAGATATTTCTATCTCGATGGAATCAACATTTAAAAAACAAATCCCGGTTTAATAAACCAATAATTTTATAAATATGTTTTTTGGTTCCACGAAAAATAAAGCTTAGTTTGTTTTGAAATTTGGATAGACACTTTTGCGTAAATTTAAAGTAGCGTAATTTACTTTGCTTTTTAATTTTAGTCATGTTACACAAATATAATTTTTGACTCTCGTTTGTACCAATTTACATGTTTTTTTAATACAGCGGACTCTGCTTAATGGGATAAGTTTGGGACACGTACTTTTCATAACAATAAACTATATGCAAAATTAGATAAATTTACCTGCCCCCTTTAATTCACACGTACTAAATTTCAAAATAAAATGAAAAAACTCAACCTTATATTTTTGTACTGTATATTATCCTTTAAAACATAAAAATTGTATACATGATTAAAAAAATGATCAATTGTTGACTCTCTACAATTTTTTCTAAGAAGCTCATTGATAATTGTTCCTGATCATAATGTTTCAACACTTTCAATGCATTTCTCATTTCAGCACTTGTAGGACTCAATATCAGGAGATATTTCAACTGACTCAATAGTTCCATAATTTGTCTGTTTTCCTATGACAATCTGACAGCCATCGGATTCTGTTAATCGTTTAGACTTCTTAATGGTCAACAGTCAAAATACTTATATTGTTAAGTTGTTAATATGTGCTTATTACAATTCTGAATTTCAAATTAAACTTATCCTATTATGAGGACTTGAAAACCATAGCTAATAAGTTCATAAATAAGTTCATAAATGGCAAAATCTTCTTTTAGAATCAAGCTCTATCAAAACAATATAAAAGCAAAAACTCTATTTTTCAAAGTTAAAACTCTAAAATAAAAGTACCTATTTAAACTTCACATGCAAATTCCTTGTCTATTTGATTTATACATCCTTTTAATAGAAATTATTAATTATTTTTCCAATATTATTAAAAAATGTGTCATTTTCATGTTGTTCCAATGGAGGTGATTACGCAATCAAATTATCCCTTGCTTATTCGTCAAGTAATATAATTTATTTTTCATATACTTCATATTTTAAAGGTTCATAGATAACATTTATAAACTAATTTCATTGAAAACCAAAGAGTTTCCTTGGGTGCCCCTCAGAGGGTTAATGTGGAAGCGACTGGAGTGTTTTGATCTACTTTCACCCAAGCCTCGAACACTTCAGAGGTCATATCCGAAAGATTTTCTATCATTTTTCGAGATTTTTGGTAATTTTGTTTCGAAAAATCAAGACATAAAATGTGAATACTATCCATCTCAGTTCAATTAAGAATGTTGTCTTCTGCTTATCTAACAACCATTGACCACTAGTAGGTTGTACGTATTTCTGAAAAATTTCAAGAACGGGTAATTTCCCACTCTTTGTTCATTCTCCATTTTCCTAAGTGGATGAGGAAGAATTCTCGGAAATTCAAACAACAAAGAAAAGAAAGAACAGAATGGGTTCCTCTTGAATATATTGTTAATATTCCTTTGCCAGTTAAAATGAGGTTCAAAAACTGATACCATTAACCGATGTAACAATCACATAAAGCGATAATTTTAACATACAATTAATAGAGGAAATCGGGTGATTTCGGGTGATTCCAAGTGATTTCGATAACAATAAACGATTGAGAACATTAGCCGCAATCACATTAACCCATATTGTACCACACCAACTAAATATTTCTGTAAGTTATTAAAACTTAATCCATATCATTAATATGGTGTAACTAAGTATATAAAACCAAAATTTTGAAAAATATTTTTAATTTTTTATGTAATTGGCTGTCCTATAAATAGGACAACGGTCCATTACACTACTAAAACTTAACAAATATCACTTATATTGCATTAGGCGGATTCATAGAAAAAAATTTGGGGAACCAGACAAAACAAAAAAGTCTAACATTACATTTTAAGCACACTGTTGTTGGTTTTCTCTTGCAGTTATTGAACTGGCAGTAAGAGAGTAAGTTTATCTTGCAAAATATCTCCAGTTTTCTGAATAGAATAGACATCTATTTACCCCTTGTTGTGTCCAGGTGTGTGAACAGGTGTTTGAACTGGTTTTCATTGAAAGATAAGAAAATAATGTGCTCTATCAATGCAATATCGAATTCATAGAAAAATAATCAGGATTGGACCGTCATCTTAATTTTAGGGCACCTTTTTTATACTTACAAAATACACATGTAAAATATATTTTTCAACAAAAACTTTCAACTACATTATTAGCTCTGTTTTAAACTAAAAGTAACCTCCACAATTTTTAAAAAATAATAATAATGAATATAAAATTAAAGATTAAAAAATGACAATTTTTAAGAGGTAGCTGAAAATAAATTTTACAATACAATATAATTTGATTTCTCAGTTTTTTTTGTTACTATGCTAAAGTGTGTCTATTTTAAAGGTGTTAAAATAAAATCCACTCAGAAAATATTTATAACTTTATTATTAAATGGAATTTTATTTGCTGTCATGTTTATAGGACAGCGGTCCAATATGGGTTAAAAGGAATCCACTGTTTTATTATAAAAAGGAATCAACACGAGAGAACGAGGTGTTTCACCATTTTGTCTATAAATTTTTTTCGAGCATTTGATAGCTATATTTTTAGATAATAATGTCATGAAATATTAATTTTTTTATAAATACCTTTACAATTAATAATTTATAATTAATCATTATTTGTGGGATTTCTTTATTTTCGATCAGAAAGGTTTGATTTCCTTGAAAGTTGTTTCTCAACAGCTGTGTCAGCGAGTTTCAATACTATGGTTAAAATAGATATTTCTAACTCATTGGAATCTTCTTTTTAAAAAACAAATCTCGGTTTAATAAACCTACGCTTTTTAAAAATATGACTTTTGGGTACACGAAATATCAACCCAATTTTGTTTTGAAATGCAGATAGTCACTATGTAAACAATCCTAGCGATCATTTTTCATAATTCGTAGTATATGTGTCTAGACCTTAACGATATCTTCTTGAGAATTCAAAAATTTCCTGGTCTAATTAAGACTTGTGTTGGAAAAATTTGGTGTTAGTTCATCACACAAAAACAAGCTTAGTTTTGATTGATATTTGGAAAGTCATTAAAATGTAAGCAGTATGTAACTCCAATTATGGAAAAATGTCTAGCAGTCATCTAGAAGAGTTCGAAGCTTAGGGGCTTGTAAAAGATCTTAAAGTCTTGAGGAGTGGAGAAATCATTTATTGAAAATATGTGATCTTGGTTCTCCAAAGAAAACTAAGCCAAGGTTTAATAATTATTTTGATAGTTATTGAATTGTAACGAATGCTAGCATCCTTCTTGAGTTGTTTAAGTTTAGTAGTTCCGGGCTTTTCTAATTTAATTCCCCCGAACAAAATTAATCGGAGTTTAAATACTGTATAATTATAAAATAATTGAATTATGACAAACTCTTATTACATTTATTATGTTATATAAGGATATTTTCTTCGGTCAAAAAAAACCTTGGTAGGTCAATCGATAAACACGTCGATCTCATAATTAGAGGTTGTGAGTTTAAGAATCGAGCTGACCAAAGAACCTCTAACTTAACTCTAGCCGGTATGATACGTAAATTAGATTCGGGATCTCAATATCCAAGTTAAAATGATACATTTGGAATGGCAGGCCAAATCTGCGGGTCTACTACTTGGTCCCTACTTCTAAATTCAGCTGGAACAATCTTACTCTCGTCCGTACCATTCCATAAGCTACATGTGATCCATTGGTGATACTAAATGATTAGAAGCTTCACAATAGTGATTTTCATAAAGATAACTGTCTGTATTGCCAGATACATTGGGTAAATTCATTTGGTCAAAACAAAATCATCTGAATATAATCCTTAATGATTATTTATAAAAATACAAAGTATTTAAACGACGATATTAGCTGTTATTTTCCATAATGTAACAAGGATGTACTGTTATTCTAATAACAGTGATTATTTTTAAAGAATTAATTACTTTTCTTTTTTAATCATTTTTTCTAATTAATTTTTAATAACAAATATTACATGTCGTTCAAAATTTAATTTCAATTTTCTTACAGCTTTCATTGTTTATGCTTGTAGTTTTTTAAACACTTTTTTTGAAGTAACTTCAGAAAACTTTTAACTAAAGCATTATTGTGTGAGACTTTTAAAGACTTCCCTATTACCCTGCTAAAAACATTTTACTCTTATTCTAAAAGCTTTATTAAATTTACGAGAAATTCTTAGAATTACTGACTACTATTTTTATTTAATATTTTAAAAATATTATTTTATTTAGTTTAGTTAGACTTTTTAAGAGGTAACTACTTACTTTCAAAGTCTATAAAACAGAAATGGATTTTATTTTATTACTTCATAAAATTTACATTTTATGACGTGAATAATAATTTCTTTCACAGTTGTATCTTTTACAGTTTATAAAGTTTCAATGAAGAAAAATAGTATTCACAACCTTAATATTTTTTTTTCGTGAATGTCACAGAATTTAGATCAAGTGGCATTATTAATTTTTCCATTTATTTTAGGTCTGTTTTGTTCGCTACAACTTCAATGAAAATCTTAACATTTTGAAGTTCAATAAATCTTTAAATCATCTTACAAAATATGTAACAGAAAAGCATTTCCTTCTTTTTATATAAAATGGACAGTTTATATAAATAAATTTGTCTTTCAATTTTCAAAGATAAGCCAGGAATCATGGAATGGAAGTCCCGGTTCTCGACGACAAAATATGCTGTTAAACAATTTGGAGGTCAAATGACACATTTGAATAAAATATTTTGCATTAATGTTTCTTTCTTATATGTTTCAATGAATGTTTAACTAACTTAATAACACAGTTTAATTCGAAATAAAAGTATACAAAATTAAAACAGCTATTTAAATATTCCTTATATGTACTGTTTTTATACTGTAGGTAATACAGTGACTTTAGATACAAGACAATTCTAAATTAGTTTTAAATGTGAATATTTTCAAGAGGTTATGTTACCTTAAAAAACTTGAAATCTTTGTAATAGATGTATCTCTCCATTCTTCATAAAATTGCTACTTTGTAGTTTATTGAATGAATGTTTTACAAGTTCTAACAAAATTCTCTAGCTTTAACCATGGAATGGAAGTCCCGGCTCTCGATGGCAAAATGTGCAGTTAAACATTGTGTAGGTCAAATGAAATATTTTGCATTAATATTTATTTCTCATATGTTTCAGTGAATGTTTAACTAACTGGATAACGCAGTTTAACTCAAAATCAAAGTATACTAAATTGAAACATCTATTTAAATATTCCTTATATGTACCGTTTTATACTCTAGGTAATACAATGACTTTAGTTACAAGACAAATATAAATTAACTATATATGTGAAAGTTTTCAAGGGGTTATGTTCCCTTAAAAAAAACTTGAAATCTTTGTAATAGCTGTATTTTTGAATTATTCGTAAAATTGTTACTTTGTTGTTGATTCAATGAATTTTATACAGTTTCTATCAAAATTCTCTAGCTTTAACCATGGAATGGAAGTCCCGGCTCTCGACGGCAAAATGTGCAGTTAAACATTGTAGAGGTCAGATGAAATATTTTGCATCAATATTTATTTCTCATATGTTTCAGTGAATGTTTAACTAACTGGATAACGCAGTTTAACTCAAAATCAAAGTATACTAAATTGAAACATCTATTTAAATATTCCTTATATGTACCGTTTTATACTCTAGGTAATACAATGACTTTAGTTACAAGACAAATATAAATTAACTATATATGTGAATGTTTTCAAGGGGTTATGTTCCCTTAAAAAAACTTGAAATCTTTGTAATAGCTGTATTTTTGAATTATTCGTAAAATTGTTACTTTGTTGTTGATTCAATGAATGTTATACAGTTTCTATCAAAATTCTCTAGCTTTAAAAATATTTAGTTTTTCCATTTAAAGTAATATATCTTATACGATATGATAAATAATATACACCAAACGAATTATAAAGTTAAATTCATTCGGTTACATGATATCCTTTAAAATATGAATATAAAATTTATAAAAATTAAAGTAAAATATATATACCATATCTGAGAAGAATGTAATATTTTAAAATTGAAAAACATAAAATCTCTTAAGAATTCTTACGTTGAAAATGTACATTTACTATGCTATAAAAATATACTGTTTGTATTTGAGCAATACACTCTAACAAAATAAATAGGTAATAAAATTAACTGCTATTTGTTATTAGAAAATATTCTTGTTTAAAAATTTCAAATGTTATTATTGCTGGTAACTGGATTTCTATTTTTAAAATTAGTACATATATTTTTTTAATACATTGCTTCATAAAAGAAAAAATGAACATTTAAAAAAAATATTGACTCTTATTAATCTCATAAATATATTTTATTCTAAACAGAATATAAATTTTCCTTATATGGATTTAGGAATAGACAGCATTATTAAAGACATTCCATCTTGACAGGAACAATGTTTTATTTAAGCATCAAAAGAGGCATGACTAAAATTTTTTATTCTAAACAGAGTAGAATTTTTCTATTATTTTGTATTCATTTAATAATAAACTGCATTAATGAAGACATTTCAGCTCGACAGGAACTGTCTCATTAAGCAATAATAAGGGCATGACTAACAATTTTTATTCTTAACAGAGTAGAATTTTTCTATTATTTTGTATTCATTTAATAACAGACAGCATTAATAAAGAAATTTCAGCTTGACAGGATCTATATATCCTTAAAGCATTAATAAAGGCATGACTAACAATTTTTATTCTAAACAGATTAGAATTTTTCTATTATTTAGCATTCATTTAAGAATAGACAACCTTAATTAAGATATTTCAGCTCGACAGGTACTATGTCTCATTAAAGCATTAATAAAGGCATGACTAACAATTTTTATTCTAAACAGATTAGAATTTTTCTATTATTTAGCATTCATTTAAGAATAGACAACCTTAATTAAGATATTTCAGCTCGACAGGTACTATGTCTCATTAAA
>CM063511.1:77818894-77851394 GCA_032207245.1 Pardosa pseudoannulata | reverse complement strand
GGCCACGTTTTTAGCAACTATATTTTTGGTGTTAAGTTTTACGGTTTGACAATATATTTGGTGGCTTATTAACCATATTGGCACTATATTTGGCGGCTTGGTGAATGTTTTGGTGACACATTTAGCTTAACAGGATATTTCTGAAAACTTCCAACTTGAGAACCATCTCGAAACTTCCACAAGCCTATATATAGGGTTTTAGTTTAAGTCAAGTAGTCAGTCAGCTGGATTCCGACTATAGTGGTTGGCTCCTGAGCTCGGTTTCATCGATTTCATCTAACAAATTTGCAGTAGCCTGGTTGTGCTACACTGTTTTTATGTGCTCTGTGAGCTGAATTGCTCCATATCTTACTGGAATATTATAAAAAGTTCTAACAGTCGTTTCTGTATTGAAATATGAATACATTCGTGCATGTGTTTCGTCTTTTCGACAAGTAAATTGATTCAATTGCCGTAATACCTTCGGAAGTTTTGAAACGATATATATTTTTTCTATATATTATGGAATATTTTTATTTTGTATATAAGGCTTAATTCTTTATAATTATTATTGCAATTAAATTCCCCTATTAAAGAGAAAATTAACCTTTTGAAATGTGATCTTTAAAAAACTAATTCATCTGTGGGACATATGTTGTTCCACCCTTATGGAAAGGTTAATTATTATTTCGATTTCTATAAAACAGTAACTCCATTTATTATAAAATATTAGTATTCCTTTATTTAATTATAGAATAATAAAGTAGTTAGGACTCCAGGAAATACTGGAGTCATAATGTTTCTTCCAATGCTTAGGAACAATTTTTATTTTATGTAGCTTATATAATGAAACACTTTTTGAACTTAAATCTGAAGAAAACATGTCTACATGTTCTACATATTTTTAATTCCTTCTATAGCATACAGTTTAAATAAATGATTAAATAGTTTTTACTTCTATATTTTTAAAAGAGAAAAGTAAAAATATAAAAAATGAAATGCTTGTACCTTTTCCCCCGACGGTGATATAACCTTAGTTTGAGTGTTAAATGTAACACTTTTTTAACACTTTTTGTCAAAAAATGTAGGACGAGCTTGGAAATCTCGCTTTAACTAGAAGTCAGAGCATAAAAAAATTGGAACAACTTCCATCTCGCTTGTAGTTTTTATACTTCACATGTTTTCTAGTGACTTTGGTTAAAAGATACGGTTTTTATTTTTGCATGATGATATTTTACATTATGCAGTTCTATGACGAAAATTTCTTTCTATATTCTAAATATAGTTTTTATATATATATAGAACTATATATATATATATATATATATATATATATATATATATATATATATATATATATATATATATATATATATATATATATATATATATATATATATATATATATATATATATATATATATATATATAAATTCTCAATTCCATTAGAACCAACAAGAAATATTATCGTAAAACTGAAATACTGATTACCACAAAATGTTAGATTTTTATATGAATTCAAACATTATTTATTAAAGCAACATTAAAAAATTTCAAAACTATACCTTTTAAAAGTATTTTTGTATGTGGTATATAAGTTTTAAATCTCTTTAATGAAATTACTTAGTATCAGAAACTTAATATTTTAATTTTTTCAAAATCTAAACATACATTCCAATTTTTCATCATTGCATTTAATCCCATTTTACAGAAATCTATGAGTGGTAATGCATTTTCTTATTCCTGAAATTCATAAATCTTATTTTCCTACATTGACAATATTTCAGTTTGAAATAATTTTCAAATACATTATTAGTACACTGATGACTAATGTAGTTTTACCAAAAATAAAGATAAATATAAAAATAATACGTCTTCAATGGCCAGTTTTCTTTGAATTTTTTAATCCAGTTATCTTGTACCGTTATTTTTTATCCTAAGATTATAATCTCTGATATGAAAAAGATAAAGTAGCTTTGATAAAGGCTTTTTAAATAAAAGGCTCTTCATTTTTGTTCTAGTCTCTTAAAAATTTTCGGAGTGAAGCAAATTTAGCCACCTTATTGTAAGACAAAGTAAACATTAACTAGAGTAACTTAAATTCAAGTAATTTGAACATAACTTAAATTAGAGTTAAATTTTACAGAAATAATATAAGTAAATTTATATTTTTAAGTGAAATCAATTTCATATTTTTAAATAATGAATTTGATATGTAAAATTCATAATTTTAAATTTTTAAATTTAAATCAATTTCATATTTTTACATTTTTTATCATAGAAATTAACTAGAGTAGCTTGAAATTACCTAGAGTAACTTAACTTCAAGTAACTTGAACATAACTGAAATTCGTTTCCTAAATTCGACTTAATTTTTACAGAAATAATACAAGTAAATTTATATTTTTAAGTAAAATAAATTTCATATTTTTAAAAAGTTTTCAATAATCATTTTAATAATAAATCTATATAAGTAATTTGATTTAATTAGGATAATTATTATCATAGGATCTCTCTAAGCAATAATTATTTTGCCATGTGGAATTCCCCGCTTCTTTATGGCGAAAAACATTTTATAGGCTAAGTAAAATCACTTTCTTTTCAATATTTTCAGTAAAAAAGTAACTTAGCAACTCAGTAAGAAACAGGAAGAAATTTTAAAAGAAATTCATGTACAACTAAACAACATTTTTTTAATAATCTTCTTGTTATTTACTTTAAGCTGCATTAGTTAATCAATATCAGTATTTGATCAATAAGTTCATACATTCATACAATAAACACCCACATCCTTAAACACATCAAAGTATGTCTCTCTCTCTCTGTATATAATATATATTATATATATATATATATATATATATATATATATATATATAATATATATATATATATATATATATATATATATATATATATATATATATATATATATATGTCAGGTTTAAAAATGGTTCTTATTTACCATTGTGCGTAAGTGCAAATAATAGTTGAGTTGACATACTACCTTGCGACCTGATATGTCTTTATTAAAAAGTTTATTTTTGATTCAAAATGAAAAATATAATTCTCCTGTTTAGAACAAAACAATTCTTACAAACTTTCTAATTTTATAAAAATGATTTAGTTTTATATTAACAGAATGAAAAAGTTATTCATCTTCAATTTGATATAAAACTTTAGTTTCTTACATATACAATTAAATACTATTTTCTTGGTAAATAAATTTTAATTTTTCACTTTTGTTACTTTAAAATTATATTACTTTAAATGATAAAAACAAAGTTTTTAAAGAGTTAAAGAGTTTTATAAGAAGTATAGTGCAGAGTAATTAAAGAAGAAGTACAGTTTTTATTTTATGCTCATTTGAAGAAAAGATATAAAGAAGCATTATAAAGAAGTCTCAAAGAATACTATGTACCAATAATGTGCATATTTTATAATTTGTTTTAATTTTATCGATTAAAAAAGTTTAGTGTATCTAATCCGATAAAATTTATTGTTTTGTTCCCGGAATTTTCTCTTCAGATAACACTTAAGTATCTGTACTAAATAACTTTACAAGTTGAGAATTTTATCTAAAATAGTTCTTTTTGATAAATATTTAAATAAAATACCGATTTTGTACACCGAAGTATTTGATACAGATCCTTGTTTACGTCAAATCCCTCCTAAGTAGGAACTGTTTATAGGGATTAAGTAATAAAACCCAATGTAAGATTTGTATTGGTTATTTTTCTTGATTTTAATCATTCCGTATATTTTTTTCTTTAAGATTAATCATATTTTTGTCCTTTTTTACCTAAATAAATAAATACCGCCTTTTCTTTTTGTTTTTCTTTAAAACTACTCCAAAATATTTAAATAAAATTTATAATATACATTATAGTATTATTTCACATTACATGAAAACTGCAATAATTAATATTTTAAATAATTCACACACTAGTAAAAATATTATTAATATCATGTTTAGTTAATTTTTATTATAAATTTATTATTTTAATAAAAATTAATTGCAAGATTAAAGAAAAAGGGTGCAGTGTTTAGTTAAGAAATTGATATTTAACATGTAAATCTAATTCGTAAAACTAAATACATATTGATAAGAAACCTATTCAATAATAGCTAGTTAAAAATTAATTACCCTATAAGAAAGTAAAATTTTCATTTTCATTTAACGAGACTTAGCGTAACATTTTGTACTTAACAATGTTCTAGCTTTAAAAAAATATTAGTTTTGTATTTGGAAACACTACCTTTCAAATGGGAAAAATCCACACTAAATGATGAAAAACAAATTTTATTTATCCAATAACAAAATAAATTTTTTTAATATATATATTAAAAACGGAATTTTAGAAACAAATTATACTATAAACGAAGTGAAATTTCTGTTTTAATTTTTACCAAAGCTTTTGGGGTATCTTATATAATTTACAATTTTAAAATTTAAAAACCATAAAGAAAATTGAAATGAAACAAAAACCATTAATTCTCATTATATAACATAGAATATATTGCTAGTATTTATATAATGGGTGTTCACAGCATAAAAGGAAAAAATTGGTTTCTTATATAAAATAATTAATTTTCAATTTACAAAATTCAAAACATATTTAACGCGTAAGTAATTACTTTTTTTTTCATTTTATATTTGTATTTTGTATTTTCTTAATGTATTAATCACAATTAAATATTTTTAACTAAGATAGTTATTTATAAATTAGAAATAATTATTCTAAAAAGAGAAGAAGTTTTTATTTTTTAATGAATACTTTACACCACAAAAGGCATTATTTGTGTTCTTATGCCTTTGAGAGCCTTGAAACATTTTTCATGCAACTACACCATACACTAATATATTGCCTAATACATTTCCATTACATTATATGTCATAATGTTATAGAAATGTATTACGTAATAATATATATATATATGTAACCTAATGGAAATGCATATGTATTTATAAAAAACATCGCACATGCATTTTATTAACAGTATATAATGTTTCTTGTAATTTTGATCTCAATGTCTTTGATCTTAAAAAGGTTCATGCCTCCAGTATGTTCATCACAGCATTTTTTTAGGTATATGAACATTAAATGTATCTATACAACAAACAATGAATGTCTAGGGGTATTTTGATGATGGAATAAAACAATATAGTAGTTGAATAATTTGCATTCAGCTTTTAACGAAGAAAGAAAAAGGGGTTAACATTTATTGGGGATAAAAATAAGAAATAATACTTTTTACTTTAATTAATACTATCTGTATCTCCAATGAATTATATCTTTGATTTCCGGTTGATCAATTTAAATGCTACTTCATTTCTTGTTTGCCGTTCTGATCTTATAAAATGGTAAATACAGTGCATAATTTATGCTTTTGTCACACAATTATAAACTTTTCATGTAACTACAATAATCTTCTAAGTCCCTCATTTATTTTTGTACATAAATGTACCACATGCATTTTTCTTCATTCATATAATATCAGTAATGCTTAATTATCAGCATGATTAGAAAAAAATTGATGTCAAAATAAAATCTTATACCGCAAAAATGGTCTGTTATTAGGGACAAGAGAAAATCTATTAAATTTCATTAATAAATTATATTTATAAATATTTAAAAGCACGATTATTATTAAGAACATTACAAATAATATATAAAAATAATATTTTCATTTTAAAAATAAAAAAATACATTGTTTTATATTCTAAGTTTGTTTTTATCTTTGTATATTACATAAATATATGCAAAAATCACAAGTACTATTAATTGTTAACAAATATATATATATATATATATATATATATATATATATATATATATATATATATATATATATAAATATATATATATTATATATATATATATATATATATATATATATATATATATATATATATATATATGTATATATATGTATATGTATATATATATATATATATATATAATATATATATATATATATATATATATATATATATATATATATATATATATATATATATATATATATATATATATATATATATATATTATATATATATATATATATATATATATATATATATATATATATATATATATATAATTAAGGATTCTAATAAAGCTCAATCCTTTACGTCTAGGTTAAAATGTTAAAGAATATCTAGCATATTATCAATTCATTAAGGAGAATAAAAATTATTGAATTCATTTCTTTGCTCTCTTCTACATTATATCAAGTAAAATAACACTTATAATGTATAAATATGGAAAACTGAAAAAAAAATTAAATTTGTATATTTATTGTTAGTTTCTTAATTTAAACAAATTATATGATAAATAACTGATCAAACGTGACTTTTAAAACTTTATGTAGTAAAAAGCTTCTCTGGTATTTGTCTTAAAGACTCTACACAATTCATGGAAAGTTTGATTAATCCAATCACCTTCAAAATATAAAAGAAACTAATATTTAAAACTAGCATATAGCCCGTAATATGACGTTATCTGTAAAATTATTAACTTTCCAGAATTGTGAAGTGTGGCTGGAAAAAAATGGGTTTTTTGGCTAAGATTTATCTGGTACATGCTCAATAATTTGTTTATCTTTACTGACCGCAAGTTAGTTGCCAACTTTAATTTATCTTCTCATATTACGTAATAGTATGGACAGCAGAGGTTTTAATAGTGACAGTGATTATTTGGCGGTATATATGATTGATGTCCAAATTTTAGTGAATCGATAGCAAACCGTGTGATTATGTATAAAAACAATCACACAAACGAACAAACTTCTTAATTTTCAAAGATACATAACTTAAATGCTAGATATTTATTAGTCCGTGAAATAGACTCCTAGATTTTTATGAAAAGAATTGTTTGTTAATACAGGTGATAAAATTATCTTCGTAACAAAAAATGATTTATGATTAATTTTAAAATTATTACATATGTACCAAATATAAGCCAAATATAAAAGAAATTATTTACGTAATATATAGGTTTAGTGATAAAAAATATGAAAATGATGCAGACGATATTTAAATAATTTAAAATAAGAAAGGAATAAATGAGATGGTTAAAGGTAGCATGTCATAATCTAGAAAAAAAATGTTCTTATTATCTACTTATAACATGATAATTGATGAATCAATAACCCTCTCTTAACCGGGACTTGAAATAATGGTATAAATTAATCGAAAAGAGGGGAAGGGGGAATTTCGAGCGTTTTCTAACTCGATTTGAATTTTGCTAACCCTAACTCATGAAAAATCTAATATAGATGCTTCTATTCATTCCACATCCAACCGCTTCAAAAATTCGAGGACAGACAACTTATTATATAGGGGATTATTATTATATAGGAGATCACTTTTCTATGAAATTTATATTGATAACTAACGTATAATTCATTTTAGTTCAGAATACAGATTTTACAACGCATCCTTAAAAAGAAAAACTTTTGTTAAATAATAGAAAAACATTTTGTTAAATAATAGAAAAATAAATTATTCCAGGGATGATTTATTTTTTAAAAATATTTATTTCTTGTTATTAAAATTTCAAGAATTTCACAAACTAGGAGGAGTTAAATTTTATATTACTTGATCATTAGAGTTGCATTTTCATATAAGTCCATCATTTCTTACAATAGAGAAAATATCTTTTTGAACCGCATGACACTTTTTCGAACTCTAAGAAAAAAAAAAGTTCTCTGCCATCAAGCCGTTGACAAGAGAAGAAATATTCTCTGATATTTTCTCCTTTCTATCTACGTCAAAGCAAACTCTCATCACCTTTCATAAGACCGCAGACAGTGACGTCATAGGTTGAATTTGTTTGAGCAGAGCGTGGGCGAACATGCCGAGGAAATTTCTAACTTTTGCTCCACTTCGTAAATTAAACGGAGTAATTTCAAGAAACAAATAAAATATTCAGCTTAGTAAAATATAAGCACGGCACATTCCAACCTTTTATTTATAGTAAATATTTTTGTAAGATGCGAATCGTGTTTACTGAAAAAAACTTTAGGTTTTAATATATAGAATACAAATTATAAACAACATTTCAATACAAAGAAAACAAATAACAAAAGAATTTTCATTACTTTACAGCTAGTGAATTATTTCGTTACTATGTAACTATTAAAATTTGAGTTACGTGCATTTTTAAATACACAAGTAACTTTCAATTTTTAAAAGACTTTTTTCCTGTATATATTTTTCTTTTATTTAACAAAAAGCTTATTGTAAAACAATACTCTTATTTTAATTTATTTTTTTATTATTATAACTATTTAGCATTCTTCGTAAAGAAGTGTTGTAAAATCTACTAAAATGAATTTTGAATTAGTTTTTCAATCTATATTTGATAGAAAAGTAGCTTTGAATAATAGATTCATTTAAATTTTGAAGATGGTTAGATAAAGAAATCTTTCAATGAATTGTGTAGCATTTAAAAGACAGAATCAATACAAGATTTTTTACTATATAAATATTAAAAGGTCAAGTTAAAATGTGTTGAGTTTGTTTGAGCAGTGCGTGGGAGAAGATGCAGAGAAAATATTTCGGGGAATTCTAACTTTTGCTCTCCTTCGTAAATTAAACGGAGTAATTTCAAGAAACAAATGAAATATTCAGATTAGTAAAATATAAACACTACGCATTCCAACCTTTTGTTTTTAGTAAATATTTTTGTAAGATACGAATTGTGTTTACTGAAAAAAATTATACGTTTCAGTATGTAGAATACAAATAATAAACAACATTTCAAAATAAAGAATAAAAATAACGAAAGAATTTTCATTGCTTTACAGCTATTGAATTATTTTGTTACTATATAACTGTTAAACTTTGAGTGACGTGCAATTTTAAGTACACAAATAACTTTCAATTTTTAAAACAATTTTTTTTCTCTATATATTTTTCTTTTATTTAACAAAAAGCTTGTTGTTGAACAAACTTTTAATTTATTTTTTATTAAGTTATTCTAATATTTAGTCTATAGCATCCTTATTAAAGAAGTGTTGTAAAATGTGTGTTCTTAAAAATTTATGTCTTTGTTTTAAAATCTAAATTTGATAGAAAAGTAATTTTGGATATCAGTTTCTTTTATATTTTGAAGGTTATTGGATTAAACAATATTTTAATGAACTGTGTAGAGTTTTTGAGACAGGTACAAGAGAAGTGTTTTTACTACATAAACATTAAAAATTCAAGTTCAAATAGATTGAATTTGTTTGAGAAGTACGTGGCCGAGTAAATTTATCGGGAATTCTAACTTTTGCTCAATTTTGTAAATTAAACGGAGTAATTAAAAAAAAGGAAATATTCACCTTAACACTGCAAAATCCACCATTTATTTTTATTAAATATTTTTGTAAGTTACGAATCGTGTTTATTAAAAAAAACTGTAGATTTCAATACAATGAATACAACTAACAAAAGAAATTTAATTACTTTAGAGCTATTGAATTATTTTGTTACTATATAACTATTCAAATTTCAGTTACGTGCAACTTTAAGTACACAAATAACTTAAAAGGCAAATAACAATCTTTAAAACAGTTTTTCCTTTATATATTTTTCTTTTATTTAACGAAAAGTTTGTTGTAAAACAATACTCTTATTTTCAGTTATTTTTTAGTATTATAATCTTAATACTTAGTATTTTGCATCCTTCGTAAGTAAGTGTTGTAAAATCTACTAAACTGTTCTAAACTGAAATGAATTATAAATTAGTTTTTCAATCTATATTTGATATTAAAGTAAATTTGAATATTAGATTACTTTAAATTTTTTAGGTGGTTGGATTAAGAAATCTTTCAATGAATTGTGTAGCGTTTATAAGACAGATTCAAGATAAGCTTTTTACTACATAAATATTAAAAGGTCAAGTTAAAGGAGTTGAGTTTGTTTGAGCAGTGCGTCGGCGAAGATGCGTAGAAAATATTTCGGGGAATTCTACCTTTTACTGTACTTTGTAAATTAAACACAGTAATTTCAAGAAACAAATGAAATATCCAACTGAATAAAATATAAACGATGCTCATTCTAACCTTTTATTTTTAGTAAATATTTTTGTAAGATACGAATTGTGTTTACTGAAAAATAAAAAATTTAGGTTACAATATGAATACAAATAAAAAAAGAATTTTCTTTTCTTTACAACTATTAAATTACGTTATTTTGTATATATTAAAATTGGAGTTACGTGCAATCTTAAGTACACAAATAACTTTCAATTTTTAAAACCCTTTTTCCTGTATATACTTTTGTTTTATTTAACAAAAAGATTGTTATCAAAAACAAGGGTCTTATTTTAAATTATATTTTTACTATAGTAACCTTAATATTTAGTATTTATCATCCACCTTAAGTAACTGTTGTAAAATGTGTGTTTCAAACTAAAATGAATTATGTGTTAGCTTTTTTATGTAAATTTGATAGAAAAATAATTTTGTATATTAGTTTGTTTTATATTTTGAAGATGCTTGGATAAGAAATCTTTCCATGAATTGTGTACCGTTTTTAAGACAGATACAATAGAAGAATTTTAATACATAAAGATCAAAAGGTCAAGTTCAAATAGGTTGAATTTCTTTGAGCAGTGCTTGGGTGAAGATGCCGAGGATATTTATCGGAGAATTCTAACTTTTGCTCAATTTTGTAAATTAAACGGAGTAAGTTCAAGAAATAAATGGAATATTCAGCTTAGTAAAATATAAACAAAAGGTTGTACTTTCCAACCTTTTATTTTTAATATATATTTTTATAGATACGATTCACCACACATAAACATAAATGCTCTTCTAACGGGACATGGACTCTTCCTCCAATATCTCTCTCGTTTTCGTTTGGCGACTGGGTCTCCAAACTGTATCTGTGGCCAGGAAGGAAACTCTCTACCTTTTCTCTTGTAATCTAAGAAAGGATTTTCATCTTAAAGAGCCTCCGATAGGAGCGGAATCGAAGTGGTTCCAGCTTTTACATACAAACAAAGTCCTGCGCAGTAAGGCACAGAAACTAATCTCCCGGATGATTGAAAACTGTGAACTAATCACTTGCACCAGCTAAATGGTAAAACCTTTTTTTGTACTGTAAATAATTTTTATGAAATTGTTAAACATTAATTTTGTTTGTAAAGCTCAAGTAATAATAGACTGACTTTCTATAAATGATTTCTTATGGCAACAAAGTTTTTATTTTGTTGTCAGTTTATGTTCCTTTCTCTTGTTACTTTTAATGCATATGTTTGTAACGCTCATTAGTACACAATAGCTCAAATTCAAATATCTGTACAGGCAAGTGTTTGTTTCATATCACTTCCGGGGCTGGACCCATGCTTCGAGACTCTCTCTAAGTTTATTTATGTAAAAGCAACTTGTTCCTAATATTATTTTGAAATCCAATTAACATCACCCAACTTAAGGCTTCGTTTTAGTTTTGGTTTACTTTTAAATCTTTTTTCTCTAGTTTTAATCTTTATCTATTACTTTAACATTAACGGCCACCATAGTACTACCTTCTTCCAGCTTTTCGTTTTAAATATTTAAACTATGGACATTTTTATAGGATAACTCATGACTATATTCTTTCTCTTTTTTTTTGTTTTTTTTTTGTTTGTTTTACTTGTTTTACTGTTGCGGAGTGAAGTTTCGTGGTAAACGTTTGAAAGCCTAATCCTTAGGGAAGGCTGTTTGCCACCGAAGGTTAAAACATATATTATTGAGTACTGATACCAAATATTTTCCAGAGCTTTAATCATATTATAATTCGTTTTAAAAATAATTTTTAAGCTTATCCCGATAAAAATGTCGTTGAAATAGTAGAGAAATTCAATATTATATGAATGCACCATACTGATGCTAAGAACTTCGAACGAAAAATATTGTTTCCTATTATATTGTAAAAGAGCAGAGGCGAAATGTTTAACGAATTGAAAAATAATCTCTCCTGATGTATATTATCCGAGTTCAAAGCATTTTTCCGGGACATCAAAAACTCATTACACTTGTGAAAAACGCATAAAACTAGAAAGCTGGTTTTGAACTAAAATTTGAAAACATTAATTTTAAATGTTAACTTTTACTTCTATAATTCTGAGAGAAAATATTATGGAAGTTTTATTTCTTCAACGTAATGCTTTTTATTTCAGTAAACTAGGTAGAATGCTGATTCGTCTACGCATTGTATTTGAATTAATGAAATTATATTTTTTATTTACATTAGAGACTCATTAATTTTTAACTTTCTTCATAAATTTGTATTTTATATCTATCTAACACTTTAAAATTTTAAAACACAAAATAAAATTACAAACTTGTGTTTCATATGTACCCAGAGATATTCTAACGGTGTTTTAAAAAGGTACATACATATTTGTTTTAAAATATATATAATAATATATCTTTCTACAATAATATATAAACTAAATCTGATACAAACAAAAATCGTATTAATTTTACAAGTAAAGGACACCGGATAAAATTATACCTTTTTAATTTATACGGAAAAATGTATTTAAATTAAAACACATTTCCAGGAAACAGATAATAAGTTATTCAAGCAGTGAAACTTAATCTAGCAAAAAATTCTATTTCTGTATAAAACTTTTATTTAATCCATTGCTAACTCCAATACTTGCAGAATAATACTTTTCACATTTTTAGTAACGAAATAAAATGAAATAAAACCACTTAATCTTGAGTGGTAGGAAAAATTAGTTTAAAGTCAAAAATTCAAAATATTTCTTAAAATATTATAATTATTTAACAACATAATTTATCACATTCAAAAACAATATAAAAATCATTTTGTCGTTGATTCACAAAGCAAGCTAAAGAGTTAAAAGTATGAATAGCTATAGAAAGTTATTAACAGTAAAGTAAGAACAAAGTTCAGTAAATGTTAGATATCTTTACATTTAATTAAATGTCGGAATTGAACTTTTTTCACGTTTGATTAGATAACCTACATTTATCTTTCATATATTATCATATAAATATGCTAATATTTTTCCAAAATTCCTCTAAATAAATTGTATTTATTATCACACGTATTTATTAAATTATCAGTCTAAATAATTGTTATAACACGAATAACAAGTAGCTAATATTTAGCAATCGGAAACAAATTAACCTCGATAAAAGAAAAAGTTGTTATTTTGAATGAATTATTTAAGGTGACATATGCATTAAACTTACATTTTTAATATTATTTAGCTATTAACTGTATTACAATTTTAGAACTAGGGTGTAACAAAGCAGACATTTGCCACATATTCCCATAAATAGCTTCTTACAGGAAAAAGGGTTCAAACGAGGACAACTCAATCCACAGCAAATAAATAATTGTAAATTGAATATTAATTTCCAAAATTCTGTAATTAAAACATAAAGTTCAAAACATAGTATAATTATTTTTTGTATAAAAATAGATGTGGAAATTTACATTTGTATGTATTGGAATAGATTTCGACCATCTCAAAACATGGAAAGTCTTTAAAGATATTTTAGAAGGAATTCATCAGCTAGAACTAGAGAATATGTATCCGAATTTGGTAATTTTTAAGTGTATCCCGATAAAATTTTCGTTTAAATAGTAGAGAAATTAAATATTATATAAATACACCATACTGATGCTAAAAACTTCAAATGGAAAATATAGTTTCCTATTACATTGCAAAAGGGAAGATGCGATATATTTAATAAATTGAAAAAAATATATTTTAATGTAGATTTTCGGAGTTCAAAGCATTTTTGAGGGACATCAAAAACTCATTACACTTGTGACGCATGAAACTAGGAAGCTGGTATTGAACTAAAATTGGAAAACATTAATTTTAAATGTTAACTTTTACATCTACAATTCTGAGAGAAAATATTATCGAAGCCTTATTTCTTCAACATAATGTTTTTTATTGCAGTAAACTAGGTAGAATGCTGATTCGTCTACACAAAGTATTTGATTTAGTGTAATTGCAATTTTTATTCACATCAGCGACTTATTAATTTTTAAGTTTCTTCATAAATTTTTATTTTATAGCCACAAATAATTTAAATATTTAAAACACAAAATAAAATTACAAACTTGTGTTTCATAAGTACTCAGAGATATTCTAACGGTATTTTAAGAAGATAAATACATATTTGTTTTAAAATATATATAATAATATATCTTTCTACAATAATATATAAACTAAATCTGATACAAAAAAATCGTATTAATTTTACAAGTAAAGGACACCGGATAAATTTATACCTTTTTAATTTATACGGAAAAATGTATTTAAGTTAAAACACATTTCCAGGAAACAGATAATAAGTTATTTAAGCAGTGAAACTAAATCTAGTAAAAAATTCCATTTCCGAATAAATTTTTTTTTAATCCGTTGCTAACTCCAATGCTTTCAGAAGAATAATTTTCTCTGGTTATGACGTAACATGTTTTACTATTTCAAATAAAACGAAATAAAACCATTTAATCTCGTGTGATATGAAAAATTAGTTTAAAGTCAAAAATTCAAAATATTTCTTAAAATAGTTATATAGCCCATCATATGACGATCAGTAAAATTTTTAATATTCCAGAACTGTTAAGTACCCAATGAGGCAGGTAATAAAATGGTTTGTTTTTTGGCTGAGAATTATCTGGTTCACTCTCAATAGTTTATTTATCGTCGTACTCCTCTAGAGTCTCCCGATCCTGTAATGCAGTTTAGAATCACATAATTCATTTATAAATCATTTGGTTATGTATAACAAAACAAACAAACTTCTTAATTTCCAAATATATAAATTAAAAGTTAGATATGTCGTAGTCCTCGACTTATATGAAAAGAATTTATTGTTAATACCGATGATAAAAATTTTCATTACAACAAAAAATAATCGATGATTGAATTTAAAATTATCACTTATATACTTAATCTATTATTTAAGTCAAATATAAAGAAAATTATTTGCTTAATATGTAAGTTCAGTGATAAAACGTATGAAAATAATGCACGCGATATTTAAATAATTTAAAACAAGAAATGATTATATGAGATGGTTAAAGGAATGACGTCATAATGCTAGAAAAAAAATGTTATTTTTACCTATTTATTACGTGAATAAATTGATAAATTTAATCGCCTGCCCTTAGCCGAGGAATCCATTCCAGGTACAACCGCTTCAAAAATTTGCCGACAGACACCTTAGGCTATTATTATATAGGGGATTAAAATTATTTAACAACATTTTTAAACAAAAAAAAAAAAAATATTTTAAAGTAAAAGAAAAAAGTTAAAAGTATAAATATCTATAGAAAGATATTAACAGTAAAGTTCAGTAAAGTTAAGAAAGATCAGGAAATGTTAGATATCTTTACACTAGATATAGCCCGTCGTATGACGGGATCAGTAAAATTTTTAATTTTCCAGAATTGTAAAGTATTTTATGAGGCAGGAAATTTGTTTTTGACTGAGAATTATCTGGTACACGCTCGATAATTTCTTTATCTTCATACTCCTCTAAAGTCTGCCTATAGTATAAATGCAGTTTAGAATCACGTTGAGTTCATTTAGTCAGCCAAACCTTGTGGTTATGTATAAAAACCAACACACAAACATACAAACTTCTTGATTTTCAAAGATATATAACTTAAACGCTAGATACTTATTAGTCCATGAAATAGACTCGTAGACTTTTAGGAAAATAATTTGTTGTTAATTCCGGTGGTAAAATTTTAATTGAAATAAAAAATAATCGATGATTCAATTTAAATTATCACTTATATACTTAATCTACTATTTAATACAAATATAAAGAAAATTATTTGCTTAATATGTAAGTTCAGTGATAAAACGTATGAAAATAATGCACGCGATATTTAAATAACTCAAATAAGAATGATTATCTGAGATGGTTAAAGGAATGACGTCATAATGCTAGAAAAATTGTAATTGTTACCTATTTATTATGTGGATAAATTGATAAATTTAATCGCCTTTTAGCCGGGAATCCATTCCAGGAACCGCTTCATAAATTGGTGGACAGACACTTAGGCTATTATTTATAGTGGATGGATTTAATTAAAAGTCGGAATTGAACTTTTTCCCTTTTGATCAGATAACCTACATTTATCTTTTATTTATAATCATATAAATATGCTAATATTTTTCAAAATTCATCTAAATAAATTGTATTTATTTTTAGACGTATTTATTAAATTATCAGTCTAAATAATTGTTATAACACGAATAACAAGTAACTAATATTTGAGCAATCGGAAACAAATTAACCTCGATAAAAGAAAAAGTTGTTGTTTTGAATGAATTATTTAAGGTGACATATGCATTAAACTTACATTTTTAATATGATTTAGCTATTAACTGTATTACAATGCCGGAACTAGGGTGTAACAAATACGACATTTGCCACGGATTGCCATAAATAGCTTCTTACAGGAAAAAGGGTTCAAACGAGGACAACTCAACTCACAGCAATTAAATAATTATAAATTGAATATTGATTTCCAAAATTCTGTAATTAAAATGTAAAGTTCAAAACAAATTATAATTACTTTTTGAAAAAAATAGGTGTCGAAATTTACTTTTGTGTGTATTGGGATAGATTTCGACCACCTCAAAACATGGAAAGTCTCTAAAGATATTTTAGAAGGAATTCATCAGCTAGAACTAGAGAATATGTATCCAAATTTGGTAATTTTTAAGTGTATCCCGATAAAAATGTCGTTTAAATAGTAGAGAAATTAAATATTATATAAATGCACCATACTGATGCTAAAAACTTCGAATGGAAAATATAGTTTTCTATTACATTTTAAAAGGGAAGACTCGAAATATTTAACGAATTGAAAAAAAAAACCTCTCCTAATGTATATTATCCGAGTTCAAAGAATTTTTCCGGGACATCAAAAACTCATTAACTTGTAAAAATCGCATAAAACTAGGAAGCTAGTTTTGAACCATAATATTACGAATTTCGCAAGTTGGCATGTATTTTTGTCGTATACTGTGTATTATAATGGGTAAATCATGTATTTGGCGAGATATTGGTTCTTAGGCGATGTTTTTGGCGACTAATTTCTGGTTTAATTAAGTTTGGCGATTTATCGCCAAATTTGGCGACTTGGTGACTTTCTTGGCGACCGTTTGTACCTAGTACTTTCTAGAATATTCCAGTTTCTCCCGAGGATATAAATACTGGGGGCCGATCCTGATCGAGGTTCAGTTAGCTGAAAAATTTGTAGAGGTAAAGACCTACGTTGTTTGGCGCTAAGAGTTTTAGTGAACTATCGCCTGTGCTAGCCAGTTTTCGCGGTGTTGGCTGCTGTATTCGTGTTTTCCCTGCATTACGAATAAAGTGCTGTTATTTTTGCTGTCTTAATTCAAAGTCTACTCAGTCCACGAACGCTACTCTTCATAAATTGGTAACAATAATTTGAAAACATTAATTTTAAATGTTAACTTTTACTTCTACAATTCTAAGAGAAAATATTATCGAAGCCATATTTCTTCAACATAATGCTTTTTATTTCAGTAAACTAGATAGAATGCTGATTCGTCTACGCATTGTATTTAAGTTAATGAAATTATATATTTATTCATATTTGTGACTCATTAATTTTTTATTTTCTTCAGAAATTTTTATTTTATATCCAGCCAATACATTAAATATTTAAAACACAAAATAAATTGTGTATTTCATAATTTTCATTTCATAACTTGTATCTCATAAGTACTCAGAAATATTCTAACGGTATTTTAAGATGATAAATACATATTTGTTTTAAAATATATATAATAAATCTTTTTAAAGTAATATTTAAACTAAATCACAAAATACAAAATAAATTGTATTAATTTTATAAATAAAGAACACCGAATAAAATTATACCTTTTTAATTTATACGGAAAAATGTATATAAACTAAAACACATTTCCACGCAAGAGATAATAAGTTATTTAAGCAGTGAAACTAAATCTAGTAAAAAGTTCCATTTCTGTATAAAACTTTTATTTAATCCATTCTAACTCCAATGCTTTCAGAAGAATACTTTTCTCTGGTTATGACGTAACATTTTTTACTATTTCAAATAAAACGAAATAAAACCACGTAATCTCGAGTGGTAGGAAAAATTAGTTTAAAGTCAAAAATTCAAAATATTTCTTAAAATATTATAAGGATTCCTAGAACATGTTTTAGGGCATTCGAAATATATATAAAATTCATTTTGTCTTTGTGTCGTAATCAAAGATAAAGAGTTGAATGTATGAAAATCGATAATGTATGAACATCTCTAAGTGTTATACGTTCAGTAGAATCTAGATATCTTTACATATAATTTAAAAAACGGAATTGAGCTTTTCTCACGCTTGATCAGGTGACATACTCTTCTCTTTCATATAATATCATATATAAATATTTTCTAATATATTCCAAATTCCAAATTCTTCTCTAAGCATTGTTGGTATTTGTTATGATAAATATTTGTTAAATTATCAGTCTAAATTATTCTTGTAACAACAATAACAAGTAGATAATAATTGAGAAACTGAAAACAAATTAGTCTCAATAAAAGAAAAATTCGTTGTTCTGAATAAATTATTTAAGGAGAAAAATGCATTAAACTTTCATTTTTCATATTATTTACCTATTAACTAGTTCAGAGCTAGGGCGTAACAAAGGAGAAATTTACCACGAACTCATCAGTCGTAGTGTTGCCACACTGCGAGACATAAATTGTTTGTTAAAGACGTTTCGTGACAGAAAAGGGTGCAATCGAGGACAACTCGACCTAAGGCAAATAAGTAATAGTAAATTGAATATTAATTTACAAAATTCTGTAATTCTACTTAAAAGGTAAAGTTAAAGACAAATTAGAATGTTTTTTTAAAGTAGGTGTGGAAATTTACATTTGTGTGTATTGGAATAGATTTCAACCATCTCAAAACTTAGAAAGTCTCTAAGATATTTTAGAAGGAATAGTATCTGGATAATATGTATCCAAATTTGGTAGCAGCATACAGTATCTTTTTATGTCTACTTTTAATGACGGATTCTGGTGAACATTTTTCTCAGCAGGCTGAAAGTGATAAAATTTATATCTATGAAATGTGCCTGCACTGTGCATTGAAAGAAAAAAACGAAATAGTTTGACTGGCTATGAAGTCATCGGTTTAAAGTCACGGATGTCAAATAGAGAAAATTATTGCTATAAATATCTTTCCTTTGTTTTCAATACAACATTATAAATTTGTTATTTTTTTTACTTTGGAAAGAGTGAATTCATTCTGATTATATTAAGTAGAGAAAGCAAGTTTTGCTTATATAGTGGTAGGATAGCATTTCAGTTCTTTTGGCACAACGAACTATTTCCTGCTCTGGTTTACTCTTAATAAGAAATTAATATAATACATGTACTTCATACATGAAAATAAAAAAATAAAAAATGGATATTTTAACGAAAATAGAAAAGAGTTTTAATATTTTAATTCGCCCCAAAATATTATTTATAAGTCTTGTAATGTAACAAGGTATTACACATTAATTATGTTTCCAAATTGTTAAAGACTGTTTAAATAATTTATAGTAAATTCTCTTAAGTTTAGATTTGTACATATATTAATATTTAAATATATCAAAACTTATCATGATATATCATATATTAATATCATATGATTAATATATATCATTATCATATCATATTTAAATTTATCCTTACTGTAGTTTAGGGTAACCCTTGATTTTGATTTTTATCATTTTTATCTATATTATCACCAAGTATGAAAATGTTCTCACATATGGCTACCCGAGGTTTTTCACACAGCACTTGTGTATAAAAGTTTTGTATACAGTTGTAATTACTAGTATACTCATAGTATAAGATTTATATTTAATTTTCCCAGCTTTTATAAAGTATTCACCCATAGGTAATACTTAAGAATAGTGCACCTCTTGGTAAATGAGAACGAAATTATTGGAGAGGTTTACTAAAACAAATGGTAAAGTAAAGAAACTATTAATGGGTCACTATATCTATTTTTTTTTAGATTTTGTGCATTAAATATATAAGAAAAAGCTTACACAAGAAGAATTGGATACTAATATAATATATATCAAAATACAGATACAGATTGTGTGAATACAGCAATATCAGGAGAAAATGTTAGGCTACCATGCTTAGAGATCTATAGCCAAATTGGCAGGAATACCCTGTTCTTGTTCCAAACCTCACTCATTTTATCGTAAGTTTCCGTATGATTTAGAAACTTTTAAAAATTCAGGTACAGATGCATTTGAACGCTGTGTTTTTTTCGCCAAACTTGGCGAAAAAATTGTTAATGTTTGTTTTTCAAATATGCCATGTAACTACCACCATGTTTTTTTTTTTTCGTGAGAAAATACTACCGCCATGTATTTTTACTTTGGAATTTTTCAAAACACGTTTTTCTCTTGTTCACCAAAAAAAAAAAACATGGCGGAGGGGGTCGGCGTCTATAATGCAACTGTTCCAAAATTGTTCTCCATATATTTGTAAGTTTAAAATTTAGAAAAATCTGTATATAAATTTTATCTATACTGTGCTTTTTTACTCTATAAATAATTATATTTTATGCTTTTTATTTGCTTTTGTAATGATGTTATGTTTATTTATTTTCGACATCTTAAATGGCATGTTGACATTATTGACATCAAAACATACAGTCATTAAAATAACAGGGCACCCTAAACAGCATCAAATATTGAAATATAAATTGTCATTCTAAAACCTCTCCCATTGTAATAACAGTCATAACAGAAAAACAAAGGTGAATTTTTATTTTACCTTGTTGTCATTCTAAAATCTCTCCCATTGTAATAATAGTCATAACAGAAAAACAAAGGTGAATTTTTATTTTACCTTGTTGTCATTCTAAAATCTCTCCCATTGTAATAATAGTCATAACAGAAAGACAAAGGTGAGTTTTTATTTTACCTTGTTGTCATTCTAAAATCTCTCCCATTGTAATAATAGTCATAACAGAAAAACAAAGGTGAATTTTTATTTTACCTTGTTGTCATTCTAAAATCTCTCCCATTGTAATAATAGTCATAACAGAATGACAAAGGTGAATTTTTATTTTACCTTGTTGTCATTCTAAAATCACTCCCATTGTAATAATAGTCATAACAGAAAAACAAAGGTGAATTTTTATTTTACCAAATCCGAACAAAAAATTATTCTTAATTTATTAAGCTTTCCCAAAGAACAGAAAAAAAATCAAAATATAGCAAAAGAGGTTTTTTATAAATATCAAATGCCATCTATCATTTTTAACTGCAATATATCAAGTTTTCCTGCGTTTAGATACTTTAAAGAGAATTAGCTAAAGTTAAGATTTATAAATTTTATTTGTATAAGCATAACAAAACTATTTAAATATAAAGATTTAAAAAACATAATTCTAAAATTTCTCTAAACCTAATAAAAATCAGAAACACAACTATTTTATTTAATATATTTCAGCACTTGTTCGTTACATACATTAAAGTTATATTTTAAATTTAACTAAAAGAAAACATAAAAAATATAGTCAATATATTAGCCTTTTTTAAGAATAGAAAAAAACAAGCGGCAATAAAAGAATTTCAAAACTTTATCTTATATTTTATTAAAAACAGTTTTTCGTAAATATCAAATATATTCTATCAATTTGAAATGCAATGTATTAAGTTTTCCTGCTTTTAAATACTTTAAAGAGAATTAAATAAAGTTTATATTTATAAATTTTATTTCTATTAGCATATCATAACTTTAGAACTTCTCTAATCGTAATAAAATTCAGAAAAACAATTATTTTATTTTAAATATTTATCTGTACTTGTTCGTTTCATACATTAAAGTTATATTTTAAATTTAGCCAAAAACAAAACATACAAATTATCGTCAATGTATTAAGCTTTTTCTAACAATAGAAAAAATCGAGCGGAAATAAAAGAATTTCAAAACTGTATCGCACATTTTATTAAAATCAGTTTTTTATAAATATCAAATGTCATCTATCAGTTTGAATTGCTTTCTATGAAGTTTGACTGCGTGGGGTTCTAAGCACAAATTTAAAAAAAAAATTAAAAAAACAGTTATTTTCGAAATTTTTTTGAAATTTTATAAAAATGTTATACATAATATTAACAAATGAAGAGTTATAACAATACATTAATGATGAAATATATAAAGGAAGAATTTCTATTAGTAATTTTAGAAGATACTTATAAATTGAATATTAATATTTATGCTATTTAATTTTTGTAAATATTTTCGTTTTCCTTCTAATTATGAATCGTTCAAAATACTTTTATTTTAGTAATACTGAAATTAGTTATTATGCTTTGAAACTTCCAAAAATAGTGAATTCGTGTTATATTTTATGCATGAATATCAGGGCTTCAAACCGTAATTTTTTTTGTTCCTGTTTTCTTTCTGCCAAAAAAACGGTCTTCGGTTTCTGGTTCTTTATCTCACATTTTATTGAAAACAGTTTTTTATAAATATCAAATGTCATCTATCAGTTTGAATTGCTTTCTATAAGGCTTTACTGCGTGGGTTTCTAAGCACAAAATTAAAAAAAAATTAAAAAAACATCTCTTTCCGAAAATTTTTTGAAATTTATAAAAATGTTATACATAATGTTAACAAATGAGGAATTATAACAATACATTAATGATGAAATATATAAAAGGAGAATTTCTATTAGTAGTAATACAAAAATTAGTTATTATACTTTGAGAAATCTAAAAATAATGAATTTGTGTTATATTTTATGCATGAATATCAGTTCTTCAAACCGTAAATTTTTTTTTTGTTCTGTCGAAAATAACGGTCTTCGGTTTTTGGTTCAGTTCCGAATGAATAATTTTATGTATATTATTTATACTAAAAATGTAATTATATCATTATTAAAAAATGTATTCTATCAAAATTCAGAATATTTTATTCCCTTTTAACTATTACACTATGAGAATTGATACAATCAACGAACTTAACGTGCACTCTCGAGTTAACTCAAGCACGCTAAACTGGCGAAAATGTGCACACTCGAGAAATTCGAGCGGCATTGTACTTTATGTTGCTATAATTTTTTACAGTTCAATGTAATCAAGAATTGAAATTATTAATGGGAAAGCAAAAAAAAATTGATTAAGATAATCATTCAAGGTGAACAATTTAATTATCCAGATTTTTGTTTATCATGATTATTTCTGACCCCTTTTCTTAGCTCAGTCAGCAAAAGAAAAGTTCTCGTAACTGAAAGATTGTGGGTTCACCGCCCGATACGGCCTAATATCCGCCGTGTTCGTTAAAGGTAACTGCGGCACGTAAAATAGGTTCGTGGTCAGAATGTCCTCCAAGTTCTCAATCAATACCTCTGGGGTGGCAGGTTAAACCTATGGGTCATCTGCTAGGCCTCTGTTCCAAAATGACGAGGACTCACTTGAATGTCATACTGTTAACCTTAAGGTGCTCGTCAAAATGAAAGGCACACCCCATTTGCCTTAATAAGAGTAGCCTTCGACTCAATAGAATCCCACTATTTCATGGATGTTTGTAGCCGTTCGGAATCGGCTTTAACCCTCCGAGTGGAACACACCGAGGAAAAATTTTCCAAAAATACGTTAAAGGTTTGCTGTGCCAGTGGCCAAAGCTTTCTATGATTTTTTACTTCACCCCTTGCCGACTACAATGGAATACGGGAAACCCACCCTCGTTATTGTCCCTTTACTTCCGGTTATAAATAGATATGTAAATAGATATTATAGATTGTTAATTTTTAATACACATAGAGTTCGTCAAGTCTCGAAGATCATCCCATAAGAAATAATGGATTCTAAAAGTACAACTACAAATATTCTTTAAGAGAATAATTTATATTTTTTTACGAAATTCATCCAAGATATTTAAGTAGTGCAATTAGAGATACATCTGTTACCACAAACGAAATACTTAAAAATAGAGATTTACAAATCCATGCAAAGCTATCAGCGTCTTTGTGCCTCAGGGAGTAGGGGTACATCCCTCAATAAATGTCAGTCAAAGAGGGGTGCAGTTCCTAAACCTGACCCTCCTACCTCAAACACTGGCAGAAAAGTACATTACATCCATTTTCGGAACGTTTTTGGAGGTCGAAAATTGTACTTGACAACCACTTTGAAGACATCATCGGTTTGGCGGAATTGTACGTGAGAACCGCTTAGAGGGTTAAGCATAGGTCTCGGTCTCATTAACCCTCGTGTTGCAAAAAGTAGACCGTAGCGCTCCAAACTAAACCGCATCGACTCAATAGTGCTGGGTTTGACCAAGGGGCGTAAGCAACAATCACTATTAGTACACATTACTTGAGTTTTATATCATCATGCAATGGTTCTATCATACAGACTATATGCTCGCGACATGTTAAAAATATTGTTTTTATAGCCATCAAACTATTTGCCGTAAGACAATTTTATTTTTTGAACAAATAATCATTTTAAGTAAACTAACTAATTATCCGGAAATTTGTTAATCTTGATAATTTCTGTATTTATTTAATATACATAATTAGAGTTTTATTTTATATCTTTTACTCGGCATTTATGAGCTTAACTATCCGAATAGGATGCAACTTTCTGTTTTAAGAGAAAGATATCCGTTATCAGTATAAATGTATATCGATATTTATCCATCTTTGTGAACGTATATTGTTATAAAGTTGTATCGATAGTCGATATACTTTTGAATCACTGTAATTCGGATTATAAAGGAGTAAAGTTTATACCCATCATGCATTGATTGTACTTAAAATAATACATTAAGTATAATTAAGTATTACAAAATTTAAAAAAGAGCAATAAGGTTTTGGAGAAAATAAAGAAAACTAAAGATAACGACTAAAATGCTAAAAAAATTCTACCATAGTTTCAGTACCAAAAAATAATTGAATTTGAAGATGTAAGATAAAAAAAGAGACAAAAAAGATAAAAGGAGATAGAAGGAGAATCAATCGACATAAACTTGCAAAATACTAATCACTCTTGTTTAAGTTTAACACCCTAGAATCTCGGAAAAGAAAAGTTGTTTGTTGAATTTGTTTCAAAAACCAATAACTACCAAATAGTTTAATGACATGTTTGAAAACAAAGTGGGTTGCATATTATTGTTGAATACAATTTATTTTTGATAATGTATTAAAGAATTCTTTTTCTCTCAATTCCGGGTTTGAGTTTAGAAGCATTTCTAAGTAATGTTGTACTTCAAACATCAATTTATCGAAAGAATTACGTTTAAAATTTTTCTTTGGTTTAAACTATCAATAATATATATATATATATATATATATATATATATATATATATATATATATATATATATATATATATATATATATATATATATATATATATATATATATATATATATATATATATATATATATATATATATATATATATATATATATATATATATATATACATATATATATATATATATATATATATATATATATATATATATATATATATATATATATATATATATATATATATATATATATATATATATATATATATATATATATATATATATATATATATATATATATATATATATATATATATATATATATATATATATATATATATATATGTATACATATATATACATATATATATATACATATACATATATATATATATATATACATATATATATATATATATATATATATATATATATGTATATATATGTATATATATATATATATGTATATATATATATATACATATATATATATACATATATATATATAATATATATATATATATGTATACATATATATTGTATTGTTTATTTTTTATGTATAGTGTTTATATCACTAAATAAATATATAAAGTACAATTTTGTATACGTTGTAAAACACATAGAGAGCATATTTTTCTCATTGTTAATGTACTTCATTAAATTTAAAATCTAGAATCTTATATATTTTTACTATATCTTATTTACTTAATTATTTAAAATAACTTATGGAGAAATATTTTGTTTGATTAAAAGTAACGAAAACTTATTTATTACAATAGAAATACTGGTACATATTTTAAAAAAAAATTTTTCATTACAAAACAATACTCTATAGAAATTTTTATATATATCAGAAAATACAATTTCTTGAAATGATATTTAAGAAAGTTATTAACATTTAAATTCAATTATTATGAACAATAACACAATATTTATTTAATCACAAACGAATCGTAAAGTTTTTCCCACGTATTCGTATTTGCTACTTTATATCATTAAAGAAATTTTATTTGTAAATGTATTGTAAAGATTCTCTTATTTAAAATGTTAACGAACAGGATTTATTGTATGTTAAAGACAATCCTCATTGAAACAATCTTTTATTTTCTTTGTTAGAATATTCCACTATCCATATTTCCGATAAGTTTAATTGTGAGGTTAAGATTCTAAAAAGAAAATTTCAATCGCTTTCGTTTTAAAATGAATATTTTAAAAAGAAAGGAACAAGGATATTTTACGGCTTAAAATACTTTTGTTAATGCATTTCTTTTTATTAATTTTGTATCTTTTGTTTATTGGAATAAAACTGAAACAATTTCAAAAGATGTATGCATTATCTTCACATGTAATTTAATGGTTTGACTAGAAATAATTTTAATGTATTGCTGTATATTTCTTTTTTAACTGAAGGAAAATTTCCTTTGCGTTTGTAATGTAAAAAGTATTTTCTAGAAATAAATAAAATTTTAAAATGTTAATGAATAAACTTTATGTGAAGGTAAAGACATTTTTCTTTAAACCACTCCTCTTTGTTTTTCTTTTTTGAAAGTTCGTGACCACAAATGTGTGGAGAAAATGTAATTCTGATGTTAAAATTTGATAAAATGCTTTAAATAATTTTTTATGTATGGGGGGATACTTGTTACAAAAGGAACTAATACATTTTTTTGTAATGGCACATGTTTTCGTTAACATACATTAAAACAATCATATGCGATCATATTTTTTGCGATGGTATTGAAATATTTTTCATAATTTTATGTTTTAATAGTGTTACATAAAGTTGGAATAAAAAAAAATGTCATTTGAGAACAGCATGTTTATATATTTATTTCAGTAAATAAATTTGTTTTGGAATCCTAAAATTAAAAAATATTTTTCGGTACCATTAAATACTTTAAAATATCAAATTGAAAAAAAATTATTTAATACTAAATACACTCTTCCTTAACTTAAAAATTTTTCAGTTTATTCCACATTACATATATATATATGATGAATTTAATTAAAAAAATTTAAAAATTACTGTTTAAATTTATAAAAATAAGATCTGAATAGATTTTACGCTACGGTCATTCCATAGAAACGGGTGTAATACATTGGATAGCTTTTTATCATTTTTCTATAAAGAATATAATGTTTCAAATATGTTTTTTGTGAAGTTTTTATAACATATAAGGAAAAGTTTTGCAAAATATTAAGAGTTTTAGTTTCTTCTTTACAAGTTTAAAAAATTATAAATATGTTCTTAAGGGTGTGACTCGTGTAAGTTCATATTTATAATTTTTAAAGATGAAAAGAAGAAACTGAAATTCTTCCAATATGTTTTTTTTAAGAAATTATAACATCTAAGGAAAAAATTTTGCAAAATATAAAGAGCTTTCATTTCTTCTTTACATGTTTAAAAAGTTATAAATATGCAGTTACGGGTGAAAATCGTGTAAGATCAAATTTATAATTTTTAAACATGCAAAGAAGAAATAGAAATTCTTTAAATATGCTTTATATGAAGTAATTATAATACCTAATGAAACATTTTTCAAAATATAAAGAGTTTCTGTTTCTTCTTTATATGTTTAAAAAGTTATAAATATGCAGTTACGGCTGTGACTTGTGTAAGATCATATTTATAAATTTTAAACATGCAAAAAAGAAACGGTCATTCTTTAAATATGTTTTTGTGAAGAAATTATAACACCTGAGAAAAAAGTTTGCAAAATAAAAAGAAGTTTCATTTCTTCTTTACATGTTTAAAAAGTACAAATATGCTGCTACGGGTGTGACTCGTGTAAGATCATATTTATAACTTTTAAACATGCAAAAAAGAAACGGAAATTCTTCAACTATGTTTTTGTTAAGAAATGATTATACTTAAGGAAAAATTTTGCAAAATATAAAGATCTTTCATTTCTTCTTTATATGTTTAAAAAGTTATAAGTATAATGTTACGGGTGTGACTCGTGTAAGATCATATTTATAACTTTTAAACATGCAAAAAAGAAACGGAAATTCTTTAAATATGTTTTTGTGAAGAAATTATAACATCTAAGGAAAAATTTTGCAAAATATAAAGAGCTTTCATTTCTTCTTTACATGTTTAAAAAGTATAAGTATGCTATTACGGGTGTGAATCATGTAAGATCATATTTAAAATTTTTAGGTTTGGTTTGGTTTCGTTTGGAGTGCTATGGTCTACCTTTTGCAACACGAGGGCTAATGAGACCGGGACCTACAGGTTAAAGCCGATTCCGAACGGCTACGAACATCCATGCCATAGTGGGATTCGAACCCACGAACTCCGGTTCCGAAGGCCAGCACCCTAACCATTCGGCCATCTTTCTGCAAATAATTTTTAAATAAAGATGAAACAAAAATTCTTCAAATATGTTTTTGTGAAGAAATTATAACACCTAAAGAAAAATTTTGCAAAATTTAAAGAGAGCTTACATTTCTTCTTTACAGCTCTAAAAAGTTTTAAGAATGCAGTTACGGGTGTGAATCGTGTAAGATCATATTTATAATTTTTAAACATGCAAAGAAGAAATAGAAATTCTTCAAATATGTTTTTGTAAAGAAACTATAACATCTAAGAAAAAATTTTGCAAAATTTAAAGATCTTTCATTTCTTCTTTATATGTTTAAAAAGTTATAAGTATAATGTTACTAGTGTGAATTGTATAAGATCATATTTATAATTTTTAAACATGCAAAGGAGAAAAGGAAATTCTTCAAATATGTTTTTGTGAAGAAATTATAACATCTAAGAAAAAATTTTGCAAAATTTAAAGAGCTTCCATTTCTTCTTTACATGTTTAAAAAGTAATAAGTATGATATTACGGGTGTTAATCGTACAAGATCTTATTTATAATTTTTAAACATTCAAAAAAGAAACTGAAATTTTTCAAATATGTTTTTGTGAAGAAATTATAGCACCTAAGGAAAAATTTTGCAAAATATAAAGAGCTTTCATTTCTTCTTTACATGTTTAAAAAGTAATAAGTATGATATTACGGGTGTTAATCGTACAAGATCTTATTTATAATTTTTAAACATTCAAAAAAGAAACTGAAATTTTTCAAATATGTTTTTGTGAAGTTCTTATAACACATAGGGAAATATTTTGTAAAATATAAAGAGTTTTCGTTTCTTCTTTACATGTTTAAAAAATTATAAGAATGTTCTTATGGGTGTGACTCATGTAAGATCATATTTATAAATTTTAAACATGCAAAGAAGAAACGGACATTAATCAAATATGTTTTTGTGAAGAAATTATAACACCTAAAGTAAAATCTTGCAAAATATAAAGATTTTCAGTTTATCCTTTACATGTTTAAAAAATTTTAAGTACGCGGCTACGGGTGAGACTCGTGTAAGATCATATTTATAATTTTTTAAACATGAAAAGAAGAAACGGAAATTCTTCAAATATGTTTTTGAGAAGTAATTATAACACCTAAGGTAACATTTTTAAACTATAAAGTGTTTCTGTTTATCCTTTACATGTTTAAAAAGTGATAAGTATGATGTTACGCGTGTGACTCTTGTAAGATCATATAGTTTTTTAAACATGAAAAGTAGAAGCGGAAATTCTTCAAATATGTTTTTTTGTGAAGAAATTATAGCACCTAAGGAAAACTTTTGCAAAATATAAAGAGTTTCCGTTTTTTCTTTACATGTTTAAAAAATTATAAGTATGCTGTTAAGGGTGAGACTCGTATAAGATCATATTTATAATTTTTTAAACATGCAAAAAATAAATTAAAATTCTTTAATTTTTTGCAAAATTATCACTTAGGTGTTTTAATTGCTTCCCAAAATATATATTTGAAATATTATATTCTTTATAGAAAAAGTTGTAAAAATTAGTTAATGTGTCACACCCGTTTCTATAGAATGGCTGAATAAAAAGAATAATATAAAAGGAAAAATTTTGACGATATTCTACATCACAGTATGTTTTGTCAATGCTTTTTTTAGTTCTAAGTAAATGTAATAATAGTTTATCTAATATAGAAGATATAATATTAACAATCAATAAAAGTATCTTTCTTAAAATTTAATTCTTTTAACCATCTAAGCGGTTTGCACGTACAATTCAGCCAAACCTATGATGTCTTCAAAACGTACAATTTTTGACCTCTAAAAACGTTCCGAAAACGGATGTAATGCACATTTCTGCCAGTGCTTTTCCACATGGAGTTTTCGGTAGGAGGGTCAGGTCGATTGTTTGGGAATTGCACTCCTCTTTGACTGACATTTATTGAGGGATGCACCGCTACCCCCTGAGGCAAAAAGACGCTGATAGCTTTTCATGGCTTTGTAAATCTCTATTTCGAAGTATTTTGTTTGCAGTAATAGGTGTATCTTTAATTGCACCCCTTAAATATCTTCAATGACTTTCGTAAAAAAATATAAATCTCTCAAAGATTATTTTTATTTGTACTTTTAGAATACATTATTTATTATAGATTGATCTTCGAGACTCGACGAGTTTTATGCGTATTAAAAATTAACAATCTATAATATCTATATCTATTTATAACATAAAGTAAAGGGACTATAACGACGAGGTGTGGGTTTCCCGTATTCCATTCTAGTCGTCAAAGGGTGAAGGTAAAATCATAGAACGCTTAAGCCACTGACGCAATAAATCTTCAGCGTATTTTTGGAGACATTTTTCCTCGATGTGTTACACTCGGAGAGTTAAATTATAAAAGAATGGGAACTTATGTTTAAGTTCTTAGTAGTTAAGCCAATTAAATAAAATTGAAAACTGAAAAATATCTAAACAGTATTGAATTTTCAATTTTTATGTCTTTATTCTTTCAGATAACTTTTTAATCTCAATTATTAGACATTTTTTTTTCTAAACTACATAACCGAAACATAAAGACATCTACCTTTAAACGAAAATTATTTTCTCAAAATAAAACTAATGATAGTTCTCTATTGTTTTCTGAAGTTTCCAGACAATATTTTATAAAGGTTTTATGTGTTTTATGGGCATACTTTTATCCTTCTCCGTGTTCTCAAATGCAAAAGGGGATGTTGCCTTGGATACGGTTCCGAAAAGCGTGGGCGGTGAGTTAGTTATTTAGAGATCGATGAAGTATAAGGAGCATTTATTTAAAATAAATATGATTGAGTATGAAATAACGTATTACTTCCTAAATATCATTGAAATTAGTCCTCTATTGTTTAATCCTCGTTATAGTTTCCCCATTCACTGTATAGCGCCCACATACTTAATACAATTTCACCTTTTGCAAAAGTTGACATAAAAGGTCTCAATTTCTGAGGATATTTAAATGTCACAAAAATTTACCAAGAAATGATTTTCCATTTAATTTGGATTTAAGGTTTAAGTATAGAATGTATGTTAGGATTCAATTCTATACACAACAATCAAAAACTTAAGTACAGTTGGTATCTGTGTAAATATAGGAAAAATTACAAGTCAGATGTCCGAAAACATGTTACCCGAATGTAATACTCTTATAACAGAAGAAATCAATACAAAAAGATATATTATTACAAAGAAAATGTCTGGAAGATAACTGCAAAGTCGAACTGTTCACATTTTAGTTTAGAAATTATATATAGAGATGATATCGCAGTGAAGGTGTGTATTTATTTCTAGCAATAATGCATGTAACAAAAGCAGTAATGTATTTTTATATTATATACCCATAATTGTAATGTATTTGTGGTACTCTTCCAACACTTACCCAGATACACGAGACTCTAAGGCGATAGTAAAACTCAGTATATTAGATCAGAACTGTCTGGGTTTACGGAAAAGTTAAAACATGGAAATGAGCTAAATCCTATTCTCAGCCAATTTAAGCTATTTCTATACTTACAAGGTAAGTATGAGAGACTTATTCTCTCTCTCTCTCTCTCTCTCTCTCTCTCTTATATATATATATATATATATATATATATATATATATATATATATATATATATATATATTACTCTCACCCCTAATTTATTAATTTTTCGATTTGAAATCTGACATATATATATATATATATATATATATATATATATATATATATATATGCTAATTGCGCTAACAGTGGTGATGCACTTCTTAAATGATATTAAATATGAACTAGATATAATGTCTTTCACTGTATACAATTCCTTTAGTCTCTTGGTTGGGTAAAATAGGAGGAATTGTACTCAGA
>CM063511.1:77791394-77813894 GCA_032207245.1 Pardosa pseudoannulata | reverse complement strand
TAATAATAATTGTATTTCTTTCCAAATAAAAATCACCTTAAGATGTTAACACCGGTCAATGAAACAGGGGTGTGTCAAAAGTTGGTAGAATGATACCTAAATAAAGAAATGTAACATGTAAATTACCAGTTTCAATAAAAAATACAATTATTAACTATTGAAACTATTGCTTATTATATTATATTAAACTTTTAAACTGGCAGTGCTCTCAGTGTTCTCTAGAGCGATCTATTTGCGAGAATAACGCCACATTTTGTAGGCAGATTAAACAAGACGGGGGAAGAATGATTCAGAGAAAAAACAAATTAGTTACAAAAGTCACCGATAGGGGAATATTTGACGCAATGTAATAGAAAATAGAGTGTTAACAAACACTCTATTTTATAGAGTCAAAATAAAATTTATAGAGTCTAACGAACACTCTATAGAGTCTAAACAAGCACTTGAATTACGCTACTATAAATGCATGGCGAACGATGGCCGATTGGTTAGGGTGCTGTCCTTTGGTGGCTCAAATCCCACTGTGGCATGGATGTTTGGAATCGGCTTTAAGCTGTAGGTCCCGGTTCAAACCAAACCAAGCCCAAACTATAAATGCATTTCAAGATTCTCAAAAACCTTATAAAAAGGGTCGTAGACTTAATATCCTGGATCCAAAAAAATTGAAATTTACCTAAATTGAGATTTTTATGCACTCTTCAATACGTGCCAAATAGATTCATGGAAAAGATGAATTGTCATAGAAAAAAAGTTAATGTAAAAAGAATTTATCAAAGTTATTGCATATAGGAATTTGGTGTTCAGAGGGACATTATTAATACTTAGCGTAAATCTTAAAACTTCATTCACAATTTTAAAATAATTAAATCAAAATCATAATTTATTTCGTGTTTTCACCTTACACAAATGTTAATATCTTAATCTTAATATACATACATATCGGTAGCTTGCTGCGCAGCAAGCATTCTAGACACACTCCAATATTACCGACCAAACCTATGTCCCTTGTAGGTATTGGGTTGTTGCAAGGGTAAACAAATTTAGGAGATCTGACAGTATAAAGAACATAAAATCGGCCAGTAGGAAAAGATGCCACAGATACACTGAATTGTGATAGCTGTTGTCAATTGTTGAAATAATGGATGTGGTTCATGTGTAATTTGAGTTTGCTGCACACGTGTCTTGAACTACAAAGAGGGTTTTATGGGCGGGAACACTGCACCAGCCGTCTGATAGCCGAACAATGGCTGAATACTTGGGCGCTCATCTTCGGTTCCGGAGCTCAATCCCACAGCAGGCATGTCCTTAGCCATTCGGAATCGGCTTTAAGCGGTAGGTTTCAGTCCCATTAGACCTCGTGTTGCTGAAGATTAGCTGAACTTAGAGCTACAAACCAAATCAAACCAAACAAGTTGCCTAAACTGCTTAGAATAGGTTGTGTTTTCTTAATGCTTTATTTTCTGCTAAACAGTATATATATATTTCGACAGTTTACGAATTTAGCAAACGTTGTACAGCGAATCCAAAATTACTGACAATGATAATTATTTTAAGAAGATTATTTTGTATATTTATTTAAAACATCTAAACTTTATATTGGTTTGGTTTGGTTTGGAGTGCTACGGTTTATTTTTACAACACGAGGGCTAATGAGACCGGGACCTACAGCTTAAAGCAGATTCCGAACGGCTACGAACATCCATGCCATAGTGGGATTCGAACTCACGAAGTCCGGTACCGAACGCCAGCACCCTAGCCAATCGGCCATCGTTCAGCCTAAACTTTATATATCAGTTAATATACATTAAGGCTAACATCTTTTACCCTTCTATTTTGGTTTTCTTTTTTTGGTTTTCGACAAATGAAACAACTCTATATGTGTTATATCAATGGTTTTAATATTTGTTTTAAAAATATCGTTTGTCATTAGCTTTATTTTAATTTTTCTTTTGTGGTGTGGCAACCTTTGAGAAGAAAGAATAATAAGATCTTCCCGATGACATTGGAGTACTGTAAGATAACGGAAAGCAAATATATGAAATTAATGAAAGAAATCTTATGGTACTTCATGTCGTATTTCCATGAAACCGTCTATATCATGCAGTATTTGAATAAGAAAACAAAAATATGCTTAACAGATTCATAAAAAATGTCAGGTTAGAAGTAAAGTAGTTTATGAAATTCTATAAACAAATACTTTTAACGAAGACTTTGGAACAGCTAATTTGTACCAAACTACTGTAAACAAAATTTCGTTGCGTTGATGTCTTAAAATGTGTTTTCTTTACTATTATAGAGTATTTGCTTCTATTTTAACCAAAAAAAGAATAAATGGTTTCATCTTGAATTTTGAGAGAAAATAAATTGCTTCTAAAGAAAGAGAATCGTTGTTTAATTATACTAGTTTGCTCTTCTCTTCATTCCATTTCCAATAATTTAAAATTCTGCAAAATGCCAAAAAGTATTTAATTTTTTATAAACTTAGAAAACAATGTTCAAAATTTCCTATAATATTTTATTATTCTAGTGTAAAATTTTCTTTTAATTTTATTCATTTTATTTTTTATAAATTAATCATTTTAGTGCAAACAAATGTTGGATTCTTTTTGCAGTTGATTTGCTATTTCTATTTAAACATGATCATAAAATAAACATTATTATTAAATAAAGCATTAATAAAATATTCACATCTATTCGTAAAATATTTTTGTAAATTCTTCAAGAATTTACCTAAATAATGTATAGATTTTTCAAAAATTCTAATATTGATAATTATAATAAGACGTTCATTGTATAGTTTTTCTGTAGTATAATTATATATATAATTATATATTTTATAATTTTTCTATAGAATAATTATATATAGTATTTTAGAATTTTTCTAAAGTGGAAGTTATATTCTTTTATATTATTCTACATACATTCAGTCTTTTTTCACTTTCCTTTCGCCCCGTATGCTAATACGTTTTTTTTAGGTTTTTTACGAGTTTGAAATTTAAATTCTAAAAATTGGTTTAGATAGATAAGTGAATTAATAGAATGATAAACTAAAATTCATCCCCATTTCTGTTATAACAATACACGTTTCATATCAATGCAAAGTAAATTAATGTTCTCCAAAATAAATTAACATTGCTCTCATTTTTAGGAACCTTTTTCAATCTGAAATAAACTTCGATTTCGGATAGTTATAAGCATACAAGAAGCAATTGTTCTTACTGAAAATAATTTTATAGTGATTTTAAACAAATTTCATACATTGCAATCTGTATTTTTTTTTCGTAATTAGTTTTAGAAATCTTTTGTCTTTCATAAAATATGTTAAAAAATAGAATGTGTTAAAAGATATTGTTGTTTTATCTTCTATATTTTCCTTGGTACTTATATTTGGTAACTCGGGTAATACTTAAAGCAAGAAAGAGCAATATATTTGGCGAAAGCATTAGAAATAAATCATCTACTATTTGCTTTAGTGTAAAAGTTTTGTTTCAAAGGGCAGTGTCAGGTTTTGAGAAAATATTCGAGAATGTTTATTTCCAATGAACAAGCCCAGAATGCTCTTCTCAATTAAAATAAAAATTTCAGGGAAATGAATGAGTCTGAAGATCTTTATTACATCATAGGAAATTGATTTATTTTCATAAACCTTATTTTGACGCAAAATCAAATTTTCTAGTATGATGCTTGAAGTGTCATTAATAAATCCCAAATATTAAACGTACTTATACACAGTCTGTGTCATATATTGTAATATTAAATAAGAAAACAAGGTATGATTTTTAAATCACGAAGAATTTTAATGAATTGCAAAGAACTTAGTAGAAGCAAAATTTCTGTTGTAGTTCTGTCTTCCATACTTGAACATTTGGAACATGTTTATATATCTTTTGCAATATTTAGACACTCTTGCTAAAGAAAATGTTCTTTAATTAATTCAATGAAATGTTAGCTAAACTACGTAGCCTTTCAGAATATAACACTAAATTTTAAGCTTCCAAATAAGAAGTAACACTTTTTGAAAAGTATGTATTTCTAGAGAATTTAGTATTAGTGTTTTTAAGAGACATTGGAACAGAAAACTTTGAACTATTCAACTTTTCATTGTTTCAGTTTGTTATGTTATTCTTCATCTTCACTGAAAATTTCTAACTACTGAGGCATCGTAGCTATTATGAATGAAATACACCTGAAATACTTCATTTCATCATTCTTACTGAGATAACGTGCTATAATAAAATTATTTAGTAAAGGATTCTTCAACTGATAAAATGTATCAGAAATGATCCCGCATAATAGGACAAAACCATTTGAGGATGTTTTGAAATGTATGTTTTAAAGAATGTTTCAACACATCCAACCTGTCACAGCTTATGTCCATAAAGTAATCACTACAGGGAATCATACATTTTCGAAATAAGAATGGGAAAAAGCAATGAATGAAGTGATATAACGGATATGTCATACCCTACTAGAGCATTGATGATTTAAGAAGCTAAACTAACTATGAAAGTTAAAGGGTATAAGTAAATAAATATTCTGTTGACGCATCATATATTCAAATACTAAAAAATGTAACTAGTTTTATATGCGTAAAAGGAAGTCACGTGCTGTAACCATCATTTTATTTATGTATATGTTAATTTAAATATATCCATGTAATTTTATATGCAATCAATATAATTTTTTCGTTGATTTTTAGACACACGTGTATATTTTCTCTGGTTTTCGACTGAATTTAAACAACGTTTCACTTTAACAAATAATGTATAACAATGAATTGACAGAAAAACAAGCAAATATAATTTAACGTCTTTACTTCTTCTAAAACAAAAGCCTTACAAAATGGAGTGCAAATTGAGGAAAAGCAAATGAAAGCTCTCAAAGTAAGTTTCATTATTGCTCCCACTTCCTGGCAGACCCAGTTTGTGTGAAACAAACTTTGAGATTACAAGTAAAGTAATTATAGGACTTCTATAAACAAATGGTATTACTCAAGATGTTTAAATAGCTACTTTAAACAAACTTCTTATACCACAACGTATAAAGTTCCTCTCTAGTAATGAGTTTACATATGTTTTGTACTTTTAGATAGTATTTGCATCTAATTACTTTATCCACAAAAGAAAATAAATGGTTTGAATGTAAAGCGTATTTTGGAATGAAATGAAATTTGTGTAACGGATCTCTATATTGGTTTAATTTTTAACTTTTACTCAGTTTTTTTAAAACAATGTAAACAATGTCATTTTTATTATTAAGAATTCTATTTTTTTGGAAAGAAACTATAATTAAGAATATATTAAAATTACAGAAAGTTGAATCTAAATGTACATATTTCTTCCCTATTTCTTAAGTGTAAGTTTTTATAAATTTTTTTTTTTATTTTTAATATGTTTTTCTACTTCTCCTTCTCCTCCTAATATCAATTATGCAACAGGCAATAATTGAAAAAATTAATAGATTCTTTATTGGTATTTTAAATTATTTATTTTATTATTAATTTTATTTTTGTTTTTCTGGACCTCTCTCCTTATCATCCAATCAATAAATATGCAAGAGGCAATAAATATGAAAAATTAAAGAAGACAATATATCTTTATTTGAGTTTAAATATTTTATTCATATTTATGTTTTTTAATTTCATGTATAAATTTTTAATTTTCGCGGAAATTATGCTTACATACTTTTTTATTGAACTATTAATAAACTTACATTAATTAATAAAAAAATATTATAATTTGTTCCTTAATATATTATTTAAAGTAAATTAGTTTAAATTTAATTAAAACTTTAATTAAACTTTAATTACTGAAACTTTTCATCTCTATCCCTGTTACGGAGTAAATACTTTACCGTTATCATGAAATATTCTGGTTTTAATGAAATATATAAATAATAGAAAATCTCAATTTTACGAATATTAGTTATGCAGTGTCCTTTAATTTAACACTACATAGAAAATGAAGACATTAGAAATAAAGAATTTTAATACCTTTTAAAAATATTATTTATATTTGTTTCTACAGTATGTTTAATTAAAGTAATTAAACTTTAATTAATGATCAATTCAAAATTCAAACTTTATTTACTGAAAAGTTTGACCTCAGATCCATGTTTACAGAATAAATGTATACCGTTATCATGAAATATTCTGGTTTTAATGAAATATATAAATAACCGAAAATCTCAATTTTATGAATATTAAATATGCAGTCTTCCGTAGTTTAACACTACATAGAAATGAATACATAGAAATAAAGAATCTTAATACCTTTAAAAATATTATAATTTGTTTCCTACATTTGTTTAATTAAAGTTTATTAAACTTTAATTAACTTTAATTCAAACTTTAATTACTGAAACTTTTGATCTCTATCCCTGTTAAGGAGTAAATGTTTTACCGTTATCATGAAATATTCTGGTTTTAATGAAATATATAAATAATAGAAAATCTCAATTTTACGAATATTAGTTATGAAGTGTCCCTTAATTTAACACTACATAGAAATGAATACATAGAAATAAAGAATCTTAATACATTTAAAAAATATTATAATTTGTTTCCTATATTTGTTTAATTAAAATTTATTAAACTTTAATTAACTGTAATTCAAACTTTAATTACTGAAACTTTTGATCTCTATCCCTGTTAAGGAGTAAATGTTTTACCGTTATCATGAAATATTCTGATTTTAATGAAATATACAAATAATAGAAAATCTCAATTTTACGAATATTAATTATACAGTGTCCCTTAATTTATTACTACATAGAAATGAAGACATAGAAATAAAGAATCTTAATACCTTTAAAAATATTATAATTTGTTTCCTACATTTGTTTAATTAAAGTTTATTAAACTTTAATTAACTTTAATTCAAACTTTACTTGCTGAAACTTTTGATCTGTATTCATGTTACAGAGTAAATGCTTTACCGTTATTATGAAATATTCTGGTTTTAATGAAATATATAAATAACGGAAAATCTCAATTTTATAAATATTAACTATCCAGGGTTCCGTAGTTTAACACTACATAGAAAAGCATACTTTCCTTATTAAACATCTGGAATCATTAAGATAATGGTCAACAGGATTCCATGAGTCTTGCCCGATAATCCTGTGATTTCTGTCACTCAACATGTTACAACTAACAGCGAGAGAATTAACAACTAGTAAAGGATAGATAGAACTGAATTCATGAATCCACAATACAAAAGTTAATAGAGATTAGAAAATTTAGGACACAATTAAACACAATTAGTCCTTAATTTGGCTACGTCCGCTACACCGGACATGTATATTTATAATTATTATATAACTTAATTGTCAGTGTTCGCCACAGAGACATTAATTTTCTCAAAAATGGAAAATGATATATTTTTTTGTTTATTTTACAGAGATCCTATACAGACATGGGAAAATTACAGAAATTAAAATTAAAAAATATTTGAAGAAAACATCTTGTCAAATTAAGGGATAGACACAATTTTAATTTGACGAGATATAATGTGTCTCAAACTTCTACTCTATAAGAAGTGAGTAGTAATATTAAAACTCCAAACACGTCTCATGGACAGTCAAAATATTTCTTAGAAACTAATCTGTGTCCAGAAAATATTTTGAGTGAAAGGGATAGACGAAAGAGTGAGATCTTAAACGAAACTAACATTTATCTTCAAGGTAAAATGCAAATGGTGAGAAATTATATGATTAATAATATGATTCTTTTAAATCATCTTGTTATTTAACGCATATATTGATGCTAAAAGGAGTGAAAAAAGAAAAGTCCTTCTGTCAATATTTGGAGCAGTAAAATAAAATAATATATGGAGAGGTTTATATAACCATGAATTATATACTAAATACAAGCAACCTAACATCTTGAGAGTTATTAAATCCAACAGAATTAGATGGCTGGGACATGTTTTCAAACGAGCATATTTGGACCCCTTTAAAAAATTAACTTTTTCAAAGATTGAGGGTACAAGGAAGAAGAGGTAGACCAACAACAAGGTGGTTGGATTGTGGGGAGAAAGATTTGGAGATCTTAAGTATTAATAGATGGAGAAACCTTGCAAAAAATCGTGCCGTTTGGAGGAAGCAGACAAAGAAAACCTTGGTCTGTACCAGGCTGTAGCGCTGCTGAAGAAGAAGAAAAGGAGTGAAAAACAGAAGCCTGTATGAGTAGAATTTAAATACCTCAAGAACCAAATTTTGCTAATTTCAGTTATCAAAAAGTCTTGTCTTTTTGCTACTAGGTTAAACAATATCTTTTTCTAGGAATAATTGACAATAAAATTTCTAGCATCGAGTTATTTCAAGAAATTTTTTGAAAATCTTCATATACCAGTTACACCACAGTATCTACTATCTACTGTAAAGTAGTATTTTTTATTGCTTTTACATGTTACGAGGAATAGGATTTATCAGATAATTATGAAGCTAATAACGAAGGGCATTTATTAACACTGACGTTTGTAAGAAATAAACATACAGCATATTAATAAAATGATTTTTATGTCCGACTTTTCTTAATAGCTCTAATATGGTTGCTTAAAATTGATTATTATTAGTGAACAAACAGTATAATAATACGATTTATCGAGGAATACGATTTATCGTGTAATAATGAAGCTAATAATACAAGACATTCATTGACACCCACGTTTGTAAGAAAGGAACATACAGCAAATTAATAAAAGGATTTATATATCGGCCTTCATCAATAGATCTAATATAGTTACTTAACACTGATTATTATTATTGAACAAACATTATAAACATGATAATAATTAACAAACAAATGTTATCATGATCAAATATTATCAGTGAACAAAAGTACAGAAATTTTTAGACCTTTCCTTTTTATAGACTTATTAACAAAAAAATTATATTACGAATTAATTTACCTTAGAACAATAGTTTTATTAATTCAATATAAATTAAAGACAAACGAACTAAAGTTTTACTTAGCTTTCGCAATTACCTAAATATCTATTCAGTGTGGTACAAATTTTGGTATAACGTGTTACATAATTATTGAACTTCTATAAACAATTACGTTACAAAATACTCTTAAATAGCTTAAATAACTTTCTTTTCTTCTTTAAGGGCTTTTTACATATTTTTTAATCTCTAAACAATATTTATGTCTGACTGTTCTATTAATAAAAAATATGCATTGCTTCATCGTAATTGAAATTTTGGTATAAAATATCCAGCTAAAATTATTGTGTTATTATTTTCCAGACTTTAGTTTGCTCTTCGGTAATTCCAGAAGCGAAATAAAATAACATTATATAATTATAATTGGGTCTAAATCATATGTTAGTATGAATTAGATATTAAATCCAAATTATAAAAAAAATTCATATTTTCTAAATTATACTAGTGGAATAATTGAAATTAAGGTTACTTACTTACAAAATTTTATTCTTCAACATGATGATTTTTCATTTTTATCATTTAGTACTTAACCAAGTCAACAATTTATCAAAGAAAAATAATGATTCTAACACAGCTATTATTTTGATAGTACATTTAATTTTTAGCTCATAATATTATTCTCTCATTAACTAATTAATTTAATTAACTTAAAAAATTCTGATATATAAAAGTAAAGGTGAATTTAAACATAACCAATGATTTCTCAATGATTATGAAATAATTATTTAATTATGATTAATTATATTTAATAGTTTATGCTTCTCGTTCCTTTATTAGCAAACTAAACAACAATTTTCTAAATAAAATATCATTGCTTAAATAATATCATTTACTCCCTTCAAGTATTTTTAATTCTGGCAATTGCTATATGTTGGGCTTCATTTAACTAATTACTTGTTTATCTCAAGGTTCATGTAATTTATTATAATTATTTTACGTTATTTCAATTATTTATCATTAAAACAAATATCATATTAATCGTTATCATATAATTATAATAATGTAGATATTTAAGTGTAGATTATTTATTTCAGTAACTAACTAACAACTTTAACAATTTATTTAAATAAAATGATACAAAAAAATAAATTTACTTTTAATTAATATACATACCAGGATTCAAATCTTTAACCTTAGACTTCTGTAAAAGTTTATAACAAAAGAAGTACTTGACGATTTGTTACCAATTTTGCCAATTTAAAGATTGTGGATCACTATAAAAATATTTTGGGAAATTGCATTTTAGGACATTTTAATACGAAAAAGAAAACAATTACATAAACCGGTATCGTAGATATTTAAGTGCAGATTATTTACTTCTACAACTTTCATATCCTCTTTGTAATGCCTTTATTACCTTCAAATACTTATTTAAAATATAAATGAATAAAAAAATTAAATTTAATTTAAATAGTGTAATACTACATACCAAGGATCCAAATCTTTAACCTTAGACTTCTGTAAAAGTTTATAAGAAAAGAAGTACTTGACGATTTGTTACCAATTTTGCCAATTTAAAGAACCTATTGTGGATCACTACTTCCAAAATATTTTGGGAAATTGCAAATTTAGGACATTTTCCGAATACGAAAAAGAAAACCATATTTACATAAACCGGTATCGTAGATATTTAAGTGCAGATTATTTATTTCTGCAACTTTCATATCCTATTTGTCATGCCTTTATTACCTTAAAATAGTTATTTAAAATATAAATGAATAAAATACATAAATTTACTTTGAATTGTGTAATACTACACACCCAAGATCCAAAACATAATGGAAATATTTAACCTTAGACTTCTGTTCAAATTTATAAGAAAAGGAGTACTTGACGGTTTGTTATGAATTTTGGCCATTTAGAGAACATATTGTGGACCACTATTTAAAAAATATTTCGGGAAATTCATTTTCAAAATACGATAAAAAAAACAATATTTTCATAAATCTGTACTATAGGTATCTGGAAATTATCTAAAGCATTTGAATAACAATTATTTGGCTACTGGTTGCACAATTATCTGAATATTTATAAATATAGCTCAAAAATAATATAAATCAAAGATTTCTTTTCATTATTTTTACCAGTTAATTTTAAAGAGTCACAATATTTACAGATAAAATAAAAATTCTTATCAATAAATTGAGAAATTTACAAAAAGAAATGTAATTTTAAATTCTATATAAAAGACTATAAAGGCAAATTTCTAATCTTAGAAACATTGAATAGGTAACCAGATATCAATAGGTAAAAGAAATTCACTCTTACAGCACATACGTGCAACATACCTACACATATAATATATAATGGTGTGGTAAATACCTGAAGAGTTACTCATTAAAAATGTCCAAATGAGTATTATTAAAATTTAATATATATATAGTCATTATATTGAGGTGTATTTCAGACTTTTAATAAAATTAGCTCCAAAAATTGTGAATATATTTTGCAAAATAAAATTTTTGAAACCAATAAAAATGCAATATATAAGACTAATAAGCAAAATTTACTGATCACAAGATTATGACTCTTTATTGTATAAGAAACAAATAAATACTTAAAATTTAAAATTTGTTTACTTCATTTTTAATTTTTTTTAACATTTCATTTTGTCAATATATCAATGACCCTTTCTTTTCTTGAGCTAATTTGTGACCTCTAGCTGAGGTATCCACAATTTTTTATACATTCAGTGTATACTATATAAAAAGCAACTAATTATGATTAAAATAATTCACTACATTTTGTTCAAATGTGAGGTTTAGTCTGCATATATATATATATATATATATATATATATATATATATATATATATATATATATAATACACCTCAATATAATGATGTTATATATTTTAAATTTTAATAATATTCGTTTGGACATTTTTAATGAGTTGCTCACTTGTAGTATTTACTACGAAATTATAAATTAAATGTGTAGGTATGTATACCTAAAGAATATGTATTAAACAAACTAAAAAAAATAAAATTGCTTCTTTGTTTTCATTTAGAATAATGTTTATGTAGCTATATCATTGTAATTTTAGAAGGAAATGAAAGAATTATTTGTCTGTAGTATATAGGCTGCTCAATCAGTTACAAGACTCATTTTATTACCGAGAATCTACTGTTCATCAAAATAATAATTTTTGGAAAATGAATGAAGTTTTAATGTATTAATAACAGCAATTGGCAGATGTCACATATCTGCTGAGAAATGTGACTGAACACCAGATTGTTTCCTTTCGCTTACTTTCTATAATTCACCCCTGTAAGTCCACATATTGTTTATTACGTGCAGGTCTTTTACTAAAGAATAAGGTAGATATTATACCCCGCTTTACATATAGCCCTGATCTGGTTATATCTAGCTATAGCGATATCAGTCTTTTTCGTTCAATTAAGAAACTATTAAAAAACAGCCTTTATATAAGAGAGCATGAAAAAAATCTGGAGAGGTATTTCTCAAACGTCTCTAAAAACACGAGATCCCACATGTTTTAAGAAGTAGACTGATCGTCCAGACCAATCTATTGTATTTCACAGTAATTCCTCCGAAAAGTACCTCAAAAATAATGACTTTTAATGGTAATATGTTTTCTGCATGAATATGAAATATTATTCCTTAATTTGCATTCCATGTGTAAACAATAAACAATAACCATTTTATATAAAGAAATTCCATAATACATATATTTAATTTTAATATGCAGGAACCAATTGAAACACTCACTAGAAAATTTAATTATTGAGATAATTACCACTTCAGCATATGGGATAGAATGTGAAAAGGCACCTAAGTTATTACAATAAAATTAGCTTCTGTAACAAAGCATAACTTTATTTAAGAATTAAGTGTTCTGATAAAGATACTTGATATGCGTCTCGCCTTATAAATAGCACTTGAATTTAATTGTCTGAAAGACATTTAATTAAAGGAATGTAATTAAATGTTATTTTCAAATTAACAGTATATGAAAACTGTATCCAAAAATAGCTCTTGCCTTTTAATTTATATTCTAAATTTTTTGCTTTGTATTTTAAGTAGCAAACGTAATTGTTCTTTTTAAAATATTACTGATTGAGTTTACATACTGAAAGTAAATCAGATATTAAAAAAAGTCAAAGAAAAAGTATCCCATTAATCAATATCAAAATGGTAATAATAAAAAATAGTATTTTAATTAAAAGTTTTTATACAATAGAAATAAAAAAGTATTTTCAGCATATAGTGATAAGAAAATTATTGTTATTTTATTTTTATATATATATATATATATATATATATATATATATATATATATATATATATATATATATATATATATATATATATATATATATATATATATATATATATATATATATATATATATATATATATATATATATATATATATATATATATATATATATATATGTATATATATATATATATATATATATATATATATATATATATATATATATATATATATATATATATATATATATATATATATATATATATATATATATATTATATATAGATATAGAGAAAAATACATAGATAGTGTCTGCTTAGTGAGTCCAACTTAATCCATAATCTTTGAAGATATCAGATCTATATATAATGTCACTTTTATTTACTTTAAATTTCTGATACTCTTTTTATTTGGTACTTTATCAATCTTTATGACAAACTCGCACTACCGTAAGATATTCTTTTTTTAGATTTAAACGGTGACCTCGGAAGCCATAATATATTATTTATTGAACTTCGGTGTCAGAAAAAAAGATTGTTTTAATAACCTCAATCCCCACTTTTGAAGTTGAAGTGTTTAATTTTATGCCAATGTTTATCCTAATAACAAAAGAACTGAAAAAGTTTCTAAAGATAACTTTGAGTTACATTTTATCCTTTAATATTCGATGATATCTTGCTTCCTATGCAATATTATGCAATTTAAGAGGTGCATTGAATTGAATTCTAGTCTAGGTATATATGGCACTTGAAAAAGACATTAGATTAAAAGAATGGAGAATAAGAAACAAAATTATTTTAAATATAATGTGTAAAGAAACAAAATGAATGATTACTTTACTTTTTATAATATTTTAAAATTTTTATCATAAAGATAATTCTCTAGATTTGAATTCCTTTTGAAAACTACTGAAAAGTTTCCGAGGAAAAGTTTTAACAGCTATAATCCATCCACCTTTATCACTTTACGGGTAATTAGACTCATATAAGAAATTATGATATGAGTCTAGTTATTTCCAGAAATATTTAAAACAAATTCTCATAACTACTATTTTATTAGCTTCAATAATAAATGATCTTTCTTTTTGGGTTAAACATAATCCTTCGTTGAAGCTAAATAGCAGTTCAGTAAATGTGATGAAAAAAAAATTCTGTCACTTTTGAAGAGTGACATGTGACTCTTAATTGCATATTTCTGTAAAAATTTAGATTTAGACAATTTTAAGGATGATTTCTGTAGGAATTCCGAATCTCTGAATTTATGTTAGTATTAGAGGAATAAAAGTTTCAACAACACCTATTTCTCTAGAAATTTTCTCAGAAAATTTTGTTGTCAAATTGAATATTTTAATTTTATGTAAGTATTCTGTCTTAAAGCAACGTAAATCTTCCTAAAGTAAACACTTTTAAGGTATTTTTCTTTTCATAATTTAGGTTTATATTTTTAAGTTATTGTTAACAAAATTTACAATTTTCAAAATTGTATTAGCTCAGTTTGTACAATGAATATGTCATATATGCCAGACTTATGATACTAACCCTGGAAAATATGTATAAAGTTCATTATCTTTTGAGTTAAAAAATTGATATAATGCAATATTTTTTCCGAATTTCAAAACTAATGACACTGAGTTCCCATTATTAAAATAAGTACGGAAATCCATTGCTACCCATATAATCCTGACCAACGTCTGACCTGCGAAAATTAAATAAACTGGTTACACTAAAATTTACAGAAAATTTAGGCACTACTATATTTACTTTCCCGGGCATACTGGGCATAGACAATCCTAGTTTAAACCCAGTCGTGACACCTTGAAAATAAGCAAATAAGTCCAACGTGAAACTTAACTGTTAATTACGATCTAATAAAATTACATGTTACTCTGGCAACAACACAGAAGTGAAGAGAAAAAGAAAAAAAACAAGAAAACAATCACAAGAAAACTTTGCTATTAAAAGAATCGATACCACAGTGAGGTATGAAACAAATTATTCCCGAGAGAAAATAACTTAGTCAGCGTACTTAACAGTAAAAAGGAACTTAGGTCAGTGGAAAACGTGAGCCAGGACATTTTGAAAATGTGGCTACCAAACAGAAAATTTGCTTTTTTGGTTTGGTTTGGATCTACTTTTTTGCAACAAGAGGGCTAATGAGACCGGGACCTACAGCTTAAAGCCAATTCCGAACGGCTACGAACATCCATGCCACTGTGGGATTAGAATCCACAAACTCCGGTAACAAAGGCCAGCACCCTAACCAATCGGCCATCGTTCGGCTTAGCTTTAGGAAATAAGTTCAAAGAATGCAAGTCATGAATATTCCTTTTAATTTTGAGATATTGTGGCTGGGAAAGTAGATATCAAAATATAAGAAAATTAAAAAGAAGAATTGTTAAGAAATATTTTAAGTTTAAAAATTTTGATATGTTACATATATATTTATATTGATATATATATATATATATATATATATATATATATATACTGATACATAGATAGATAGATAGATATATTGATATACATATACATATATGTGTGTTCGTAAGATATCAAAAACAATTGTTAAAGATAATGTTTATTTCATTTATTTTTTATATAATTTTCCTATAATTCAAATAAGATAAAATTATATATGTATATCCGTAAAGGGAACATATTTATTAATACATATCTATAAAATGTGTGGTTATTGTATTAATATATATACATATCAAATTTCATTAAAATTTTTTGTGAATAATACACACACACAAACAATATATATATATATATATATATTTATATATATATATATATATATATATATATATATATATATATATATATTTATATATATATATAATATATATATATATATCTATATACATATATATATATATAAATATATATACAACATATATATATATATTTATATTATATATATTTATATATATATATATATTATATATATATATATATTTATATATATATATATATATATATATACTGAAAGGTACTGACGTTTTTATATACAGTTGTAACAATGCTTTTAATATTTATTTAAAATGTATCATCATTTTCATTTAATTTAATTTTTTTTCTATTAAATACTTCCTGGTAAGAAATAAAGAAAGTAATTAAAACCTCATATTTAATCCCATTATATTGAATACTGACACTTGTGTTCACCACAAGATATCAGTGTTTGAACACCATTACCTACAGAAACGAAACAAACTTGAAATTTAAAAAATAAAAAAGGTGGAAATTACAATTCTAAGGACGAATCACACTTAATAATGAAATACATGTAATTTAATAATAATATAAGGTAGTCATGAGGTACCTATGTTACATTATAATATTTCCGAAAATGCCTAAAATTTCATAAAGTGTGTATGTAAAAAAATGTCTTTAGTTTTACCTGCAGAACGAAATTTATTTAGTTACTATTTCTTAGTCCATATATTAAGTAATCAAGTCAGTTTCTAAATTCACTGAATTATTTATTTTCTTAATAAGTACTGAAATCGGCACTTGTAATATCAGTACCTTAAAATAGAAAAGTAAGAATGAATGTAAAATTACTAGAAGAGCATTGAAAATACTAACGCTAATATAAATCGCTGAATATTTTTTAAATCTGGAAATCTATAAACTATCTATAGATTCACTAATCATATAAATAACAATCTATTATTTATATGATTAGTGAATTTTACATATTTAGAAACGTAAAGCATAAAATATCCACAATATTAAAATTTGAGTAAAGCATATATTTAAATTTCACTTACATAAGTTTAAATGAACATTACAGAACTTAAGAATGCATTAGTCAAAAATATTTAAAGTCTTTTCAAGTGAATTGCTTTCGTAATTATGAAAGTTTTCAGAAATCCGGGAAAACTTCTCATAGTATGTGCAATCAATACAAGAGAAAGAAATAAGGAAGTTCCAACTTTTAAAACTTTTTCTTGTTTTACCAGAACATTATTTCAGGTTAATATAAGGTATATATCTGAAACCTCGATCTTTCAGAAATAAATTAAGATGTAGAGTAGGTAATTGTGGATAATTACGAAAAATTTTTCATTAGAATCAATATAGAAATAGTTTTAAATGGTTAGCAACAACATTTTATAATAAGTTTCATTAATGGATAATGATTTTGAACTTTGATATCTGATTGTTTCGATTGATTATTTTTTTCTGTGTTGAAATTACATGGTTGTTGTAGAGATAAAACCTCAAAATTCAAATAATTAAAATATTGATTCCAACACTGATAATATGAGGGGCATCCAGAAAATAAGTTTCCCTATTTAAAAAAAAAGAACTCACACTTTTACGGACATATTTATTGGCATCAAGAACAGCAATGTTTCAGCTATTTTTCAACATTGCCACCACCAGAATTGAGACACTTGTCGTATTTAATAATTTGTATACCTCTGTCGTAGAATTTATAAATATTAGAACACCGTGCATATTTTCTGTACCGATAGCGATTAATTTGGTCCACCGAAGACACTATGATGCCAATCCATTGACTTGCTTGGTTTATAAAATACGAAATCCAAGTCTCTGACGATCCTGTCGAGGAACTCGTGATACGTAACAGAAATGTCAGTTCCTAAGCTTTGAATTTTGTGTTCAAGTGTCAGTTTCCTCATAGACCTGAGTAGTCAGAACACCGTAACACAGCACATTTTTCTGTACCGATAGCGTCAGTTTGAATTTGGTCACCGAAGATCACTATGATGCCAATCCATTGACTGCTTTTCAAGGGTAAAATGCGAAATCCAAGTCTCATTGCCCGTGACGATCCTGTCGAGGAACTCAAATACCGTAACAGAAATGTCAGTGCTGCTCCTAAGCGTTGAATTTTGTGTTCAAGTGTCAGTTTCAACTCATAGACCTGAACAGTGCACCGTCAGAACACCGTCAGAACACCGTGCACATCTCTTTCTGAATAGCGTCAGTTTGAATTTGGTCCTCACCGAAGATATATGATGCCAATCCATTGACTTCAGCTTGGTTTCAAGGGTAAAATACGAATACCAAGTCTCATTGCCCGTGACGATCCTGTCGAGGAACTCGTGATACCGTAACAGAAATGTCAGTGCTGCTCTAAGCTTTGAATTTTGTGTTCAAGTGTCAGTTTCAACTCAGACCTGAACTCCGTGCACCGTCAGACACCGTCAGAACACCGTGCACATCTCTTTCTGTACCGATAGCGTCAGTTTGAATTGGTCCTCACCGAAGATCCACTATGATGCAATCCATTGACTTCAGCTGGTTTCAAGGGTAAAATACGAAATCCAAGTCTCATTGCCCGTGACGATCCTGTCGAGGAAACTCGTGATACCGTAACAGAAATTAGTGCTGCTCCTAAGCTTTGAATTTTGTGTTCAACAGTTCTTTATAGACCTGAACACCGTGCACCGTCAGAAAACCGTGCACATCTCTTTCTACCGATAGCGTCAGTTTGAATTTGGTCCTCACCGAAGATCCACTATGATGCCAATCCATTGACTTCAGCTTGGTTTCAAGGGTAAAATACGAAATCCAAGTTCATTGCCCGTGACGATCCTGTCGAGAACTCGTGATACCGTAACAGAAATGTCAGTGCTGCTCCTAAGCTTTGAATTTTGTGTTCAAGTGTCAGTTTCAACTCATAGACCTGAACACGTGCACCGTCAGAACACCGTGCATTCTCTTTCTGTACCGATAGCGTCAGTTTGAATTTGGTCCTCACGAAGATCCACTATGATAATCCATTGACTTCAGCTTAGTTTCAAGGGTAAAATACGAAATAAGTCTCATTGCCCGTGACGATCCTGTCGAGGAACTCGTGATACCGTAGCAGAAATGTCAGTGCTGCTCCTAAGCTTTATTTTTGTGTTCAAGTGTCAGTTTCAACTCATAGACCTGAACAACGTGCACCGTCAGAACACCGTCAGAACACGTTCTCTTTCTGTACCGATAGCTCAGTTTGAATTTGGTCCTCACGAAGATCCACTATGATGCCAATGCATTGACTTTTGCTTGGTTTCAAGGGTAAAGTGCGAAATCCAAGTCTCATTGCCCGTGACGATCCTGTCGAGGAACTCGTGATACCGTAGCAGAAATGTCAGTGCTGCTCCTAAGCTTTGAATTCTGTGTTCAAGTGTCACTTTCAACTCATAGACCTGAACACCGTGCACCGTCAGAACACCGTCAGAACACTCATCCCTTTTCTGTACCGATAGCGTGTTTGAATTTGGTCCTGACCGAAGATCCACTATGATGCCAATCCATTGACTTCAGCTTGGTTTCAAGGGTAAAATACGAAATCCAAGTCTCATTGCCCGTGACGATCCTGTCGAGGAACTCGTGATACCGTAGCAGAAATGTCAGTGCTGCTCCTAAGCTTTGAATTCTGTGTTCAAGTGTCACTTTCAACTCATAGACCTGAACACCGTGCACCGTCAGAACACCGTCAGAACACCGTGCACATCTCTTTCTGTACCGATAGCGTCAGTTTGAATTTGGTCCTCACCGAAGATCCACTATGATGCCAATCCATGGACTTCTGCTTGGTTTCAAGGGTAAAGTGCGAAATCCAAGTCTCATTGCCCGTGACGATCCTGTCGAGGAACTCGTGATACCGTAGCAGAAATGTCAGTGCTGCTCCTAAGCTTTGAATTTTGTGTTCAAGTGTCAGTTTCAACTCATAGACCTGAACACCGTGCACCGTCAGAACACCGTGCACATCTCTTTCTGTACCGATAGCGTCAGTTTGAATTTGGTCCTCACCGAAGATCCACTATGATGCCAATCCATTGACTTCAGCTTGGTTTCAAGGGTAAAATACGAAATCCAAGTCTCATTGCCCGTGACGATCCTGTCGAGGAACTCGTGATACCGTAAAAGAAATGTCAGTGCTGCTCCTAAGCTTTGAATTTTGTGTTCAAGTGTCAGTTTCAACTCATAGACCTGACACAGCTGACGATGAATTTCAATTGGAGCAATGATTTGTGCATTCAAGATCACAGACCGAAAATTGTAGGCGGCTAGAGAAGGAATTAGCGTTTTCATTTCGGACCACTGCTACTCCGCTACTGGCATGAATCCAGACTTGTCCAGCTGGCATATGATTAATACGTCATATATCTGTTACGCACACGCAATTGACACGGCTAATTACGCTTACTTTAAAGATAAAAACATCGGGAAATTTGCCTTCTGGATGAGCCTCATACTTTCAATTTATGCTACAACCACGTCTGAAAATTAATACTTATATCTCTATGTACTGCATGTATTTATGTGGGTATATAAGTATACCTGTATATTTGCTATATATTCTGTATTCTCTTGATCAATCTTAAAGACATTTAGCATTGTTAGGGCCAGTCTCACCAAAGTCGTTTAATGGCTAACATCAATTAATCTCTGTTTAAAAGGATAATTGAGTCCCACCATTGGTTGACGCCATGGGTTAATCTTGGTTAGCCGTTAAACGACTTTGGTGAGACCGGCCCTTATTCAGGTAAACAGAAGTAAGGTTTTGGCAGATCAAATTACTTATAGGTGAAGGACGTATAGATTTAGAATGTTTTTTTATATTCTAAATTACATTTCACGACGCTGCTTTGGACCATATGATATAATTTCTTTTAATAACGTGCTAAAATAATTTAAAATTGCTAAGCAATTTACTCTGAAAGTATTTTTGTTTAAGAGTTATACAATTTTTGTTGCGTTTTGACAATATTTATTTGGCGTATTTCAATTTGTCAGTTTTAACTTGGATGATTCCTTCCGTGATGATTTCAGTCAATCTATTCATATGTACCTAGTTTTTACATCAATCTTTTTTCATTAAGCATAAATTAAGTTTGAGAATCTATTTATTTAGCCATATGATATATTTTCCTATAAATGATGCTCTAAAATAGAATATTTTAAAATAACTCAATTAATGAAATGTGCTTTTAAAAAAATGCTTGTTTTAGGGCTCTTTGGATGCTACAATACTACAGTTGAGGTATGTCATAGGTGACTTATTTGACATAATGTCATCTAAAGTCTCCAGAGATAGGAATTTGGTACAATAGATACCCCTTTTTGTGCATCATGATGATGGTTTCTAACATCATTGTGACACGTATGTCACCTGTGTCATATCACGATTGCAATATGGTAGCACTCTTTGACGAGATGTTTCATTCTTTTTTTACTGTGAAATACTTTATAGTGCTACCCTATTGAAGTCTAGATGTGTCACAGGCGACATTCGCGTCATAAGGTCATGAAAAGTCGTTATTATTACACAGCAGGATTTATAGTACCAAATTAACCTCTTTCGGTACTCATTATGACTTCATTATGGTGGAGTTGTCACCTGAGAACTTTTGCGTCATATGGTGCCTTATATTTTAACACAATATATTTTCATTAACACCGTTACTTGGTCATCATATATGCATTTTCTTTTTGTCACTAGAACTTATGTATTAGCTAAACATTTATCATTCATTTTTTTTTTCTTTTATTTTTTTTATATTATTTTTACATATAATTAATCATTCTCTAAAATATTCATTATATATTTGTTCACACATTTAGACCATTCTGATAAAACTCCATGAGAGCTAAACAGCGTTTATTCACTCTCATTTCTATCAAAACTCTAATTACGTTTAGTGAGATTGGGCTATGGTGGTTTTATTTGGATATATTGTAATATTCCCCCTTATAACTCCATATGTGAGTTGCATTCTCTTCAGCCGTGACCCCAATCCTTTCATTCCATTCAGCTTTGAAAAACATTCATTATTATGTTCATTCAAAATTCCTATTAATTTCATTAATATATAGTTTTTATGTATAGGTAACATTATCCTTACTATTGTGAATTACATCATTACATTTTCATTAGCCGTCACCAATCCATAAAAAGCTCATTAACAAAAAACAGGAAAACATTTATTTATTCATTAAGACCTTAACGACAGGTGTAACTAACGTTCGCTCTACCCTCTAACTTATCATTACTACTTATTTCATTTCCAACAGCCGTGGGACACACCTTAACGAAACGTAGAGATGTATAGGAAGTATTACAATTAATCCATATATAACCACGGATTAGTTAATCCTCTCTTCGCGCACAATCAGTTCAGATATCTAATCTAGGGCCGCTCTCACCAATGTCGCTTAACGGTTAACAACAATTAATATCTGTTTAAACAGAGAATTGAGTCCCACCATTGAGTCGCGACATGGGTTAATTAAGATTACACTTTAAATGACTTTGGTTAGACCAGACCCTAACC
>CM063511.1:77778894-77781394 GCA_032207245.1 Pardosa pseudoannulata | reverse complement strand
ATATATATATATATATATATATATATATATATATATATACCTACTAAATATTTCTAATAAATACAAAGCTTATTGAATGTAAAGCATTTAAATTATGAAAGTAAAATACTTTATACTATTTGTAACTTATTAAAAAGGCAATGGAAAAGTTTGTTTAAAGAAAAGTTCATGATATTGCGATGTGAATCAGTTTCAAAATATTTCTTTATTATTTACTTTAAAGCAAAGTATAAGAGGAAAAAGTTAATGAATGTTATGAACGTTGAACTTTCATGAAAGTGCTTAGTACTGTAAATTTAAAATGAGTCCTAAAACATCAAAAGTCTAATTAAATATAATAGAGGGATTCATTGTATTGTACATTAAAATGTTTATTCATATTCATTTAGTATATTACGAAAAGTTCAGAATGGTACCATTTACAAAATAGCAAAAATTTAAAAAAAAAATTTTAATTTTTAAATAAGTACCTGGTGACCGAGCTCCGCTCGGAGAAAACAGGTATCGAAACTAACTCGAAGATTTAAATTTTCAATTGTGATTTATCGAAACAATACATGCCATAAGAAAATTTATGAAACCATTAGTGAAAAATAACCGGTTAAAGTGCACCATTGTAAACTATTCTAAACAAAGTTGTTTGGAAAGGGAACTATTCTATACAAAAGTAAAGTTTGAAAAGTCATAGAAAATAAAATGTAATTGATAACAAAAAATTATACAATTAAAGAAATGGTACAAAGTGAGCAGAGTAAAATTGAAGTGTGTTGAATGGAGAAGCATTCTGACAATGACGATATCTTCTAGTTGTCCATTTGCGGGTATAATTGAGTTGATCGCTTGTTGTTCCAAAATTCCGGCTCCTTGAAGCATTTCATGTAGAGGTGCGTTCTGCATGTTGAAAATGTGGCTTGAAATCTGATGAATGTTGAAATGTCGAACTTTGTTTAAGGTGATTTGAAATCGAAATCAGTTCCTTAACACGTTCGCTGCCACCGACGCACTGGCGCGTCAGAACGGCACCTCCTGGTTTGCCGACGACGCACTAACGCGGCGACGGACTTTGATAAGTTATATGCTCTGTGTTTAGTCTGGCTTTGGAAATTGAACGGCGAGGTTGTTTCGGCACGTTAGTGAAGCATTATTTTTTAATTTTTTGTGGTTGGTTTTCAAAATTTTTGTTTGCATTATTTTTTTTACTATATCGTTTATGTGTTATATATACTTTGCTACATTAATTTAATATTTAGAGTTGATAGAAAATAAAAATGGAAACCGATATCAAGGAATAAAGACAAATTAATAAAGACTTTTATTATTATTTTTTTTTAATTCGTCAGAACTACAGCCAATCGATTCCTCATGGTCGAAAACCCCCAGGTACCAATTTTCACTTGGTTTGGACGCATGAGAAAAAAGTTTGCCCGCACCGGGGTTCGAACCCGGCCCTATCTGTAGCGCCGAACTACGTGACCTTAGCGCATCAAAACCGATGCCAATCGATTCCTCGTGACCAAAAACCCCAGATCCCCAAGTTTACTACAGTTTATTAATTCTGGGGCGATTTTCGACTTGACAACCATTCCTCGTATTATAGTATAGGATATGTATTTAAATAAAATATAAAGGGATTTGATGTAATTATACTCAAATGCTGAAGTTTATAATGTTTCATAAATTTAAGCTAATAATTTATAAATAGAAAACATATTTGTAAATAGTAACTAAATTTTATGTGATTTTATGATATCTTCTATCCCATTAGCTCTATATAATTGAAAATATTCTCTAATATTAAAAAAATATGTGTAATCCTTTTAAATAAATTATTATAACTCGAATAAATTATGAAACCCTTTTTAACGCAAGTTCTTTTAAACATTTTTGGCGATTTTAATTTAACATTTACCTAAATTCATTCAGGCCGAAGGATGGTCGAATGAATAAGGAGCTGGTTTTAGCTACCGGAATTCGTGTAATCAAATCCCGCGGTGGCAAGTATATTCATGGCAAGTATATTCAATAGGCTTTAAATAGTATGTACCGGTTTTTTAGACCTCGTGCTACAAAAGAGTAGACCATAGTGCTCGAAACCAAACCAACAACCTACATTCATATGTAATGTTATAACAAATGGTGCTCTTCAATGACTCTAAAAAGTAAATTCATATAATTTACAAATAAACGCCAAACTTGAAAATTATTAATTTAAATTTATGAAAATTTATAATGTCCACTATCTCATTAAAATTATATAATTGATATGATTATCTGATACGAGGGTCACTCTAAAATTTTTGAGATACAACTAAGTTTTTAAAGTTATACTTACAAACTTTTAGGTGTGTTCAAATTAGTCTCCTCCTGAATCAATGTACTTTTGTAGATGAATTTTCCACAGATTAAATACCTCAAGCCATTCATTTCTTGAAATGAAAAACATTCATTTATAGCCACATCAATCTCTTCTTCTGAATGAAAAAGACGTTCACATAAGTTA
>CM063511.1:77743894-77771394 GCA_032207245.1 Pardosa pseudoannulata | reverse complement strand
TATACAAACAAATTGTAGACTGATTAAACTGCTTTTATAAATTAAGAATTATATATCATTCAGTGCATAAAATTTGAATCATATCAGAAGACATAGTACTTGTCATCCCCACAAATATTGTATATGTTTTCATTTAAAAATATTTATACCAACTGCATGAGTAAAGGCCAAGAATTTACATGCGATCGTATATGGTTGCTCTAAAAGAAAAATTCTTATATTGGTTAGTACTAGAGTAAGTGCACGGTGCATAAAATCCTTTAAGCAGCAATCTAACTGCATTTCTATATGAACTTGATGGAGCTCTAAACTCCTATCTCGTTCAAGTATTTTTTGTTGAGGAGTCAATGATCTGGACTGCGCATCCTTAGTTAACTTTAGTTTTTCGTCTGTTGACTAATGCTTGTTGTGATGAATTGAACTTTAACCCCTTAACGTGCATGCTCGAGTTAACTCTAGCCCGCCAAACTGGCCAAACTGTGCACACTTGAGATAATTCGAGCTACTTTGTATTTTATGTTGCTATAATTTTTCACACTCGAATGCAATCGTGAATTGAAAATAACAATGTGAAAGAAAAAAACAATCGTTTTATTGATATTTATCATTTACATGGGATTGTAAGCTATAACAATTACTTATTCAAGTATAAAATATATTTTTTTTCTACTTATCCTTACGACTTATCTCTTCCTTGTGACCCGCTTTCTAACAGCGTATTCATATTCAGATTCTGATTCACTCTTTTTTCAATATATATTTTACTAAAATATAATATAAGATAAAATATAATTGTTAACTATTTTATTATTAAACTCTGTCTGTAAAGACATACTTGACTGGAGGTGTCACTTTATATACTTTATTCTTGAGATATGAAATATAAGGGTTTCATATTTGATACCTACGCATACAATACAACGTTCTAAATTGTGTTTTTTACATTTAAAAAAATTGATTTTTTAGCCGGCCTTTTTAAAAAATAGCTATGCATTAAGGGGTTTATTACATTTAATGTTTACAACAGCGCTCAGTTTACTTTATTATTATAACTAAAATTACACAATTGTAACTGATTACTTGTTTATTTCTTTTTACGCACAAAGATATTTGTAGGGTGTTTAAATTTGCAGCCAATACAAAAGTATCAAAGTAACAAAGACATTTCTGGCTGAAATGCCTTTTATGTAGAGACCTGTTTTTGATTCATCATAAAATGATAAAATTCTGCTCCGATTAGAATAAAAGTAAACATCGATTGAAACTAGGGTCTAATTTCATAAAGAACAGTTTTTGTTTGTTATATAAAGCAATATTTTTTAACAAATAGTAAATACAGTTTGAAAATAGTAACATATTATAAATCAATTTAGCCGCAAAATATTTACTAAATTATGCAGGTTAGAAATTAAATTTGTATAAAATAAGAAAATATTACTTTTTATTATATAAACCTCAAATATATTAATATCAGTTATATTTAATTTGAATGAGATTAATTAGTACTTCATATTTATATCTATTTGTCATTTTCCGTGAGATAAAATATGAAATAAAAGGGAACTTATTCTGATCTTCTCAAGGAAAAAGTGTCAAAATGTCTTTAATTAAAGCGCTGATTATTTCGCTATTCTTCCTGTTTTATGACATAAGATTAAAATATTGAAAGAATCATATCTAATTAGTAAAAGATGACATTAAAATGACATTGATGGTTATCTAAAATATGGTGAGATTTCTTTTAGAAAAAAAGCTTGTATTTAATTTTTCACAACTGTTAAAACAATTTACATATTTTGAAAATGAAATATAAAGTTTAATACCGTAACACACCATACATATCAATTTATGTGATTCCTTTTATTTTTTGTGAAACTAAGAGCATCTTTAATAAGTATGTAATGATACCATCTTTTATTAAACATAAAACTCATTGGTCATAAAAATACATTGGTGAAAAACCAATGGAGTTGGGGTCTCTCATTACACAGGTCCGATGTTCGATCCCCGGGCTGGGCAACGTTGATTCAGCCTTTCATCCCTTCAGTTGGTAGAACATGTTTGAGAACTAAACACTGGGGGGTTCCACATATGGTTGACCACCTTACCGGAACATATGCTTCACATCCCAGGTCCCTTGGTCTCGGAAACGGAGATTGGCCCTTGCCCCCTTGGCACTGTTTCTAGGGAGTTTTAGTAGTAAATGTATTGGTGAATTTTTACCGAGTTCTTATAAAATGTTTTGTAAAAATTTAATTTAGACTAATGTGACTGAAATTCTATATGTCTTGCCTCAAATATAAAATCTGCGTCTGTGTATTATTTAAGCACCAAACTCGTCTCGACAGACGAACAAAGAGACATGCATGTTCTTCTCTGCCAAGGACTCGTAAATGGAAAAAGATTATCCTAAATTTTCTAATTCAAATATCACTGGAGGTAAGTAATGTATTTTCGAGTACCACCCAGAGACAAAAAGAATATGTCCAACATGGCATACCCCATCGGCACTCCAATCCAAAAAGACACGCATTAACAAGTAATAAATTATCTATATTGTCTTCTTCGACATCAGAGGCACTGGAATTCGACAAGAATTCGACAAGACCGATTTTCTCAGAGAGCATATCAATGATCGTATCAGTAATTTTAACTAGAAGGCACAGAGAAGGTAGCATGAAATGTCTTCCCTAACCATGAATATTTGATATCATGTGTTTTCGTTTTCGTGGAAACAATATTGTTATGAGGTATATTCATTATTTATATAACTTACAAATAGCTAAAAGACGGGGAAGAACCTGCGCTACCGAAGTGGTATTGAGGACTCGTGGGATCCTCATTGTGACAACGCGACCAGCCACAATGTTTTCTCTGACAACCATGTCTTAGCCACAACTTCCACCACTTATGCTTCACAACCCAGGTCCCTTGGTCTCGGAAACGGAGATTTGAACCGTAGGCCCTTGTCCCTTGGCACTGCTGGCCGAACGATGGCCGACTTGTTAGGGTGCTGGCCTTCGGTACCGGAGTTCGTGGGTTCGAATCCCACAGTGGCATGGATGTTCGTACTCGTTCGGAATCGGTTTTAACCCCTTCCCTGTTTTGCCCGTACGGCGTACGGGCACAGCTTCCGGGCCTTTACTGATTTGCCCGTAAGCCGTACGGGCAACCTGATTTCTATTTCGCTTGCCCTATTTCGGTCGTATTTTTTCCACTTTTAGTAACAAATTATTCGTATAGATGTCCAGTAAATGATAGTTTGCAGTTTATTGTATTTTCTACTCTGATTAGTTCAAAAGCGCAGGTGTTTTCGCATGTTTTGTATCAGAAGACGAATTGTTATCTTTCAGTGTATAGCTTTCTGGTTATACTTTACTAACCGCCTGATAATTTTATTGATGTAAGAGTTGAATAATATATTTTTACTTTTAAATAATGGATAATTCAGAGCGTATGGAGATAATTTCTTGTGATTCGAACTGTGACTCGGAATCAGAAATTCAATTATCTGTAAATGATAGTAGCGAAAGTTTACTAGATGATGTGGATATTACTGACTCTGATAGTACAGATGGAATCGGTCAAGCAAGACAATTTTTTGAAATTTATTGTGATAATCCTTCGGATCCGCCTCCTTGATTTGCTTTCACTGGAATTCTAAAAATTAACTTGGATATCGATGAGACTAAAGGTAAACTTAAGTTCTATCATACTTTCGTAGAAAAAAAAACGTTGTAATAAATGCTTAAAAATATTAGAAATGTTACTTTTAATAACATATCTTTACTTAAAAATGAAAAATGGACAAAAAAATGCAATAAAAAAATGTGACATTTTTTGATCGAATTCTGGAAAAAAATGAAACTGTCAAAGGGTTAAGCTGTAGGTCCCGGTCTCATTAGCCCTCGTGTTGCAAAAAGTAGACTGTAGCCCTCCAAATCAAACCAAACCTTGGCACTGTTTCTATGGAGTTTTAGTAGTAAATGTATTGGAGAATTTTCATCTATTTTTTATAAAATGTTCAGTAAAAAATTGAATTTAGACTAATGTGCCTGAAGTTATATATGTCTTGCCTCAAATATAAAATCTGCGTCTGTGTATAATTTACATCATACATTTTACCAAACTAAAGTATTTAACCATTTGTCCTTTTGCCATATGAAAATAGAGTCTATTTGTAGGAATACATCCTTTTAATTTCAAACTTAAGATTTTATAAAACAATAAACTATCCTCAGTTTAATATGATTCTTATGTATTTACTTCCATGTTGGAGGTGTGAGTAATGAAATACGTTCTTTAATTTAGAACAAACGTCTAATATGATTTTTTTGTTTTGCCTATTCAGAAAGAAAGCAATTTTTGCCTTTAATGTTTTCCTTCTGTATTTAAAATATTAACTATTTCACAAATTATGTAAAAAAGCTTCATTTTTTGCTATTTTTTATGTAATACAATTATGTAATACATTATATTAGTCTGTTTGAAAATAAGGGAAACTCAAAATGATATATGAAATTTTTAAATATGTAAACATTATGGTTATTTTTAACTGAATAAACAGAAATTTCAATTTAATTTTAATTAAATTTCATTTTATAAATGTATATTATCAATTAATTTATAAACCAAGAAAAATTTATAAACATTCACTTACGCTTAATTACATCTATAATATGTGCTCCCATATAATATGTGCATTATTTCACATAATATGTGTTTAAAATTATGTGCTATTGCATACAAAGGAAAATTATTATTTCATCGTAGCTGAATATGAAACGTCACATATATAATTTTAGAGATTTTAAATATTTGTTTTGCAAAATTCACCTGAATAAAATCATGCTGAAATTATAAAACAATTTTCTTTAAAATACATTTTCTGCATAAAAATAAACGTATTGTTCGCCGTAACAAATTAGCAATCATTAAGTCAAGTTAATCCCATAATTATTATTATGTCATTGGCTTAATCACGTACTCATTTCCAGACTGCAATTTCATTTCCTTTCCAATTCATGCCAATTAATTATCTATTCTTATATACTACTCTTCATAAGTTATACTAACCTAAAGAATACAGAAGCTATTTAAAAATCAAAGTTCCATGATTGCCCGAATATTAATACATAATTTAGTCATTTAAGCTATAAGAGAAATCTATTTCTTTGACATTACCTATTGAAGAAACATAAATGAAAAAATCTTTTAATTGATTAAGAATAGAAAAGTGTACGAAGACTTAAAAAATATGCTTTTTTATATTTTTGGCTGCATGAAAATTTAATCAAACATATAGTTTTCGAAAGAGTACTCTTTATTTGTTAAAATAAAATAAATTACGTACGTGTGGTTTTCTTTGAAGAATTTAATAACTTCAATTCCCAAATCATCGTTTTGTATTTTAGTTTTAACTCTATAATATTACTATATTTTACCCTGGAAAACAAACAGTGATAACTTTAAAAAATTTAATCACTTTATGTGCATCTCACAAATTAACAAGTGGTAATTTTTTCACTTATAAGTAAACATATATATATATATATATATATATATATATATTCCTTATATACACTGTCTACCAATAAGTATTTGGACACCTGTGATAAAAAAGAAAACTAACTTTATTTAAAATCAATAGCTAGTAGAGCCTCCACGAGAGGCAATTACAGCTTGCACTCTCCGGGGCATACTTTCCACAAGTCTTTGTATTACAGCTAGTGGTATTATTTTTCATTCAGCTTGGAGTAGGCATACAAGTACCTTCACCGATTTTGGATGGGTATTGCCCCTCTCAATTCGGCGATCCAACTCGTTCCAGATCCTCCTTGATAGGGTTCAAATCTGGGCTGTGGGCAGGCCAGTCCATTCGATGAACGCCATTGGCACCATACCAAGCCTTGGTTAACCTCGAAACGTGACAACTGACATTGTCGTCCTGAAAGTAACAGGGGTCCAACTCGTAAAATTGCCACAACGTAGGAAGCACATTGTCATCCAAAATAGTGCAGTAGGTATCAGCGTTGAGCTTACCATGAATGGGTACCAAGAGTCCCATTCCGTACCAGGATAAACGCCCCGAGACAATAATTCCATCTCCGCTGAACTTGACTGTTGGCACAATGCATTCTGACAGGATACGTTTTCCAGGCAGACGCTAGACCCAGACCCTTCTATGCGAAAAGTAAAGGATGAACCTTGATTCGTCGCTCCAAAGGAGCCGTTTCCACTAATCTGCGGTCCAATTTTGACCCGAACAGCGCGGTTGGCCTTTGTGATCAAAGGCTTATGGGCAGAAGCATAAAAACCAAGCAGATATGCTACCTTACGGCTTGTAATCATTGAAACAATACTCCCGGATACCAGTTGAAACTCCTCACGGATGAGGGCCATCGGTTGGGTGTTGTTCTTCCGAATTTCTTTGGAAGCACTCGTCGATCTCTACTCCCCGTTTCTTTGATCTGCCGACTCGGGGAACATTCCGACAACCACCGCTCTCCTTCCACTTCTTAATCACAGAAGCCACTGTCGATTAGGGGTACTTCAGATCGCTATATATGTCCCTTAATGATCGGCCACATTTGTGATACCCGATAATTATACCTTTCTCGAAATCAGAGAGTGTAGATCCGAATCAGAGATCTTGTATGCGACTAATGCCGAGGCTGTTTCCTAAACGATGTATACCTGCGGAAGCAGTGACATACCTCAAGATCGCAGGTATCCTCATTTTCATAGGTGTTCAAATACTTATTGGTAGAAAGTATATATATATATATATATATATATATATATATATATATATATATATACTAGCATATATATCTACTATAGTATATATATATATATATATTTATAATATATTTATCCTTCTTCAATGAAAACCTATGCGAAATGTGGAGTTATTTTCCCACTGCATTTAACATATTTCTGAAATGGGCCTTCGTAGTGAGTTCAAAAAAATGCCTAGAGTGAGTGTACTTGAGTGAGACAACACTATATTGTCCTGGAAATAAAAAAAGAATGTTCCTTGCAATTCGTAGAGTTCAGTGATTTACCTCCTGCTAAAGTTTAAAAAATAGCATTATAGATGGAATTAATCCTGTAATTACATCACTGTATTACTTAGAACTTAAATTTCTCAGACATTCAGAATCAGTGTAACATTCAGAAGGGAAATGTATGCATTCAAACTTTAAATTAATGGTTATATTCCAATTCTGATGGCGTATTCGAAAATGCTTATATTTTAATATGAATAGAAGGGATTCGTGTTGTCCACATATTGATTTACTGTAAAGAACAGGGTAAGTGTAATGCATTCATGTCCATTATACACTCGTAAGTACGGATGAGAAACTGAAAAGTATTCAGATTATTGAATGTATTTTTTATCCAATGATTTGGTTGTTTGGTTTCGTTTGGAGCACTACGGTCTACTGTTTTGCAACACTAGGGCTAATGAGACCGGGACCTACTGCTAAAGCCGATTCCGAACGGCTACGAACATCCATGCCATAGTGGGATTCGAACCCACGAACTCGGTACCGACGACCAGCGCCCTAACCAATCGACAGCATTATTTTTAGCCAGTGAATAAAATATATTGAAGTTTTACTCAATAGAATTTCTTAAAAGTGTTTACTTTATTGAAGTTTTACTCAGTCACATAAAAAATATACCATTTTGTGAATTAACTTGTTTCATTTGCTATTGCTTCATGTTAACTATCATAAACTCATTTCAACTGCAATCATTGTAAAATAGTGTTCACTTTATATGAATGTCTTTATTTTTGAATAAATATATAAAGATTCAAAAAGCTTTTAAGAAAAAAGAGAATACATACTTTAACACTATTCATTTATTATAGTTTAAAAGAACTTTCCTATGCAATGGCAATACTTTTATAGCAAAATTAAATATTGGATGTATTTATTATATCTGAATCACAAAAGAAGGTAAGTACTACTTTTGTACCAATTTTTAAAACCAAGTCAAAATGTCATTCATTTATATTTACTATATATCTAAGTTCGAGAAAAATCTCCATTGTCAGTATATTTCAGTACGGTATAGAAGAGAGACTAACTTTTATTCCTCTTCAATACCATTATCAAAACTAAATACAACAATAGGATATTTTTATTCTCTGTTATATTATAGTCGTGATGTAAACACGAATCTTCAAAGAAAAATTATTTATTTAGAAAAAATAGAGTAAAATGGGATATCAACTGCAAAAAAGAAAAATTTATTTCTTGAACTAGTATATAATATTGGAAGTCCTTTATCTGTATTTTTTTTAAATCTATGGAATTTAAAAATTTATAACAGAGCCGAGCAGTATTTTTCAAGTGAAAAACTAGACAGTAAAACATAAATAATCTTTTTCTTCTGCGCTTTGAAACATATTTTAAAGGTTGTATACAGTAATTTTAAAAAAATGTATTGCTGTATTATATAATTCAATGATATTGTGTAGTATTTAGGGTCAAAAGTATCAATTTTATACTAGATAAAAAGCTTGAAGTCTTATTGATGTAGGGTGTCTTGAAAATGACCAATGAGTTTAAAAATCAATTCAAGAGAGCCTGAAAACTATAGAAAAATGGTATAATCTGTTTTCAATGGGTAACCACAATTTAACCAAGTTTCAAAATTAGAGAACAATTCGGCAATTGTGCCTCTTTTGTCCCTTTATCGGACTCAAACGATTACTGTAGCAAAATATCTGGATATTCTTCATAAATATGTGGCAATTTGGAATGCTATTGAGGAAGGTACAAGTAGCTCCTTGTCCATGCAATATTCTGTGGCCACTTCAAACGTCTAGCATGTCCGATTTTCTCAGAGTACATTTCGATGATTGTATCAATAATCATAACTTAGAAGTTCATAAAGAATTATATTTGAGGTCATGTGATTTCATTTTCATGGCAACAACATTGTTATGAGGTACCAGAAAAGCCAAGTGCTTCGCCACAATAAAAAATGTTCTATAAGCAAAGAAATTACATTTTTCTGGTATGAAGGTACTGCGTAGGGTATTTTAAATTTGTGTGCCAAATGGAGAGGGTGTTAGATAGAAAATAAACCTGGTCTGTGTCACCCAGAATGTGAGTTCCTATGTATATTGATAGGAATTTATATTCAACGGTTTGAAGACTTGTTTTGTGAGAAGGGAAATTTAAGCATTCAACCTTTAAAGGAATGCGTATATGATAATTCTGATGACGTATTATAAAATGCTTATATTTTAATATGCATAGAAGGAATACGTGTTGTCCTAATATTGTTTTGCTGCAAAGAACAGGGTAAGTGTAATGCATTCATGTCCGTTATACACTCGTAAGTGCGGATGAGAAACTGAAAAGTATTCAGATTATTGGATGTATTTTTCATCCAATGAGTAAAATATATTGAAGTTTTTCACAATAGAATTTCTTAAAAGAATTTACTTTATTGAAGTTTTACTCAATCACATTAAAGAACATACCATTCTGTGAATTTTTTCATTTGCTATTGCTTCATGTTAACTATCATAAGCGCATTTCAACTGCAGTCATTGTAAAATAGTGTTCACTTTATACGAATGTCTTTATTTTTGAATAAATGTATAAAGTATCAAAAAGCTTTTAAGAAAAAAGAGAATACATACTTTAACACTATTCAATTATTATAGTTTAAAAGAACTTTCCTATGCAATGGCAATACTTTTATAGCAAAATTAAATATTTGATGTATTTTTTTATCTGAATCACAAAAGAAGGTAAGTACTAATTTTGTACCAATTTTTAAAACCAAGTCAAAATGTCATTCATTTATATTTACTATATATCTATGTTCGAGAAAAAATCTCCATTGTCAGTATATTTCAGTACAGTAGAGAAGAGAGACAACCTTTTATTCCTCTTCAATACCATTATCAAAACTAAATACAACAATAGGATTTTAATACGGATGTCTGATATTATTCTTAAAATTTGCTAGAGTGGTTGATGACAGTTTATTTGTTAGTATTTAAGTAGGTGATGTAAACACGAATCTTCAAAGAAAAATTATTTATTTAGAAAAAAATAGAGTAAAATGGGATATCTTTATATACTTCTAACATATATATATGAACAGATTTCTTTAGTTTAATGTAAAAAAAAAATCTATATATAGTCAATAATTTTCTTGAACTAGTACATAATATTGGAAGTCCTTTATCTGTATTTTTTTTAAATCTATGGAATCTAAAAATTTATAACAGAGCCGAGCAGTATTTTTCAAGTGAAAAACTAGACAGTAAAACATAAATAATCTTTTTCTTCTGCGCTTTGAAACATATTTTTAAGGTTGTATACAGTAATTTAAAAAAAATGTATTGCTGTATTATATAATTCAATGATATTGTGTAGTATTTAGGGTCAAAAGTATCAATTTTATACTAGATAAAAAGCTTGAAGTCTTATTGATGTAGGGTGTCTTGAAAATGACCAATGAGTTTAAAAATCAATTCAAGAGAGCCTGAAAACTATAGATAAATGGTATAATCTGTTTTCAATGGGTAACCTGTAATTTAACCAAGTTTTAAAATTAGAGAACAATTCGGCAATTGTGCCTCTTTTGTCCCTTTTTCGGACTCCACATTTGGAAAATACGAGTAAAAATAGGTTTATTAAAATTTATTAAGCTCTTAATTAATTTTCATATATATATATATATATATATATATATATTCAGACGTAGGGATTTGTATAGAGTATTTATATAAAATTAGTAGCAGAGGTCTATACTGGGGATTTTAAAAACTCATTTTTAAGTAAGAATTTGTTTTAAAAATATATAATAATAATTAATGTGTATTTTTATAGGGAACGGATGTTTTCGGGGTATTTAATTAATAGATTTATCGCATTTAGGTTATCCACGAAAATATTTCGATTCTGAGAAATGAAATTCATAAATATGTGTATTAAACACATTTTAAATTAAATAAAAATATACATTAAAATATTCAAATCTTTTATGCATACAGATGAAACCTTAAAACCAGCTTTGAGCGTAGGTATATGGATTACTATAGGGAACATATTTTCGAGGTATTTACATAATTGATTAATCACAGGTGGATCATTTAAGAAGAAATATCGAATCAAATATATGAAAACAATAGCTACATGTATTGCACTCAACCAATATAATTTCAAATTGAATAAAATTATTTAATATATTGAAATTCATTAACCTCCCACTCATACCGCTAAAAAGATATAACTTACTTAGAGTGTCGGAGTTTTATGCTGAATAAATATTTATATAATACAGTTAGTTATCACAGTTAGCTGAATTAAGCAGATTTTTCATTACGTAGATGTGGAAACAATTATATGTATTGATTTTATCAAATAAAATTTATACTTAACAAAAATATTTTAGACACTTATACATTTAATTCTTTACAGATAACAACTACAAACAATTCAAAGTTTTAGTCAGAAAATATAAAACGGGTAAACAAGTATTTAGCCTTCAAAGACCTGCGTTTATTCCCAATAGTATAGTCATTAATTTTGTTAGAAAACATTTAACTATGCAGCATGTATTATATGTGTCAATTTCAGGTTACAATATATTTACATTTTAATGAATTTAGTGATCGCTCAATTCTGATATTCGCATTTTTCATGTTCCATTCATTTTTTTCGTTTGTGGGTGGTTTTATATATGGTTGTAAATGATTGTAAGACAGTAATCATTTATTAAATTGCCTGTGTATGAACTTTTTGTGTACTCGGTATCTCACAGAATCACGAAAATTTAGTATACGATTTATTTGATACCAGCAGATAGTTGTGGTTCTTATTTTAAACTAACTCAACCACAAAATCCATTATGTGAAGTTTCTTGTTGTATTTTAGCAATTTTTATTTATTTCTTTTTTATGTTAGTAATGCGTAACTTATTAATCAGTAATGTATTTGGATATAGATTTTCATATAATTTATTTTGAAATGAAGATTGGTTTAATACAAGATGTTTGAATACGACTGTTTCACTGGAAGTTTAGCTTGTGTATGATGTTGTAAAAGTTCTTGCCTGTTGTATGGATTTCATGTATCTCACCAGAAATAAACTGTGTTGTCATTTTGAATGAATCTTCCCCATATTACAAATATATATATATATATATATATATATATATATATATATATATATATATATATATATATATATATATATTCAGACGTAGGGATTTGTATAGAGTATTTATATAAAATTAGTAGCAGAGGTCTATGCAATAGACTGCGTTATGAATTTAAAAAGGAATTTGTAACAGTTAAGGCGGAAATAAAAACCGAGTGTAAGTAGGTGTATTTTTATAGGGAACGGATGTTTTCGGAGTATTTATTTAATAGATTTATCGCATTTATGTTATCCATGAAAATATTTCGATTCTGAGAAATGAAATTCATAAATATGCGTATTAAACACATTTTAAATTAAATAAAAATATACATTAAAATATTCAAATCTTTTATGCATACAGCTGAAACCTTAAAACCAGATTTGAGCGTAGGTATATGGATTACTATAGGGAACATATTTTCGAGGTATTTACATAATTGATTAATCACAGGTGGATCATTTAAGAAGAAATATCGAATCAAATATATGAAAACAATAACTACATGTATTGCACTCAACCAATATAATTTTAAATTGAATAAAAATTATTCAATATATTGAAATGCTTTAACCTCCCACACATACGACTAAAACTATATAACTTGCTCAGAGTGTTGGATTATTATACTGAATAAATATTTATATAATACAGTTAGTTATCGCAGATAGCTGATTTAAGCAGATTTTTCATTACGTAGATGTGGAAACAATTATATGTATTGATTTTATCGAATAAAATTTATATTTAACAAAAATGTTTTAGACACTTATACATTTAATTCTTTACAGATAACAACTACAAAAAATTCAAAGTTTTAGTCAGAAAATATAAAACGGGTAAGCAACTATTCAGCCTTCAAAGACCTGCGTTTATTCTCAATAGTATAGTCATTAATTTTGTTAGAAAACAATTCAAGATTTACTTATCTCGTAAGTATTTTCTCTGTTTTATCTCATATATACCTAACTTTTTTTAAGTATTCTTTTATGGTTTTCTTAGAAGAATAAAAAATGATAACACTTTATAGACTGAATATTTTTATAATTCGAAATTTCATTATTCTTGCGAATACTATGGAAAAGAAATATAAATATTTTATATATATGTATATATATATATATATATATATATATATATATATATATATATATATATATATATATATATGTATGTATGTATATGTATATATATACATGTATATCTATATATCTATCTATCTATCTATATATATATATATATATATATATATGTATATATATATATATATATATATATATATATATATATATATATATATATATATATATATATATATATATACATATATATCTATATATATATATATATATGTATATATATATATATATATATATATGTATATATATATATATATGTATATATATATATATTATATATATGTATATATATATATATATATATATATATATATATATATATATATATATGTATATATATATATATATATATATATATATAACATACATATATATATATATATATATATATATATATATATATATATATATATATATATATATATATATATATATATATATATATATATATATATATATATATATATATACATATATATATATATATATATATATATATATATATATATATATATATATATATATACATATATATATATATATATATATATATATATATATATATATATATATATATATATATATATATATATATATATATATATATATATATATATATATATATATATATATATATATATATATTATATTCAAGAGTGCATTTTATCAGAGAAAATCATTAAACGGTTTCAATAGTTACCGGGAGAAATAACAATAAATGTCAAGATCTTTATTCTACAAGTTTATAAATTTTAATTGGTCGTATATATTTTCTGAGGTTCAAAAACAATATTTCAAATTAATTATTTACATTTAATTATTTATATGATCGCCCAATCCTGATATTCGAAATTTTGTGTTCCATATATTTTCTTTCGTTTGTCGGCTTTTTTATATGTGTGTGTAAATGATTGCAAGACAGTAATCATTTATTAATATCTGTTCGTGAACTTTACACAAATGTACTCTGTATCTCATAGAATCGCCAAAATTTAGTATAGATATAGTTTATTTTATACCACTAGATAGTCGTGGTTTTTATTTTAAGACTGACGCTGAACCACAAAATCCATTCTATGAAGTTTCTTGTTGTATTTTATAGAATTTTTATTTTTTTATTTTTTAATTTAGTAATATGTTACTTAGATATCAGTCATTTATTTGAATATAGATTTGTATATAATTTATTTTGAAATAAGGAGTGTGTTAATACAAGATGGCTGAATAAAACTGCTTAACTGGAAGTTTATGTAGAACTTGAAGTTCTGCGTGATTTCTGCCAAGGTATGCACCTTCATTCTACAAACAGTTTCCTATCTTTTTGAGTCTTAATACTGAACTAAATTGTACATTTTTTTCTAATTTATGATATGTTTAAATTCGATCGACAGCTATATTAATTTGCTACAAGCCAAATATAGTACTTCTATAGACTAAAAATAATCTCAAATTCTAATTTATGATATGTTTAAATTCGATCGACAGCTATATTAATTTGCTACAAGCCAAATATAGTACTTCTATAGACTAAAAATAATCTCAAATTCTAATAACCCAAAAAAATTGTTTTTAAAAACATCTCTCACAAATCACGCACATGCAGGTAAACCACAAACACATTCATTATCTTTATGTATAATTAATATAACGATCGGGCCATTCCCTTTTTCTATTATTGTTGTTATCGATACATTTCATTCTCAAATGAAATAAAAAGAGATTCAATATGAGAACATTTACTATGATACTTATCTCACACTATACGTGTATATTCTAAATATGTTGATAGTATTTATAATTTAATGATTTATAAAAGATTTAATAAGCAATTAATAAAGGGTTTTTCTTGAAACTTAATGAAAATATTTCTTTTTTATTATACGAATTCCCTTTTTTATATTAATGAAAAAAATATATAACTTCTCATATATTCTTTTTAGAACAATAACTTGAATGTTTTAATTAGAAAATTGTTTTTATAAACTTGGTTGTTAAGCATTAAGCATATAAGATTATACTGAAAACAAATCTTAAGAAATGTTTTAAAAAATTAGTATAAATTTTGAAAGTAAATGCCATTTAATATAAATTAAATGGAAATAAAAAAAAGATAAATTTCAGATAATTATGTATATGTATAAATATATATATATTCTTGTCCCACACGAATGTTGTCTTTCAGCTATCAACCAGGAAATGAGACGGAAAGTTTCGTGACTATAACCCGTTCGTAAAAATGCAATATTTAAGAAAAGTCAGAAAAAATATATTTTGTTCTTATTTTACGAGAAACGAGTTTCTCTTACAATTCATATATATCTGTATAGATTTCTTTTCAAATGCATATGCATATGTATATATATATATATATATATATATATATATATATATATATATATATATATATATATATATATATATATATATATATATATATATATATATATATATATATATATATATATATATAATATATATATATACATATATATACATATACATACATATATATATATATATATAAATATATATATATACATATATATATATATATATATATATATATATATATATATATATATATATATTAATAGCTATTTTATATTGTTATAGATAACAAAGTGTTCTTTTTTTCTAACGCATTTTAATTCCGAAGTTTAATTTTTTATTTTCTTTAAAAAATAAAATAATTTTCTCATATAGTTTATTTTTTATGAATACTTGTCTTTAAAATGTTTATGAAAAAGGTATACATCATAAAATTAAAACTCTTATCATAAAATTAAAAAATATCTTTATACATCAAAAACTGCGATCAAAATATATTAATGAAATATTTATCTTTAATACCAAACTATATATTAAGAAGATAGAAAGCAGAAAATTTTCTACATAAATATAATAAAGATTAGAAAATTAATGAAAATATTTATATTCTTTTCTATATTCTGTTCATAAGTTTTAATTCATATATATATATATATATATATATATATATATATATATATATATATATATATATATATATATATATATATAATATATATATATATATATATATATATATATATATATATATATATATATATATGTATATATATTAATAATTATTTTATATTGTTTTAGATAAATTCAAAGTTCTCTTTTTTTTCTAAAGTATTTTAATTTCAAAGTTTCATTTTTTTATTTTCTTTAAAAGATTAAATATTTTTCTCATATAGTGTTTTTTATAAATACTTGTTTTTAAAATGTTTATGAAAAATATATATTTTTAACGTAACAAAACATTATATAAAAATGTACAAAATCTGTGTAGCGCTGCATTACAGTCTCTTATAAGATACAGTGCGTGGGTGGGTGAAATGCAAATACGAAGATTCGAAAATGACTGAGGTGGCTCTCTTCGAAAGATAGCAACTGCATTCATATATGTCTTTCTGCTGAAATTCTAATTTATACTAACTGGTTATTAAAAATATAAATCTTAGAATATGAATAGTATTAATTTAATTTCTTTGTAATTGCAAAAATACCAGACCTATTGTTTAGGCATATAAATTGATATAGATATACAATCTTTTTATATATGTTTTTATATTACACACTAATCTAACCGTGTATCGGTATCAAATAGTTAGAAAATAAGTAAAAAGTAACAACTGCTGAAATTAAAATAACATGCAAATTATATAGTAAAATTTGAAAACATTGCATTTGTATTTTAAAGTGAAAATACAAAAAGACTTAAAAATACTCTTCATTACTTTTATACTTATAATTTGGTTGCATTTAAGCATAGCTTTCCATTAAAAATTAATCAAGTAAAACAATAAAACACATTTATTACTAATGCATTATTCGTACAAGGTAATAATTCGTACAAGGAAAATAAATTGCATTATAAAAATAAAGTTTAATATTTTGATATTAGTCTCTGATTTCTAATTATTTAAAACAATTAATTATTTAAATTTAAGAATAATTAAGACTGCTGATATTTATATGGATAATTAAAATAATATTTCTAAAATAACGTAAAATTTGAAAACATTGCATTTAAATTTTAGTAAATATAAATACAAAAAATTAAAACATACTCTTCATTACTTTTATAGTCATAATTTTGTTGCACTTAAGCATAGCTGCCCACTAAAAAATAATCAAATAATACATTAAAACACACTTATTACTAATACATTATTCGTGCAAGGTATATTTTGCCTAATTTTGTTATAAATAAATTGCCGTATTTTTATAAAATAAAATGGTTTGTTATGATATTAATCTCTCATTATTTAAAAAAGTTGATTATTTAAATTTAAAAATAATAGACTTTACGTGATATAGTTTTGTAAATTTAAAATTCATTAGTAGTTTGTTAAAAGCTTTAAAAATTTGTAAATAAAACCTTAAAACCATTTGAAGATCTGTAAAAAAATTATTTGTGGTTTTAAAAACATTGAAAAGAAACTTACTTATTACGCCATCATTTTCTCTGTAATGTTGGAAAAGTCCACTCTACATTTAGAAAAGAGTTTTGTCTTTAAAAAATGAAACTATATCAAGAGATAAGGAAACAATTTTATCCACTCTAGAGCGCTGTATATTAAGCAAGGTTATTAACCTCTTTTATCCCACCAATACCCCACGGTTCACTTACATTTTCTTTGAAAATATACTCTGTGTATTATTAATACGAACTATGCATCGCATTATTTCCGGTTAAATGCGGAGGAAATTGTTGTTTCCAAGAGCGGCTTCTTGCCTGTTCTGAGTGAGGAAAACTCTTCACATGTTCACGGAAGATACTGCACTCCGCCAAATGGCGAGGAACTTGTTCTAGGAAATGTTGATTGTAGCGCCAAACACAGAGGGAAGAGCCGTTCCATTGGGAGGAGAGGTACTTCTTATTTCTGCGAAACAGTTAATTTTAAATGTTAACTTTGCGAAACTAGAAAAATATCTTTCAGTTTTATCGGAAATAAATTGGAGGGGTATAGTACAAACATTGTTTACTCCCTTTAGAATAAAATTGTTTTAGGACAAATTAAGGGTCTAGATTTAAAATATAATTTTGAAAATTAAATAATCACTTACACCTTATTCTTCCTAATATTCTGTAATATTTATAGATCTTGAAAAAGATCTAAATTTCTCAATAATGTCTATTTCTTATGAAATATTATTTAGTTTTGTCATGTAAATTATAAATTGGCCAATTTTAATGGAAAAGTAATGAAAAAGTATCCCCTATATAATAATAGCCTAAGTTATTTGTACGTCTGTCGTCGATTTTATGAAGCGGTTTCACCTGGAATGGATAGAGGCATCCATGTTAGCAAAATTCAATGAGAGTAATGCTTATCTTCTCCTAAACTATAGATCCAAGTCTAAAGTAAATTGGTATAAATATGCTTCTTATCACAGCGAAAAATAATGCCTTCTTTAAAACTTTCGAAATCGACCCCTTCCCCTCTTATCGAGCTTTTAAAGCCATTATTTCAACTCCTATTTTTCCCCGGTTAAGAGCAGACGATTAAGTTTATCAATTTATCCCATAATAAATAGGTAAAAATAACATTTTTCTAGCATTATGACGTCATTCCTTTAACCATCTCATTGAATCATTTCTTATTTTAAATTATTTAAATTATGCCTTATTTTCCTACGTTTAATCGCTGAACTTCGATATGAGTCAATAATTTTCTTTTATATTTGGCTTTAATAGATTAGGTACATATGTGATAATTTTAAACTTCATCACCGATTATTTTTTGTTGGAAGATAATTCTCATCCAAAAAACAAACCATTTTTTTACCTGCCTCATAGGGTACTTTACAATTTTGGAAAATTAAAAATTTTACTGATCTCGTCATATGACGGGCTATATACTAGTTTTAAAGATACTTAAGCAACCATGCTTACACGTAATTAGATTAACCCTTTGCCTTAAAACAATGTATGGGAGACATGATCTTACTGCTGTGCCTAAAATGAGAACAGTATCATCACACACGTGGTGATACTGTCTGGCCAACAGTGAAAAGCTCGTATCAGACACGTGATGATTCTTTCTGGTGAAAAATGAAAAGCTCGTATCAGACATGTTTTTAGGGGATAAAGTATTTCTTACAGTTGCAATATTAGAGTTGGTAGTTTATTCTTAGTCGTAATTGCAATAGAGTATTATAGAAATTGAAACAGATATCGATTTGGATACAGCTGAAGATAGCATTGTAGTTTGTCCTGTAAAAAAAAAAAACATGTGCAAAATTTAGTTAGTGATTAAACTGCTTCTGGTCACGACGCATGAGAAAAGCTTTCATCGAAAGTGGCACATGCAAGAGTCGCTCGTTTCATAAGGCAAGAGTTTAAATTAAAATTCCCATATCGCCCATACGGGAATTCGACTCTGGTTCCAAGCAGCATTGTAATAATCTGAATTAGCTTGCAATACTGGATTTTTAATAAACAAAAATTTTCCATCTGATCAAATTGTGAATCTAAACGATTATCGAATAATCTGAATTACATATACAAAATTTCCTTAAAATCAGCCGAACGAAGGCCCGAATGGTAGAGCGCTGCTCTTCGGAACCGGAGTTCGCGGGTTCGAATCCCGCTGCTGGCATGGATGTTTGCAGCCGTTCGGAATCGGCTTTAAACTGTAGGTCCCGGTCTCATTAGCCCTCGTGTGCAAAACAGTAGACCGTAGCGCTCCAAACCAAACCAAACCAAACCTTAAAATCAGTCCAGCTTTTTAGGACAGTTTTGATGGAAATGTAAGAAAAAGATATTTTAAAAAAAATTGACGCCACCTCGCGTACAGTCATTATAAACATAATTACATTAAATTAAAATTACCAAATAGCTGGGTTTCGATCCTGGGACTTCTCACACTGAAGCCCATTACGCTAACCCTGATCCACACATACATTGACAGCTCAGGGTTTCAAGCGGTATTATTATAATCTCAATAAGTGCGGAATTCTAGATTTATATTAAAAAAAACATTTTCTATCGGATCAAATTGTGAATATAAATCATTTTCGAATCAACTTATTTACATACATAAAATTTCATAAATTGCATCATAAAATTGTACACTCATGTCCATAAATTAAGGATAATTCAGAATCACACAGAAATTGAGCTCTAAAATAAAAATTTCACCTGTAGAATTATCACACACATCTTGAAGAAGAATATGCAAATTGCAGGAAACCACCAGATGGCGCGGATAGTACGTCACAATGACGAGAGTGTATGAAAGGGGTATATAAGGAATGGTAGCAAAGAAGTAAAATTGTTCACAAGCGCTTTAAAAGCCTTTCAGTGCAATAACCGCATAGTTATGGCACAAAGGAAGCATTTGGATGATTTTTTACGTGGTAGAATTATCGGACGACTGGAATGTGGACGTACCCAGCTGGAAGTATCCGAGGAACTTGGAATCGCCCAGAGTGTCATCTCCAGGCTTTGGCAACGATTCAAACATGATGGTAATGTGAGTAGATGTTACAGCACAGGTCGCCCCCGAGTTACTACGCCGAATGATGACCGGTATTTGGCAGTTACTGCCAAAAGAAACAGACGGAGCACAGCATCAGACCTGTCTCGTCAGCTCTCTTCAGCTACCGGTACGACAGTTTCAAGGCAGACCGTGTACAGACGCTTAGGGAACATTGGTCTATATGCTCGTAGGCCTGTCAGATGTGTTCCCCTTACCGCAACTCACTGTCGCCTGCGATTATGCTGGGCTAGAGAGCATGCATTGTGGACACCGCAACAGTGGTCTTGTGTGATGTTTTCCGACGAGTCCAGGTTCAGTTTACATTCTGATTCTCGCCGGACTTTCATATGGAGAGCGCCAGGTACCCGTTACCACCAAGAGAACACCATTGAACGACACCGTTACGGTGGTGCAGGATGGCTCGTTTGGGGAGGAATTATTCTTGGTTCCAGAACTGACCTGCATGTTCAGAGTGTAACGATGACAGGCCACATCTATCGGGATGTCATTCTGGAACAACATGTACGTTTGTTTCGGGGCGCCATGGGTCCTGAATTTCTGTATAAGGATGACAACGCCCGACCTCACCGTGCAAACATTGTAGACGAATGCCTTCAATCGGAGGATATCACCCGTATGGATTGGCCAGCATACTCACCGGACTTGAATCCAATAGAGCATGTGTGGGACATGCTTGGTCGACGAATTGCAGCCCGTCAACCCCCTCCCAACTGTCTATCGGAACTTCGGAGGGCATTGCTTGATGAGTGGTGTAATTTTCCCCAAGATCAGATTGATAATCTGATACTCAGCATGCGTAGGCGTTGTAACGCTTGTATTGCATCGTCCGGGAGACATACTCCGTATTAACCATCATACTAACCATGTTATACTGTTTTCTGTAAATAGGTTCTTTTTTGAAATTTGCTCCAGGGAGTAAAAATCGCAATTTTTATTAATTATGTCAAACATATAGCATCTTTTTTGCTCTTTACCTTTTGTTTAATAAATAGACTTTACAAATAAGTCAAATTTGTTTTGCTTTTGTCTCTTTCATTGCCTGAACTTCATTATCCTTAATATATGGACATGAGTGTATATACATTCTGTTTTCAGCAAAGATTATATAAGAAATGTACATTTTAGTGTATAATGCCATTTCCAGATATTTAGAGTACTTAATATTGTAAATATTAAAAAAGTCAACAAACATTTTAAATTGCACGTACATACCGCAAACACTAATTATAAATCTTTTATTTCCTTGCACTTTGTGAGCCACAGAAATATAGTTAAAACAATAAGAGTAAATTGTTGATAACAATTAATATATTCTAATGCAGATTTAATATATTCTTATATCAGATTGAAAATTGTGAAATCAATGAGTATGTTATCAACAAGATTGGAATTTCATCAATTTAATTATTGAAATTATGTTGAACTCTACACCTTATACATACAAAAATGGAATAAAATGGTAAAGAATACTAATTATTTGCATAAGGTATATTTTTTGTTAGAATGTTAGAATACTTTTGCTGCCTGTATTTCGTTTTCTTTAATGACAAATGATATTTCTTAAATAATAATATCGTATTTATAAGACGTAGTAACTAATTAAGCTTAAAGTTTTCACCCTAAAAGCCTTTATATGAATCATTCAAAAATTCAAAGCTCTGCTTCTTTTAAAAATTATTTTCGGAAAGTTCTTTAATTCTACTTTAATTTAAAATCTTAATTTTGTCATTTAAAGAATTTTCGAATAGAGCAAAAAATATACTCCAAGTGAATAAAATGAAATTTAATTAATTACAAGACGGATTTTGAAATGCGTTTATTAGAAAGTAAATTTTTTCATTAAAGATTAAAAATTTTTAAGAAATTAAAAATTTGATAAGTGATTTGTTATGCTATGAAATGAAGTGTGTGTTAATTTAAATCCACAGAAAAAAACTGATTTTAATTCACAGGATAAATATAATAATTATCTTTGTTTTGATGTCAAAAATTACTTTCTAATTTACACATTTTAAAAGTTACTTTGATAAAAAGCAAATTATCATCTTGTCACTCTATGCTTCTAATTTATATTCTTTCAAAATAAATTACTTCATGTAATTAAAAAATCTTTACGATCTAGATTTTTATTTTCTTTCTAAATAGACGAGAACTGTATTATTAGATATTAAATTGAAAATAAGCTGTTAAAATCAGTTTTTTTTTGTCAATATAATGATTCATCTTATAATACCGACAAACATTAATTGTGTACTATTAGAAAAAAGTTTTGTTGTAGCCATTAGAAATTTTGGTTTTAAAAATTCTACATCTTTTATAATCAACTTTTCATTTTAAAATTAATAATCTTTAAACTACATTTGCTTGGACATAATTGTAATTCATTGTTTTAAAGGATTCTTTCTACAAACAAACTATGTGCATTCATACTAAAACTCTGATTATATAAAGCCATAATTACTGTCGTGTAGTCCTCATTTATATTTGAGTATTAACCTGTGATCAAATGTATAGTGGTATTTATTTTGGTTGCGTTGTGTAAAAATAGTTTAGCACTAATATTCAACCACAGGTTCTGAGAAACTACAGACATAAAATATGAAAATAAACTAAAAGCTAAATTAAAAGCATCTGAAATCTGCTTAAAATAAAAAAAGTAAATTTATTATAATGATATATATACATCTATGTACACACAATCTGATTCCATCGTCATAAAATTTGCTTTATCAACACCGTCAAATTAGGTGTCACTCTAATATAGGTCTGACAATAATTTTTCCTCACTTAAGTAAATATGTAAATATAAGAGAGAGAACCTAATCTCTATTTCAAATATATGTAAAAGGGTGTACATTTGTGAAATATGGTGTGCCCGGAACACTGCTGATTGAGCGCTGATCAGGATTGAGTATGTATGGATCTTCCGTCGGTCTGGTCAGAGGCTTCCTTCTGAGTGTTTGGGGTGCGGCCGTAATATTTGATACAGGAACACTGCTGGTAATCGCTAGATGTTCTGAACGTTTCCCGAGTCTCTGTCGAACTCCAGGCTATTATCATTGGACTCCCCAACACGTTCCGTCGAACATGTCTCCACGACTGGACTCCCCGAACATCTTCTCTCTCTCTCTTTTTACATTTTTATTATTTTATTAATTTCATCTTTGTCCCCTCTTCCTTCTTATCGTCTAATCGGAATAGTTGTAAAAATCTAATTAGTTTGCTTAACCCCGCCTTCAGACCGCCAACGTGGAAAACCTTATCCCTTCTAACTGGGCACTGTCCCTTAGGGACTCATAAATAACTCCACAAAGATACATTCATATTTAGTGTCAAGTACGGAGACTGGATTCTAATCTGGGACTGGGATCAGAACCCCGCCCGAGACTACCGTACAAGACAACAATATCCGTTGAATATAATTTTATGGTAATCTCTCCTTTACAAAAGATGTGATGAGGTCAGATTTAGATCCCGAGCATTTTACTTTTTGTATGAATGAATTATATTACTGATCTAAATCACCTCATCACAATTACAAGTGCTACCAGATAAATTATAATTGTCATTATACGTTCAAATTGCCGTTTTTGGGGTGAATGATCTCAAAGCAACATATTTAACATCTCTACTAGAATTTGATGGTCGTAATTTAATCATCTATTTGCATAAGCATAAAAGTATCAAAGATTGAACATCTGATACACTTTATTTTCCGTGACAAGAGTTGTATAAAGGATATTAACATACTTCCATAATCCCTTCACGAAAATAAAAGATAATAACGACTGTCTCATTTTCTGACATCCTGCTACAGCAAAAATATCCGACTAAAATGCTTGAAGGAAGTCAGTACTGTTATGGATAATTCTAAAATTTTACTATTCCTCTGAATGGAAAATGGGTGAAATTTTAGAAGATAATGTGAATATATTTTAAAATAAAACTTTTTCTCTGATTCCATATAATATTACTATAAATATTTGAAAAACAATAATAAATATAATTATTTAATCTGGATATATTTTTGCTATTCGAATTTTTATGCGATGGACAGTGACGAAATTTAGTTTATATATTATAATTGAGACTAAAATAAGGAATTTAACCCCTCCCTGTTTTGCCCGTACGCCGTACGGGTACAGCTTTCGGGCCTTTACTGATTTATCCATACGGCATACGGGCAATCTGATTTCTATTTCGCTTGCACTGTTCCGGCCGTATTTTTTCCAGTTTTTGTAACAAATTATTCACATAGTAATATATTCGTCCAGTAAATGATAGTTTGCTGTTTATTGTATTTTCTACTCTTATTGGTTCAAAAGCGCGGGTTTTATCGCATGTTTTGTATCAGAAGACGAAATATTATCTTTCAGTGTATAGCTTTCTGGTTATATTTTACTAACCGTCTGATAGTTTTATTGGTGTAAGAGTTAAATAATATATATTTTACTTTTAAATAATTCAGGGCGTATGGAGTTAATTTCTTGTGATTCGAATTGTGACTCGTAATCAGAAACTGAATTATTTCTAAATGATAGTAACGAAAGTTACTAGATGACCTGGATAGTAGTGACTCTGATAGTAGTACAGATAGAATCAGTCAAGCCAGACAATTCTTTGAAATTGATTGTGATTAACTTTCGGATCCGCCTCCTAGATTTGATTTCACTGGAATTCCAAAAATTAACTTGGATATCGATGAGACAAAAGGTAAATTTCAGTTCTATGATGCTTTCATTAAAAGAATAAAAACTTATAATAAATCCTAAAAAATGTTAGAAATGTTAATTTTAATAACATATCTTAACTTAAAAATGTAAAATGAACAAAAAATTGCAATAAAAATATAGCATTTTTTAACCGAATTCTGGAAAAAATGACACTGACAAAGGGTACTTTAAAGGTAAGTATTTTATTAATATATTTTGATGACAGTTTTTGATATATTTTATATAAATTAATTCTGTCTGTATGTTTCTAATAGAACTCCTCCTAAACGGATGGACTGATTTTGATGAAATTTTATGTATGTAATTAAATTGATTTGATTATGGTTTAGTTTCACAATTTGAACCAATAGAAAATATTTTTTCATTAAAAATCCAGAATTCCGAGCTTTTTGAGAATATAATAATGCTGCTTAAATCACTTCCCTGGTAATGAATTCGCGGCCCAGTGATCAGTACAACGGGCTTCAGTACGTTCCCTGTTCTATCCCCGTTCATTCGAAGTGACAATTATAATTTAATGTAATTACGTTTATAATGACTGCACGCCTGGTGGTGTCAAAAATTTAAAAATATTTTTTTCGTTACTTTCCTATCAATTCATGTTACAATCCTGTCAGTCCAATTTATAATTTATATAAAATTATTTAACGGTTTTTGTGTTTACGGCCTTAAAACAGAACAACGTCTCTTGAGTCATCTAGTATATACATCTATTCATTAATTTTATGATAAGAGTGTATTTTACTTTTTATTTACTGTAGTACATTTCAAATCTTTTAACTATTTTAGTATGCGTAAATTTTATTTTTTTATCTGTTAGAAAATAAAGTACAATACACACATGTATATATATATATATATATATATATATATATATATATATATAATATATATTATATATATTATATATATATATATATATATATTATATATATATATATATATATATATATATATATATATATATATATATATATATATATATATATATATATATATATATATATATATATATATATATATACATATATATATATATATATATATATATATGTATATATATTATATATATATATATATATATATATATATATATATATATGTATATATATATATATATATATATGTATATATATGTATGTATATATATGTATGTATATATATATATGTATATATATATATGTATATGTATATGTATATATATATATATATATATATATATATATATATGTACGTATGCATATATTAAATGAAACTTTTAAATTCATATTCGCAGAAATAAATAAAAATAAATTATACTGAATTCCACGAAATTATACTTTACACAAATTAATTTTCCTTAGCTCTATCGATTATGGAATATTCCATCATCAATGCATCTCTCCTAAAATCAATCGCATTGAGAACGTATCCATTCTATGCTAAGAAATATTGTTGCATGAACATTTATAGTTCTGAAAGATTTTCAAAGATTTTATCTCGAAAATCAAATCAAATCTCCGGCTCTCTATTTTTCCATTTCTGTCCCTTAGACTTATCGTCACTCTCCTATAGAATGGAACCTAATTACTTGAACAAGAGAATCTTTCCTAAGAGAAAGTTTGAGACTCAGCACTTAACCTTAACGTGTAGCAGGATAGGAGAGTATGAAAGAAAGATGTTGGGTTGATTGACCCATTACTTTGGATCTCTCTTATTATCCCGAAAGTGTGTTTGCCATTATTTACGAGGTAAGTCATTTGCAAACTTGTATCACATCGTACCTAATACACAGATTTTGTTATTTACACCCTTGTGCTGATATCTTTCGAAATATCTTTTTTCCTTGACGATTAAATATATTGAACAACTATGCACTAAAGATAAGAAGTTTACACGATTTCCTTGTTTCTTATCCGAAGCAAATCCA
>CM063511.1:77711394-77736394 GCA_032207245.1 Pardosa pseudoannulata | reverse complement strand
TATATATATATATATATATATATATATATATATATATATATATATATATATATATATATATATATATATATATATATATATATATACATATATATATATATATATATATATATATATATATATACATATATATGTGTGTGTGTGTTATATCAAAATTATTTAACTTTAATATTTCCTTAAAAACCTCCTCTCTTCCATTCTTATTCCTTTAAATCTTTTTCCCAGCTTATAAATAGTTTAATGAAAGGAGTGTTTTCCACTTAACATTCTTCCCTAAGCTTTATATCCTAAAAATGTAAACTTTCTGTCTATTCAGCATGTTTCCCAGCTGTCGCCGGCAAATGCCTCCGAGTTTTACTGATCTTGCATTTATTTCGCTTATTAAGTCTTTTTTTTTTTGTAGTGGGAAAATTCATTCTATCTTCACTCTTGGGTGCACCTCTGTTCGATCAGAGTGATCTATGTGGCTTTCCTTTGTCTGTCGTTCAGTAGACAAGAAGTCCGTTGTAGCAGCTCTGGAATAAAGTTTCAATTAGACTTCTGCCTTTCTCTTCAATGTCTGCCCGACTGCATTTTTACTATTGCTATCTGTTGAGCTTTCTCCTTGTCAAGATGTTATATATATATATATATATATATATATATATATATATATATATATATATATATATAAATATATATATATATATATATATATATATATATATGAATATATATATATGTATATATATATATGTATATATATATATATATATATATATATGTATATATATATGTATATATATATATGTATATATATATATATATATATATATATATATGTATATATATATATATATATATATATATATATATATATATATAATATATATATATATATATATATATATATATATATATATATATATATATATATATATGTATATATATATATATATATGTATATATGTATATATATATATATATATATAAATATATATATATATATATATATATATATATATATATATATATATATATATATATATATATATATATATATATATATATATATAATATATATATATATATAAGGTTAATGTTTTAAGACCTGATGTTCATTTGGCCAGGCATTTAAGATTTTAAAATCATTAGATTGTCGATATTATAGTTCTTACTACAAATATCGAATTTTAAGGGGTGGTAAGCCTCTTAAATCGACAAAATATTCGATTTTTCAAAAAATATGTATGTGAAAAGGAAGTCAGTTCTGAACATTAAAAAAAACCTCGTACCATCAAAATATTGTCAGCTGTTTACTGCAAACAAATTTAAACTTACAAAAATTTAACTTGATATTTCTCAAATTGTGTTTTTTTCACGTAACGTGCATGTTACTTTAAAAGTTTTTTGATAATACTTCATGAAATTTTTACAGGTTGCATACAGTATAAATTACATCAGATTGAACCTAAATTTTCTTGCATATTTTCCAATATATGTTCTTTTTCAATGAAAAAATTTTAATTTTTAATGAAAAAAAATTCATTTTTTTCAAATATTTTTAAAAATATATATCTATCTTAAATACATGCAAATTTAGGTTCAAATTTATTTTGAGAAATTGCAGTATGTTTTAAAACAATAAATTTGTCTTAGGACCGGTTTCACCAAAGTCATTTAATGTCTAAACGCTATTAATCTCGGTTTAAACGGAGAATTGAGTCCCACCATTGGTTGGCGCCATGGGTTAATCACAGTTAGATGTTAAACTACTTTAGTGAGACCCGCCCTTAAATTTAATTATATTTTTAGTAAACATGCAGTTAGCCTTGATATCATTATTATTAACAAGAAAATGTCTCTTCTTTAAAACTTTCTAACAAAAATATTTTTTATGATACAAAAATGAATGAGTAATATGTGCGTAAAGATAACAATATGTCGTATGACTCCTTGAAATTTACATGTATTCGTATCTAAATACATCTATTACATATCTAGCAATCTCTAAATATAAGAATAAACAATAAGTAGTCTTTAAAACTGTTTTATATCATACACAATTTATATAAGATATACTCAGGGCTATTAGTTTTTCCCCTTGCAGTTTCAAAAGCTTTACTAAAAAAGTAAGGCATAAACAGTAGAAAGAACCTAACTTTAAATGCAGAAATTATTCAAGTTTAGGATAATACCAGTTTAAAGGAGATGTCAGCATACATTCGATTAAAAGCAGTAACTGAATTAAAATTGCGTGATTCCTGAATCCCAGTAGAGAATCACCTTACCCCTGCGTTCCCTCTATTTTAAATATGTTCAATATTTGACATTGTATACTATCCCATTAACACGAATCAGAAGGGTTCTTATTATACTAAACTTCTATGAAATACTTTCATTATTTTTTTACGAACAGAGATATGCATACATTTCTAACGATATTAGCATAAGCATAGAATAAATGGAAGTCTATTTGATCTGATGCGATGAAAGTTTGCAAACGACTTGCTTCGTAAATGATGGCAAACACAGATTTGGGATAATAAGAGAGCTAATGTAGTGGGTCAATCAACAAAGCTTCTTTCTTCCATACTATTATCCGTAAGGTACGAGCTACTTTTAAGAGTAGATTCGTCTCAAACTATCTCCTAAGGAAGATTCACTTGCTTGAGTAATTAAATTCCTCTATACAGAAAAGGGATGGTAAACATAAGTTAAAGACATGTGTAGGCAAAAAAATTGATTAGATAGGAAAGAGTTGATTTGAGACAAACCTTTTAAAGACATGCCAAGAGATAAAAATTATGTGATGTTATTTCGCAGCTTAGTATATAGTTTCACTAAATGTGAAAGGTAGTTTTGTGGGGAGTAGGCGCAGAATAAATGTTGTTATAAAATCTGAAGTAATCTATATGAAACTTTATTATTTAAGTTTATTTTATTCGATTAATGCAATTAATAATTTTAATACCTCTTTACAAATAATTATTAATACTATGGCTCAGTCTCACCATTGTAAATTAGAACTAAACAGGGATTATTTACTTCATATATATATGGCAGCTAATCTGTAATTATCTCTAATCGACTTTGTGAGACCAGGCTATATTATTAAAACAGTATTGATTGTTTTTAAACCTATACAAAAAATTTTTATCCTTTTATAAGTTGGGTAATAATTAGAAATCAAATTAAGACCCATTTACACATAGGGATGACTCTTGGATTAAATTGTTGGGGTTTTACTATTTTAATATTCATTGCTTGTTTGGACAATCACATAATTCTTGAATATGGTTAAAACAAACGATGTACATTTTTAGTTAAACTTTTATAGTCAAAATCAATGAATAACTCAATAAATAAAACTTAAGAAAAATGAATAAATATTAAAACTTATAGAATCAAATTTTAATGTTTGATTTTAGAATACCAGGAATTTATAATAGTACTTAGTATTCTAAAAATTACGTGAACGTATTCTATAATTTGTTCCTAATTATAACCATAAAAATTATAAATTAATAAGATATGTATTATAAGGAAATAACGTGTCATAAGCATATTATAAATGGAAGTCTATTTGATCTGATGCGATGAAAGTTTGCAAACGATTTGCTTCGTAAATGATGGCAAACACAGATTTGGGATAATAAGAGAGCTAATGTAATGGGTCAATCAACAAAGCGTCTTTCTTTCATACTATTATCCGTAAGGTACTCGCTACGGTTAAGAGTAGATTCGGATCAAAGTTTCTCCTAAGGAAGATTCACTTGCTTAAGTAAATAAATTCCTCTATACAGAAAAGGGATGGTAAAGATAAGTTAAAGACATAAAAAAATATGTAGGAATTAATTGATTTGAGACAAATCTTTTAAAGACTTAACCGGAAGATAAAAATTAATCTGATGATATTTCTCAGCTTAGTATATAGTTTTATTAAATGGGAAGGGTAGTTTTGTGGAATATGTGCGCACAATAAATGTTGCTATAAAAGCTGAAGTATACTGTATGAAACTTTATTCTTTAAGTTTATTTTATTCGATTAAATGAATTAATAATTTTTACTTTACAAAATATTAATAATACTAAGGCCCAGTATGACCATTGTCTAAACAGGGATTATTTACTTCATAAATATATGGCACCTAATCTTTCATGACTTGTAATCGTCTTGCTGACACCAGGCTATATTATTAAAACAGTATTGATTGTTTTTAAACTTGTATTAAATTTTTGTTTTATGTTTATATAAGTTGGGTGGTAATTAAAATAAGACCTATTTACATATACGGATTACTCTTGGATCAAATTGCTGGAGTTTTACTATTTAACATACAATGCTTGTTAAATAGTAAAACTCCTTCTAAAATAGAAAATAGTAAATAGTATTCTGTGAGCAGAATAAATGTTGTTATAAAAGCTGAAGTACACTATATCAAACTTTATTTTTTAAGCTTATTTTGTTTGATTAATGCAATTAATAATTTTAATCCTACTTTACAAAATATTAACAAAACTAAAGCCCAGTCTTACCATTGTCGATTTGAACTATACAGAGATTATTTACTTCATAAATATATGGCAGCTAAAATTTCATTACTTCTAATCGACTTGCTGACACCAGGCTATATTATTAAAACACTATTGATAGTTTTTAAAATTATATTAAGTTTTTGTTTTATGTTTATATAAGTTGGGTGATAGTTAGAAATCAAATTAAGACCTATTTACATGTACGGATTACTCTTAAATCAAATTGCTGGGGTTTCACTATTTGACATTCAATACTTGTTTGGACACGCCCATAATTCTTGAGTATGATTAAAATGAACTATGCATATTTTTAATTAAACTTTTATAAATTTATTTTATTTGATTAATGAAATTAATAAATTGAATCCTACATTACAAAAGATTAATAATACTAAGGTCCAGTCTCACTACTGTTGATTAGAACTAAACAGGGATTATTTACTTCATAAATATATGACAGCTAATTTTTTATTGCTTCTAATTGACTTGATGATACCAGGCTATATTATTAAAATAGTACTGATTACATATAAACTTATATTAAATTTTTGTTTTATGCTTATATAAGTTGGGTAATAATTAGAAATCAAATTAAGACCTATTTACATATACGAATTACTCTTGGATCAAATTGCTCTGGTTTTACTATTTAACATTTAATGTTTGTTTGGACACGGCCATAATTCTTGTACATGATTAAAACGAACTATGTATATTTTTAATTAAACTTTTATAAGTTTATTTTATTTGATTAATGCAATTAATAAATTCAATCCTACTTTACAAAATATTAATAATACTAACGTCCACTCTCATTATTGTCAATTATAAATAAACAGGGATTATTTACTTCATAATTATATGACAGTTAATCTTTAATTACTTCTAATCGACTTGCTGACACCAGGCTATATTATTAAAATAGTATTGATTGTTTCTAAACTGATACTAAATTTTTTTATGATTATATAAGTTGGGTAATAATTAGAAATCAAATTAAGACCTATTAACATACAGGGATTACTCTTGGATCTAATTGCTGGTGTTTTGCTATTTAACATTCAATGCTTATTTGGACACGCCCATAATTCTTGAATATGATTAAAACGAACTATGCATATTTTTGATTAAACTTTTATCAGTTTCTTTTATTTGATTAATGCAATTAATAAATTGAATCATAAAGTGAAGTACTGAATAGTCTGAAGTTTTCTCCTACGAAGTATTCAGTTATTTGAGCAATTATGTCTTTCTACGTAGAAGACAAATTATAAAGGTAAATAATACACAAGTAAAAAATGAATAGCGCAACAACTGATCCGATTTCGTCACTAAAATCTATTAAAGTCTTTCAGACTCATAAAAGTTAAAAGAACATAGTTTCTTTCAAGACTCAATATTTTGATATACCAACCTTTATTCAATTCATCAGAGAATAAAACGTTCTGCTACTTTAAAAAATATTTTTTACAAGTTTTTGCCCAGACAACAGTGGGACCCCAAAAACATATTATTCATTCTAAAGCTTCAATGTATTTGGTATTATGTATATAACATAAACGAATTAATATTTTATTCATTTCGGTATTTCAGACTTACTATGTAAAAAAATAATTAATATTAGGAATTTACAGGCATAATAAAGTTTAATTTTTTATTATTTAATTAAAAGCATAGTCATTGATAATATCTAAATAATTATATTTTTAATATAAAAAAGTAATACTTATAAAACATTTGGAAATTACGAGTAAAAAATAGGTTTATTAAAATATTATTAAGCTCTTTAATTAATTTTCATTTCATAATTACTTACTTCTAACAAGACAAATTCAAGTGGGGATTTTAAAAAGTCATTTTTATGTATTTAAAATATATAGAAATCATTAATTATAAGAATATTCCATGTAATTAATTTAACTATACAGCATGTATTATGTATGTCAATATCATATTAAATATATTAGATGTTCATTCTCAATCAGATTTCTGCTAAAATTTAATTGCAGTTAAATATTTTAATTCGGATGTCTGATATTCATAAAAAATTGCTACATAGATTCATGACAGTTAATTTATTATTTAAGTAATACAATATTTCATGCAATTTTATACCCTTCTAACATATATATGAACAGCATTCTTTTGTTTACTATAAAAAAGAAAAATAATCAATAAATTTGATTAATTTAAATTATTAGTAATACTTATAAAACATTTGGAAAAATACGAGTGAAAAGTAGGTTTATTAAAATATTATTAAGCTCTTTAGTTAATTTTCATTTGATAATTATTACTTCTAACAAAATAAATTCAATTGGGGATTTTAAAATATCATTTGTAAGTATTTAAAAATATATTGAAATTATTAATTATAAGAATATTCCATGAAATTAATTTAACTATGCAGCAAGTATTATATGTGTCAATTTCAGATAAAATACATTAGATGTCTATTCTTAATCAGATTTCTGCTTAACTTTAATTGCAGTTAAATATTTAATACAGATGTCTGATATTATTCCTGAAAATTTTGCTACATAGGTTGATGACAGTTTATTTGTTAATATTTAAGTAGATACAATATTTCATGCAATTTTATATCCTTCTAACATATATATGAACAGAATTTTTTGTTTACTATAAAAAAACAAAAATAATCATTAATTTTGATTAATTTAAATTATAAGTAATACTTATAAAACATTTGGAAAAAACGAGTAAAAAGCATGTTTATTAAAATATTATTAATCTCATTAGTTAATTTTCATTTGATAATACTTACTTCTCCCAAAATAAATTCAACTGGGGATTTTAAATTTCATTTTTATGTATTTAAAAATGTATTGAAAACATTAATTATAAGAATATTCCATGTAATTAATTTAACTATGCAGCATGTATTATATGTGTCAAATTCAGATTAAATATATTGAATGTTAATTTTTAATCAGATTTCTAATAAAATTTAACTGCAGTTAAATATTTTAATACGAATGTCTGATATTTTTCCTAAAAATTTTGCTACAGGTGTTAATGACAGTTTATTTGTTAATATTTAAGTATATACAAAATTTCATGCGATTTTATATCCTTGTATCATTTATATATGATCAGATTTCTTTTGTTTACTATAAAAAAAAATCTATATATAATCATTAATTTTGATTAATTTAAATTATAAGTAATACTTATAAAACATTTGGAAAATGCAAGTAAAAAATAGGTTTATTAAAATGTTATTAAGGTCTTTAATTAATTTTCATTTGATAATTACTTACTTCTAATAAAATAAATTCAACTGGGGATTTTAAAAAGTCATTTTTAAATATTTAAAAACATATAAAAATAATTAATTATAAGAATATTCCATGCAATTAATTTAACTATGCAGCATGTATTATATGTGTCAAATTCAGATTAAATATATTGAATGTTAATTCTTAATCAGATTTCTGATAAAATTTAATTGCAGTTAAATATTTTAATACGAATGTCTGATATTTTTCCTAAAAATTTTGCTACAGGTGTTAATGACAGTTTATTTGTTAATATTTAAGTATATACAAAATTTCATGCGATTTTATATCCTTGTATCATTTATATATGATCAGATTTCTTTTGTTTACTATAAAAAAAGAAAAATAATCAATAATTATGATTAATTAAATTATTAGTAATACTTATAAAACATTTGGAAAAAACGAGTAAAAAGCATGTTTATTAAAATATTATTAATCTCATTAGTTAATTTTCATTTGATAATACTTACTTCTCCCAAAATAAATTCAACTGGGGATTTTAAATTTCATTTTTAAATATTTAAAAATGTATTGAAAACATTAATTATAAGAATATTCCATGTAATTAATTTAACTATGCAGTATGCATTATATGTGTCGATTTCAGATTAAATATATTGGATATTAATTCTTAATCAAATTTCTGCTAAATTTTTAATTGCAGTTAAATATTTTAATACGGTTGTCTGATATTCTTAAAAATTTGCTACAAAGGTTGATGTCAGTTTAGTTGTTACTATAAGTAGATACAATATTTCATGCAATTTTATATCCTTCTAACATATATATGATAAGATTTATTTTGTGTGCTATAAAAAAAAGAAAAATAACCAATAATATTGATTAATTTAATTATAAGTAATACTTATAAAACATTTGGAAAAATACGAGTAAAAGTAGGTTTATTAAAATATTAATAAGTTCTTTAGTTAATATTCATTTGATAATTACTTACTTCTAATAAAATAAATTCAACTGGGGATTTTAAAAAGTCATTTTTAAGTATTTAAAAACATATAAAAAAATTAATTATAAGAATATTCCATTTAATTAATTTAACTATGCAGCATGTATTATATGTGTCAATTTCAGATTAAATTTATTAAAAAAATTTCATTCTTAATCAGATTTCTGCTAAAATTTAATTGCAGTTAAATATTTTAATTCGAATGTCTGATATTATTCCTAAAAATTTTGCTACAGAGGTTAATGACTTTATTTATTAATATTTAAGTAGATATAATATATTTCATGCAATTTTATATCCTTCTAAGTTATATATGATCATATTTCCTTTATTTACTATAAAAAACAAAATAATCAATAATTTTGATTAATTTAAATTATTAGTAATACTTATAAAACATTTGGAAAAATACGAATAAAAAGTACTTTTATTAAAATATTATTAAGCTCTTTAGTTAATTTTCATTTGATAATTTCTTACTACTAACAAAACAAATTCAACTGGGGATTATAAAAAGTCATTTTTGAGTGTTTAAAAATATATAGACATAATTAATCATAAAAATATTCCATGTAATTAATTTAACTATGCAGCATGTATTATATGTGTCAATTTCAGATTAAATATATTAGATGTTCATTCTTAATCAGATTTCTACTAAAAATTAATTGCAGTTAAAAATTTAATACGGATGTATGATATTATTCCTCAAAAATTGCTACAGAGGTTATTGACAGTTTATTTATTCAGTAGATACAATATTTCATGCAATTTTATACCCTTCTAACATATATATGAACATATTTTTTGTTTACTGTAAAACAAACAAAAATAATCAATAATTTAAATTATTGGTAAGGCAGTAAATAAAAATAGTGATTGGTTTATTGATATTTGAAGGATTTTTTGTCCATGTAAATAATGCAGTATTTGTGAAATTCCAAATATAATCTCTGATTAGAGATGCAGTAAGTGACATGTATTAAACAAAGTTAATAAATCAGCATTTAATTTGAATGTAAATGTCATTCAGAATTTTTTAGGAAATCCTAAAGCACTGAATTATTATGGGGTAATCAATTTCCAGGAGTGAAATATGTGGTATGTAAACATGTCCCCCAAAGTAAATTACTCGAACTCTTATCTGGATTTATTTCTAGACAATCTTGATGCAATCTTGTACGAACAGGGTGAATTTTTTACCAAGTCATCTCAACTATGAAAGATAGATGACAAAGGGAAATTGAGTGCAATAAATCTTGCAAATAAGTTGAATTTTGAAGATGCCAAAATGAACATCTATAACATTTTAGGTAAATTAAGGGATTCTACGACAGTTAAATCGACAAAAAATAGGTTTTTGAGAAAACAAAAATATATTTATGAGAACGAATTTACTTCTGAACATTTTGCAACAATCCGCTTAAAAAATTCCAATATTGAGAGGAGTTATGAACAAACACTTGTCAGTCACTTGTTTTTTGTAAATAAATCTAAACTTAAACTTTAATCTGATTTTTTTACATATAACACGCATATCATCTCAAAATGTTTTTAATATATTTTCATGAAAGTTTTATAGATTTTACACAATATAAATTTCATCAGATTAAACCTAAATTTTCTTGCATATTTTTCAAAATATGTTTTTACCCAATGATAAATTTTTAATTTTTAAGGAAAAAAATTCCATTCTTGAAATATTTTTTAAAACAATAATTGTAATCTTCATAAAAATATATTTGTAATCGTATACTATTCATTGATTTTCCAAAATAAAATTATATTTTGGGCACAATTTATGAAACATTTATTTTACATCAAATAACACAATTTTGGACTTTTCAATAATTACACGCGTAAAAAACAACTATGGAAAAAAGACGTTTTTAACATATTGTGTAATGGGGGAAACCCAAAGCAGTCATAGAAATATGAGACTGATATTATCTAGATAAGACTATATTCACCATCTCTTTCACCCATGAAAATCAGATAATTAGTAACGGAAATAACAATGAGGACAAATATATTGTCAAATCAGTAATAACTAACTGTTTCATTTAGAACTGCTGTCATCATCTTTTATTTAATGCATATTAGAAACAGGAACGACTTACGCATTAAATTTTTTACAGAAAAAATCTACCTTTTGAAAAATAATTGCGTACTGCTACATACATAGTATTGCCTATTATTATTATCACAATCATAATATAAGAAATTAATTAAAGTTATAAAAATTCAGCAAAAGTGAAATTTGTTATGAATCATAATACTTTGTAGAAAGTAAACAGTCATAAAATATAAATGATATAATTCCACTTATATAATAAGAGTTATACTTAGCAAATGCAAGTTTCAGTTAGTTATTTACCAAGATTGTGAAGCCATTATGAGTTGTCTTTGCCCATAGACTGATAAGAGAGAATCGAAGCAATTAACTCTGGTAATAGAGTTCATTCTGTAATAGAATTATTGGTATGGGAAGTATTCTATACTTATATAGAAGGAAAAATACCGAGTTAACATTTTCAGTCTAGTATATCATTCATTCCGGTTCCTTATTATCTATTTAATAAAGGAGAAATTGAAATTTTTTGTATTAAGTGATATCAAATATTAACTGAAATTATAAGTTGGAAAGTACGAATTCAGTTCAATTTAGTTTAATTGAGGTAACGATGTACATACTTTTATGGATGTAGAAGAGATCATTTGTGAAATCAGCAGATATTTTATATTGCTAAAGAACAAATGATTATTTTAATTATTTCCTGATTTCATATTTATATGGTTTACATGAAAAGTTCTTCAGTCAAGGAAATATAGAAATGTACTAGTTTTTGCAGTGTTATATTACAATGTTGCTTTTAATTTAAATTCCAGACTATATAGGGAAGGTGTAAAAGTAAAGAGAGTTCTTTAAAATTGCACCACTTACGTACTATCTTTGAAGCACGGAATAATTTATTAAAATTTAAAAGAACCTAAATCATTTTCACATCTACAATATTTCAACACAACATAATTTTAACACTTTCACTACCAGACGCATTTTCGATGGTTTGTCCAAGGCACAGGCGTGAGCTTTTCATTGTGCGATGGATATTTTGAAATATTATTTACATCAGTCAAAATAAGTTATAAAATCATGCTTGAAGCAGTTTTCGGGGTAGGGGTCACTGATGACCCCCGAACGCGGTAGGTAATTGTTACTATCGTTCTTTTTTTTAAACAATCGTGCTTCGATTGCTAAGTAATTACTCTCATTCTTTAGCCTTCAAAGCAGCTAAAAAGAACTGGAACTAAGAATTTGATTAAAAAAGAGGTGACATATTGTTCCGATTGCGTTGATTCACCTTTTCTTTGGATTGAATGTTTCAATATGTCTCATCGCATTATGCACTTAAAATGTATTTTTTCATGTACTAATAAAATTATTTTTGTAGATTCTGTATTGCATTAATTTCTTCAAACCATTATAATAATAACAATGGTATTATTGAAAAATTTATCAATATAATTATTTACTATAATTTTATACTTTTACTAGTTGCTGCGTCGCCTGACATCAGTGCCCCAACGGTGCTGTAGCCAAGTCAGTGCCGGTCACCTATGATCTCCATTGCAGCCAACATGTTAAGTAGTCAATATAATAGTGCTCATTGAAATGTGTTCAAAATAATTTTATGGTGCCCCAAGATCTTCAGAGGTACACCGCAAGAATGTTTAAAATTTAAATAACAGATACAATGTAGATACACTATATGTTAAATCCATAAGGAAAGTACAATATATTGTCTAAGTCTATTAAACAAGATTAATTCTAAGTCGCTAACACACTACACTGAAATTGGAAAACAATAGTCTGCGAGTCAAACAGTGAAGTAGCATTAACCCCTTCCCTGTTTTGCCCGTACGGCGTACGGGCAATCTGATTTCTATTTCGCTTGCACTGTTTCGGCCGTATTTTTTCCAGTTTTAGTAACAAATTATTCGTATAGTAATTTATTCGTCCAGTAAATGATAGTTTGCAGTTTATTGTATTTTCTACTCTGATTGGTTCAAAAGCGCGGGTTTTTTCGCATGTTTTGTATCAGAAGACGAATTGTTATCTTTCAGTGTATAGCTTTCTGGTTATATTTTACTAACCGCCTGATAATTTTATTGATGTAAGAGTTGAATAATATGTTTTTACTTTTAAATAATGGATAATTCAGAGCGTATGGAGCTAATTTCTTGTGATTTTAACTGTGACTCTGAATCAGAAACTGAATTATCCGTAAATGATAATAGCGAAAAATTACTAGATGTCCTGGATAGTAATGATTCTGATAGTAGTACAGATGGAATCAGTCAAGTAAGACAATTTTTTGCAATTAATTGTGATAATCCTTCTTGTAAGCCTCCTGGATTTGCTTTCACTGGAATTCCAAAAATTAACTTTGATATCGATGAGACTAAAAGAAAACTTGAGTTCTATGATGCTTTCATAGAAAGTCAAAAGTTGTAATAAATTCTTGAAAATATTAAATTGTTCATTTTAATAATATATCTTTACTTAAAAATGTAAAATGAACAAAAAAATGCAATAAAAAATGTGACATTTTTTTGACCGAATTCTGGAAAAAAAATGAAACTGTCAAAGGGTTAACCACTGATTCGTGACCAGGAATTTTCTGGCAACACTGGAAAAGCAACATTAACTGGATCATAAAAATGAGTGGAGGAAAGACTGTGGAACTGTCAACGTGTTAAACATATCTAATAGAAATACTTTAAGACAAGAAAACAAATATTAGCAGTCTACATTAGACGACGGAAGAACGGATCAAGTTCAATTTAGTTTAAGTCAAGTAGGAATTCACAACGTGTATGGACGTAGAAAACGTGCTACCAACCGAAAAAATATTTGGAGCTTTCATATTGCTAGGGAGAAACAACTAATTCGATTTATTTCCTACCTACATATTTTTATTGTTTAGATTTGATGCATGCACTCCATCAAGGCAATATAAAAATATAGCAGATATTACAGCACTATATTACAATACTAAATTTAATTTAGTTTTAAATTACATAACAAAGATTTAACAGTAAAGAAAGATCTGTAAAATGTTTCTTATGTGAAAGATCTGTATTATGAGTCACTAGCATTATATCACAAAATGGTATAATTAGAATTTAAAAGAATCTAAAATATTTTCATTTCTGGAAAATATATTCCTCTATAAGAATATTTTCTAGCGATATCACCTTTTTCGGAGAAACTTAATCCAGACAAGTCTTCCTATTTTTAAAAGTATTAAAGAGATGAGTCGTAAACATCAAAGTTTCTTTCCATCTGAAGTCTCAGGTGTGATACATTTCCTGTAACATAGAATAAAAATCAAGTATCGAACTTTTCATAAGTTGTTACAAAAAACGAAACAAGTTATACTTTCAAAGTTTTGGAAACATTCCTACGAATTCCCAGGATAAAACAGCAATAAAATGATTCTGACTTATTTATCAGCAAATGTATGCCAAAGTTTTCTTCATTACGCATTTTACAATTCTTTTCCATTTCAATAAAACGAAAACATTCTCAAAATAGTTTAAAAAAGAAATATTTAATTAGATAATAAACACGATTAGCTTACAAATTTCTGAGTAATGACCTTATTTAGAATTGCGTTATGCAATTAATATCTATTTAATTTTTTGCTGCAATTTTTCTCTCCTGATGGATCTTTACTATACTGCTACAATATTAAGACTTATTTAAAAATTTTTAGCAGTGCTCCAAAGTTAATATCATATATATACATATATATATATATATATATATATATATTTATTTATTTATTTATTTATTTATTTATTTTTTCTTTCTGTGTTCATATGTTAAAAGAAAGTTCAAAATTTATATTAAAATTTCCTATCATTTGATCAAGGTGATCTTTTGTATATACACATAACACTGATGGCCATACAGCATTATGGTAAGCCCAAGTAGTGATGTTCTGAGGTATGGGGAGACTTAACAGTTTATAAAACGTTCCCCGTACGATTCTACAAAAATTCCATACATAAAATGCTTCAAACAAATTATTGCTTTTTAAATATTATCTTACGTTATGTGTTACCATTTTTCCTAAAACAGCTGGCAATACACACATATATGCCTATTATTCATAAGCACACATATGCCACACATATGTATTACAGCACATATGGCTTTATGCCAATTCAAGGCTGCGAAGCTGTTACCCATTTAGCTTCCCCCGGAAGCACGTGTAGCTTAAGGTATGCTACAGACTCGAGTAACTCTTCGTCCTCGTAATTTAGAAGAAGGCACCAAGCAAAAGAACCATAGGTATGACCTCCCACAACCAGAGGTATGGTTTGAGAACTTGAAGGACATTATAAGCACGAACATATTTTGAACCAGTCACCTTTAACGAACACGGTGGATCTTAGGCTGGCTAAAGCCCCGAACCTGCAACCTTTCAGTAACGAGCTCCCTGCTTTTGCCAACTGAGCTACCGCTGCAAAATTTTGAAAATTTTGTGATTAACGTTAAACATGCAAAATGTTTGGAAAAAAACAAAGCAAAACATTATATCTGTCATTATTATTGAAAACCTTATTTAAAATAATTTTACTTTTTCAAAACTTAGCAACAATTATGAACAATTTACTGTAGTATGATAATTGTGTTATGATGATACTGCTGTATGATGTTTACTCACAATTGTTGAAAACACAATTTCCCAAAGTGTAAAGAGAGTACGTTTGGTTTGGTTTGGTTTTGGAGCGCTACGGTCTACTTTTTGCCACACGAGGGATAATGAGACCAGGATCTACAGTTTAAAGCCGATTCCGAACAGGATACCAACATCTATGCCGCAGTGGGATTCGAACAAAGAAACTCCTGTTCCGAAGTCCAGCACCCTATGCATTCGGCCATCGTTCGGCAGTACAGAGAGTAAGATAAGTTTAAATATTTTTTAAAACTCATGTTTTTGTTCAAAAGCGATCTAAAATAAATAAAATAAGTCTTTTTCTGCTACTCGATTATACTGACTAAATATATTTATAATATAATTTATATCTATAATATATGAGTACATTAAACTGTAATATTCTAAAAAATATAATATATTTAATACTTAAATAAAATGCAATATTACAGCCACATATTTTAATATTTATTTATAAGACTTTTAAACTTTGGTACCTAATAGCAGCGCTCTATAATTATATTTCTATTTGGAGCTCGAAAAAATAGTAATTGTATACAAAGTAAAACTATTACAATTATGATTTTCAGGGATAATTAAGAAAATTGAAGAAACACTGAATTAGATGTTAGAAAAGAGTATAAAATTTATTCCAATTTCACATCCCGGTCTAAAATAAGGGAGGTAATACAAACACGGTAAATTTCGGGGCGTCTTTTTCTGCTACTCGATTATATTGAATAAATATAAATATATATACTATAATTTATATCTGTATTATAGGAGTACATTAAAATGTAATATTCTAAAAAGTATAATATTTTTAGTACTTAAATGAAATGCAATTATACAGCTACATATTTTAATATTTATTTATAAGATTTTTAACATTGAGTAGCAGGAAAGAAAATATATTATTCTATAGTTTGGATTTTGAAAACTTTTATCTCCCGTGTCCAGGTGCATACTGCCTTGGAGCGAGTGCGTCCATTTTGTGGGCCCGAACAAAAGATTATCTCTTGAAAGAGCCAAAACATGCAATGGGCGGTACAAAGTTTGTTTTCGATAGAAGTAATCGTTAAGGTTCCTGTTAAGGGATATGAATTCTTTAATATCTTGGTTTTATAAACTAGGCTGTTTAAGTATTTTGAAAATCTAATCCTAACTCATTGCTCGTATCGCAAGAGGTAACATTAAATTCATTTTGTTAGGGAACATAACTATTTCTTTACGAAATTTTAAGATTCTTGCTTTTCTGAATACTAAAAAGTATTTCTTTGCGTTTCAGAATAAATATAAGTCCTATGTTGTTGTACACACACATACACACACACACACACACACACACACACACATATATATATATATATATATGTTTGTGTGTGTGTGTGTGTGTCTAATATAGGAAGGTAATAATATTGTAATATGGAAAGAGTGTAATATAGGAATAACATACCTAACCTTAAAACTGTATATAACCGTAACTAATGCAAGCACGTTACCGAGTTTCTATGCAGCTTGCTCTCTGAGCATGTTTTTTCGGTAGGCTTGTTCCCATGCATAACTAGAGCTCTTAATGTTTATCTCTCTGAATGTGAGCTTCTCGTCAAGCTTACATTAGTTTGAGTCAGTTCCACATAACGAATTTTCTGACTCCAACGGGAATGAAGCTTTGAATATTTTCTTTTGGAGTTAAAACTTTAAGTTTTCCCAGAGCATTAAGCCGACACTTAAAATTATTTGTTTTTGTTACACTTTCTTAAATAAACAAAATTTGCTGTGCCAGAATTCTTAAATAGTATTTAGATGTTTTTGTGTCAAGGATAAACAAAAGTTTGTCACTCTAAACCTGTTTTTGTTTCTAAAAACATATGTATTACATCCGTTATGGTCTTCCAAGTGTTTTTCCCTCTCCTAATCCAATGCAGTTGTTAGATTTTTAACAAGATAACAATACCCATTATACTAGCATATGGGAGTTGTTAAACCCTCGTGCATACACAACCCACACAATGCTGTCATCCAAGTTGGGGTTGTTTCTCCTTGTAACAAAGAATTACAGTTCAACAACACCAGCGCGAAACTGACCTAGAGGCGAAAGCGAAACGAGTGACCCTCCTTCGACCCCATTGGTCAAGAGAGCTTGTTAACGGCGGAGTAGCCATCTTTGGCCAAGGCAACGCTATACAATGAACCTTTTCGGGAGATCTGCATTCCCCCTCAATGAGAGAGCAAATAAATTGATCTAAAAAAGAAAAATGATGTTCGAACTACTGCATAATATATTAAACTCCACACTCCTTCTTCCTTGCTCTCTCTCTCTCTCTGAGGGGTCCCGCAGATCTACCGAAAATGTTCGTAGTACAGCGTTGCTTTGGCCGCAGATGGCTACTCTGCGGTTAGGAACCAATTTTGACCAATGTGGTAGAAGGATTGTCTCTCATTTTGCTTTCACCTCTCTGTTAGTTTCGCGCTGGCACTGTTGAACTGTAACTCTTTGTTACACTCCTCATCTTTTATTGTTGGAGTACTCTTATTTGAAGAATCATGTCCAAAATCAGGCTGTAAAATGTGCGAAGTCTTGATCTAAAAAAGAAAAATGATGTTCGAACTGCTGCATAAGATATTAAACTCCACACTCCTTCTTCCTTGCTCTCTCTCTGGGGGGGGGACGCAGATCTCCCAAAAAAGTTCGTTGGATAGCGTTGTCTTGGCCTAAGAGGGCTACTTCGCGGTTAGCAACCCCACTTGACCAATGGGGTCGAAGGAGGGTCACTCACTTTGCTTTCGCCTCTAGGTCAGTTTCGCGCTGGCTTTGTTGAACTGTAACTCTTTGTTATACTCCACATCTTTTATTGTTGGAGTACACTTCTTAAAAGAATCGTGTCCGAAATAAGGCTGTAATATGTGAGAAATGGCCGTTGACAGTTATCTCATCGTTTGTGAAAAGTTTTAAAAGATCTTCAAGTCATAAAGAGGTCACATTGGATTTTTGTAGTAAAATAATAAATTGTAAACAATCAGAGCAAAAGAACCGTTACATTTCTTTACATATAAAATCATAATTTGCAAAAAAAAATCTTTAAATTGAAACTTTGATAATTATTAAGTAATGAAAATCGTAATAATATGACGTACAAGACGTAAAGTGTTATATTACTTTCAATAAGTTTTTAATCTATGGAACTTAAAATATCTCGAGTAAGCGTACTTTAAATATTCTGAGCTTATAGATAAAAAAACCCATGAAAATATAAATTCAGAGATGCATTTTACGCAAAATAATCGATAGTGTTGGAAATTCGTGTTAAAGAAAGAAACTATAAAAAAAAAGAAAATTGGGTAGTAGCTCTTTTGTTAGGATTGTTCCCTTTATTTTTATAAAGTCTTTTTTTAGAAATTTAAAAATTAATCTCTTTTAATGTTAGGATAAAAAAAATTGCATAAACTTATTATTTTATTCTCAAAAATATATTTTATTTATTTGGGGAATGGGGAAATCTTAAGTATTTGTATTTTCCATTAATATTCATTACTTTTAAATGAACGATTTTTCACTATTTAGTTTTGATGAAAATTTCATTCTAGTATTTCTAGGCTATGAAGTTATACACAAAAATCACAATCAATCAATCTATCTATCTATCTATATATCTATCTGTCTGTCTGTCTGTCTATCTATCTATGTGTATCTATCTATCTATCTATATGTATATATATATGTGTGTGTGTGTGTGTGTGTGTCTGTGTGTGTCTGTGTGTGTGTGTGTGTACATTCATCGAGTCACCCAAAAGCTCATTAAAATTTTAAAAACGTTTAAAAACGGAAGGAATAATAAAAACAATGTGTGGTGTGCACGAAAGAGGTTAAAAATAAGGTGGATTATGCTTAGAAGCAAAAAAAAAAAGATTTGTTAAAGTATTTGTAAGTCACCGTTAGAGGCCGCTGACAACTCGTAACACAATGAATATGAAAACAGTACATTGCCTTCCTTTATTTGAGCGAAAACAAATTTTCAATGTGATCTTCAGCACTTTCTATGACGTTACTAAGTCGACTTACTACAACTGTTACAGCAGCTTGCAACTTGCCGAGAAGAATAAGAGAATAGAATGATAGAACTTTTACGTTTGGCCTTTGTTGAAGAGCATGGATGGTTTGTGAGTTATTTTAAATATCCCCACAGCTAGAAACCATCTGGAGTGAGCTTTGTTGATCGTGGAGGCCATGGCATCCTGAATCCATTCCTGACCACTCTCTGTTGACCATAGGTTTACAACAGGAATGGTTTTACTTGATTGTCCCACAGTAGTGGCACGTGACCACCTGCATAATATTGCTAAATTTGTCTTTACGTCGTCATATTTTTTACTAAAATCTGCAAACTTGACATTCAATTTTACTGATTACTTTTTAGACAAATTTTGGAACGTTTGGATGTTTCTCGTTTTTTAGAAAGACAAAATAAATAAAACTAACATAAGTTAATGTAAATACTTTTTATAATTAAAATAGTAAGGATATATATAATTTATGTATGTGTGTGTTTTTCTTTGTGCACGACAGAAAATATCTTCGTATTTGTACCTTTTATAGAAGATATAATAAAATATAGTAGCAGAACTTGCTACTACACCAAAAAACCATTACATTATGACCACCCTCATCTTAAAACTATAGGCTCACCCACGAACAAAACCACTATGCGAGAGGGGCTGGTGATCAAGTATATATTAGAGTATATAGCGAGTATAGAGTATATTAGAGTATATAGTGGCTGTACATTGTCTTTCCAAACATAGCGTGATTAGTCACATAATCACATAATGGTCACATAATGAGAAAAGGAAGAGATTTAACCGACTTCGATATAGATCTAATAGCTACAGCTCGGTGACTGGCAACATAAAAATAGAAACAACACGTTTAGTGGGCATTCATGTGCAGTTGTTGTGAACGCATATTTAAAGAGTCGTATGGATGGTGAAACGACAATTTGCCGGCCAGTGGTGTGCCGTCCACTAAACACTGATTCCAGACTTCGCACTAATTTTAGAAAAGAGTAGAGAAGTGCTGTGTCGGAGTGAGGAAAGAGTTACAACATTCAAAAGAACAATCAGCTACAACAGTGACAACCCAGACAGTGTTTTTCAGCACACTGTGCAACGTACATTTCTGCGTATGGTCCTACGTAGTCGTAGGCTGAAGAATGTCACTGTCCTAAATTAACATCATCGCCAGATGGTCCAAGAAACATTGGAATTGGACGTTAGAAGAATGAAAGAAACTTGCATGATTCATCGAATCATATTTTCTAGTCTATCTCCTAGAGGGGAGAAAACCGATTTCTAAAGGAAACCTTAAGTCTAGGATCAAAGTTGGAACTAAACAAGCCGGTGGCAGGGTATTATGGTGTGGGCAATATTTTCATTGAGCACATTAAGATTCATAATCCCTATAGAACAATCTCTGTGTTACAATAGCATCATTGCAGACAGGTTTCACCCATTCATAACAATGGTATGTCCGCGGAGGATAGTGTTTACTAACACTAAAATGCACCAGGTCATAAGGGTCGAATCAGCAGGAAGTAGTTCGAGGAACATTCCAATTACTTTCAAGTAATTTGTTAGTCTCGGAATTCACCTGACATTAATTCAATAGAACATTTGTGGTCCTACCTAAAAATCAAATTCGTACAACCGCGCTACTCTCTCTTAATGTGTGGGAATTGCTAGGACCAGCTGGTGAGAGCTTGGTACCCGTTACCTCACATAACACAACATCTTGATACAATACCACGTCAGGTGTTGTTGCTTTTGAAGGTAAAAGGTGGTCTTACATCTTTTTAATAGTGAGGTTATAATGTAATGCCTGTTCGGAGCATATTTTTAAAATTTGATTACTGTTTACAATGACTATGATAAAGATACTCTGAATATTTTATTTTACTTCCTCTTTTTTCTGTAATGACACAATCCAGAGTTTGCCTTCTTTACATATAACCTCCTTCGTGCTTTACTTCTAGGGAACATGATAATTATCTAATTTAACTTAAATAAAAATAAATCTCAAAATGTATTCCACTACATGTATAAACAAATCTTTTTCAAAACAATTAACATATATTTTGAATTATACAAATAAATTTCACAGAAGAAATTTAGAAAACGAAAGAATTGGTTGCATTATTCTTTGCTTAGTTTCGATTTTCTGTATTTGCAAATGACGTGCATTCCTGAGAAAGCATTTGTAATATGCTAAATACACCTTTTTCTGGAAAGAATGATTACAAGTTCTTAAATAGGAATATATTTAGAAGAGAAAAATCAAATAACAAATTAGTATTATTCTAAACAAATTCTTCTTAAATACCTCAATTAAAATTTAACACTTTCTCTGATTAATAGCGATTTATTTCTAAAATAGTACAATCAATTGTTTTAAAATAAATAATGAAAGGATAATAAATACTTTCATTTAAAATGGGCTATTTTTAATTATTTATCACTTTTTTTTTCGAACACATTTTGCATATTTTGTATTTTAAAAATAATAAATCAGTTTTTTTATTAAAAACAAAGAGTCAAAATCGATATAAAATTTTTCTCCAAGTTTCGAATCATGAATTTAACACCCTTTCTATTTAGTTTGATTTGTAACACTATAGTCTGCTCTTTTGCACACTAGGGCTAATGACACCGGGACCTACTGCTTAAAGCCGATTTCAAACGGCTACGAACATCCATGCCCGCCGCGAGATTCTAATTCGCAAACTCTGGTACCTAAGAACAACGCTCTATAATTATATTTCTAATTGGAGCTCGAAACCATAGTAATTGTATACAAAGTAAAACTATTACAAGTATGATATTCAGGGGTAAATAAAAAACTAAAGAAACACTGAATTAGATGTTAGAGAAGAGTATAAAATTTATTCCATTTTGACTTCCCGGTCTAAAATAAGGAAGGTACTAAAAACACGGTAAATTTCGGGAGTCAATTTTAACATTTTGGTTAGAGGTATTTGATAATTTATCTCGAAAACCCTGTTTGTTTTTTCAAATAGCTAAATCACTCACTTTTAGTTAATATATTGGCTTGGTTTGGAGAGCTACGGTCTACTTTTTTGCAACACGAGGGCTAATGATAAAGGAACCTACAGCTTAACCGTCTAAGCGGTTCGTACTTATAATTCCACCCAGCCGATGATGTCTTCAAAGTGGTGTTCACGTACAATTTTCGACCTCTAAAAACGCTCTGAAAATGGATGTAAAATACATTTCTGCCGGTGCTTTCTCCCGTAGAGTTTAGCGGTAAGAGGGTCCAGTCGATTGTTTGGGAACTGACCTCCTCTTTGACTGACATTTATTGAGGGATACATCCCTACCCTTGAAATGCATGCATTTGTTCACATTCAACCTAAAAACTGCTTTTAAAACCAGATGAGTCAAAGCAGTTTTTTACTGATCGGCATGAAATAGCCCAGACCTTCACAGAAAGACGCCGTTTCCGTCAAACCGGTGACACTATAGATAATACTATATTGTACGGGTTAATCATTGAAGCAACTGGAGGCAGTCTCTGCGAGGATCACAGGAAGTAAAGGGACAATAACGAGGGTATTTCCCTTCTTTTATCCTAGCCGAAAAAGCGGATAGAAAAAATTCAAGGAATGCTTTAGCTACAAACACAGTAGAACACTAGCGTATTTTTGAGACTTTCCCCCCACCCGATGTGTTTCAGGCTATGAACATTATTGACATAATGGGAATCGGACCCAAGAACACTGGTACCCTAACCTGTCTGCCATCATTCAGGTTTTAGTAAATGTAAGCAATAGAACGAAAAAATCATATTATATACGAAAATTCAAATATTTAAATGTAAAAAATAGCAATGGTGCTTTTTCCTTCCAATGTATAAATATATATTAACGACATTGTTATTTTGGGGATCACCTTCATTATTAAATTCATATAAAGATTGTATGGAATGAAATTTTGTAAAAAAATATTTGCCATTACAGTTTCAGTATCATCTTTGCTTGAAATGATATAATCGATTAAAAAAAACCCTTTCTATACACAATATGAAAAATTTACTTGGGGATTGCAAGGGCTTGTGCTTGTAGAAGAGTGAATAAATAAATAAATAAATAAATAAATATATATATATATATATATATATATATATATATATATATATATATATATATATATATATATATATATATATATATATATATATATATATATATATATATATATATATATATATATATATATATATATATATATATATATATATATATATATATGTATGTATATATATGTATATATATATATATATATATATATATATATATATATATATATATATATATATATATATATATATATATATATATATATGTATATATATGTATATATATGTATATATATGTATATATATATATATATGTATATATATGTATGTATATATATGTATATATATATACATATATATATGTATATATGTATATATATACATATATATATATATATATATATATATATATATATATATATATATATATATATATATATATATATATATTATATATATATATATATATGTATATATATATATATATATATGTATATATATATATATATGTATATATATATGTATATATATATATGTATATATATATATATATGTATATATATATATATATATATATATATATATATATATATATATATATATGCATGTACGTATATATGTATATATATGTATATATATATATATATATATATATATATATATATATATATATATATATATATATATATATATTATATATATATATATGTGTGTGTGTGTGTGTGTGTGTGTATAATCAAGCACATATTTTAATGCACTAATATAAGTGTTTACATGTGGATTTACAAATGTATAAGGAAGGGTTAAAGATATATAACTAAAAGATAAGCAATTATAGTCAATAAGGGTTGATTGTTAGATATCTTAAGAATAATGTATAGTTGTCTCGCTAAATCGAAGGGTATTTCTATTAAATAAAATAAACAACTCAAAGTAATACAATTAAAAGTAAACAGATTCAATGCTCTTGAAACGTAATGTAATCTGCCATGTAATGTTAATATTAAATGATAGCAATTTTAAATATTGGACACAGTTGCATTGGAATTAAACGTTTTTCATAATTAAATACATGCACTTATAAAAATGTTACTGTAATATGATTTTTCTCCCCAACTTATTCGGAAAGCTATTACAATCTTAAGGTATACGTCTACGTTAAAAACGTCATTTTTTGCCAAAAACCATATTTTTTTTTATTTCTCTATTGTAAAATTTCAACTTTTAGGCTTCTAAATCTGTTTTTGTTTTTTCTCTACGGCATTTTAAAGAAAAGTTACAGTGTTTAAAACATCAGTGACAGCTGTCAAAACAAAATGGAAGTAGCGACTTCGTA
>CM063511.1:77666394-77701394 GCA_032207245.1 Pardosa pseudoannulata | reverse complement strand
ATACTTGATTTAGGATTTCAGAATGCTATACCTATCCTAATGTACCAAAACACTACCCCTATTCTAGATTACCAAAATGTTATCCCTTAGACTACCAAAATACAAAACCTATTCAAGTGTACCAAACTACTTATTTTAGGAAATCACATTGCTATACCTATTCTTATACACCAAAGTGCTTCGCCTGAGCTAAAATACCAAAATAATATCCCTTTTCATGGATACCAAAATACTTTACCTATTTTAGTACAACAATATACTATCCCTATACTCCAATACCTAAACGCAAACTCTTTTCTATAATACCAAAATACTTAACTAGTTCTAGTATCCCAAAATACTTTATCTGTTTTAGGACACCAGAATAGTATACCTATTCTTGTATACCAAGAAGCTACTCTTATACTTGGATACTCTTTTCTAGGATACTAAAATCATAAACCTATTCTGGTATTTCCAAATACTATACCTTATTTAAGATTTCAGGATACTATACTTATTCTAATATACAAAAACACTCCCCTATACTAGATTACCAAAATGCTATCCGTTAGACTACCAAAATACCAAACCTATTCAAGTGTACCAAACTACTTATTTTAGGAAATCACATTGCTATACCTATTCTAGTATACCAAACTGCTTCGCCTGTGCTAAAATACCAAAATAGTACCCCTTTCCATTGATAACAAAATACTATACCTATCCTAGTACAACAAAATACTATCCCTATACTTAATTACCAAAATGAAATCCCTTTTCTATGATACCAAAATACTGAACCAAATCTAGGAAACTAAAATACTTTACTTTTTTTAATAAACCAAAACACGAATCTTATACTAGAATACCAAAATGCTATCCTATTTCTAGACTACCAAAATACCAAAACTAATCTAGTTTACAAAAGTAATTGTTTTATAAAATCACATTACTGTACCTATTCTTATAGAACAAATTGCTATGCCTGTGATAAAATACCAAAATAATATCTCTTTTCATGGATACCAAAATACCATACCTATTCTATTACAACAAAATACTATCCCTATACTCAAATACCAAAATGTAATCCCTTTCCTAGTATACCAAAATACTGAACCAAATCTAGTATATCAAATTACTTTTTTAATAACCAAAAACATGAACCTGATACTAAAATACCAAAAGCTATCCGCTTTCTAGACTACCAAAATACCAAACCTATTCTAGTTTACCAAAGTACTTGTTTTAGTAAATCACATTACTATACCTATTCTTGTACAACAAAATGCTACGCCTGTGCTAAAATACCAAAATAATATCTCTTTTCATGGATACCAAAATACTATACCTATTCTATTACAACAAAATACTATCCCTATACTGAAATACCAAAATGAAATCCCTTTTCTAGTATACCAAAATACTGAACCAAATACGGTATACCAAAATACTTTACTTTTTTTAGTAAACCAAAACACGAACCTTATACTAGAATACCAAAATGCTATCCGTTTTCTAGACTACCAAATAACCAAACCTTTTCTAGTTTACCAAAGTACTTGTGTTAGGAAATCACATTATTATGCCTATTCTTGTATACCTAAATGTTAGACCAGAACTAGAATACCAAATGAATATCTCTTTTCATGGATACCAATATACTATACCTATTCTATTACAACAAAATACTATCCCTATACTCAAATACCAAAATGCAAACCCTTTCCTATGATACTAAAATACTTAACCAGTTCTAGTATCCCAAAATAATTTACCTGTTTTATAACACCAGAATATTATACCTATTCTAGTATACCAAGAAACTATCCTTATACTTAGATACCTTTTCTAGGATAATAAAATAATAAACCTATTCTTGTATTTCCAAATACTATTTATACCTGATTTAGGATTTCAGAATGCTATACCTATCGTAATATATCAAAACACTACCACTATACTAGATTACCAAAATGCTATCCGTTTTTTATACTACCAAAATACCAAACCTATTCTAGTTTACCAAAGTACTTGTGTTAGGAAATCACATTACTATACCTATTCTTGTATACCAAACTACTTCGCCTGTGCTAAAATACCAAAATTGTATCCCTTTTCATCGATAACAAAATACTATACCTATTCTAGTACAACATAATACTATCACTATACTCAAATACCAAAATACAATTCCTTTTCTATGATGCCAAAATACTGAACCAAATCTAGTATACCAAAATACTTTACTTTTTTTAATAAACCAAAACACTAACCTTATACTAGAATACCAAAATGCTATCCGTTTTCTAGACTACCAAAATACCAAACCTATTCTAGTTTACCAAAGTACTTGTTTTAGGAAATCACATTACTATACCTATTCTTGTATACCAAAGTGCTTCGCCTGTCCTGAAATACCAAAATAATATCCCTTTTCTTGGATACCAAAATACTATACATATTCTAGTACAGCAAAATACTATCCCTATATTCAAATACCAAAGTGCTATCCCTTTTCTAGGATACTAAAATAATAAACCTATTCTGGAATTTCCAAATACTATGCCTGGTTTAGGATTTCAGGATACTGTACATATTCTAGTATACCAAAACACTATCCCTATACTTGATAATCAAAATACTATCCGTTTTCTAGACTACCAAAATACCAAACCTATTCTAGTTTACGAAAGTGATCCTTTTAGAAAATCACATTATTATACCTATTTTTCTATAACAAAATGCTACGCTTGAGCTAAAATACCAAAATAACATCTGTTTTAATGGGTACCAAAATACTATACCTATTCTATTGGTTTAGTTTGGTTTGGAGCACTACGGTCTACTGTTTTGCACACGAGGGCTAATGAGACCGGGACCTACTGCTTAAAGCCGATTCCGAACGGCTACGAACATCCATGCCATAGTGGGATTCGAACCCACGAACTCCGGTACCGACGATTAGCGCCCTAACCAATCGCCCAGCGTTCAGCTCTATTACAACAAAATACTATCCCTATAGTCAAATACCAAAATGCAATCGTCTTTCTATGATACCAAAATACTGAACCAAATCTAGTACACCAAAATACTTTACTTTTTTTAATAAACCAAAACACGAATCTTATACTAGAATACCAAAATTCTATCCGTTTTCTAGACTACCAAAATACCAAACCTATTCTACTTTATTTTTACTATAGTACTTGTTTTAGGAAATCTCATTGCTATGTCTATTCGTGTATACCGAAGTGCTAAGGCTGTGCAAAAATACCAAAATAATATCTCTTTTCATGGATACCAAAATACTATACCTATTTTAGTACAACAAAATACTATCCCTATACTCAATTACCAAAATGAAATCCCTTTTCTATGATACCAAAATACTGAACCAAATCTAGGAAACTAAAATACTTTACTTTTTTTAATAAACCAAAACACGAACCTTATACTAGAATACCAAAATGCTATCCATTTTCTAGACTACCAAAATACCAATTCTATTCTAGTTTACCAAAGTACTTGTTTTTGGAAAACACATTACTATGGCTATTCTTGTATACCAAAATGTTAGAAGACCAGTACTTGAATACCAAAATTATATCTCTTTTCATGGATACCAAAATGCTATACATATTCTAATATACCAAAATACTATACCTAAACTATGATACCAAAACTCTATAAGAATTCTCTGATACCATTATTCTATACTATGTCTAGGATACCAATCCTTTTCTAGCAATATGTGAAAATATAAGTTTAACGTATTCCATTCTATAAATGTTTTCTTACTTCTGCTGATTAAATAAAAGGATGGACGAGTAATTACCTTTTGCGATATTCATATTTGCATAAAGACAATTCAGATACTCTACTTTCCCAGTTTTCCGAGCAATTATCAAATATTTTCCTTCGGAAGACAAGGTATTTTGATTATTAATTAGATTATGGAAAACAAGCTCCGTACGACTTCCTTCCGTTTAAATTCCCTTCCTGATTTTCAATAAATATTTTGATTAGAAATCCCCATACTCCGCTTCCTCCCCGAAGAATTTCTTTGCCCTTTATCAATATATGATTAAATTCCAGTCAAATCTCATTCGTAGCCAACCGAGAAAATTTCAACCAATTTTCAAGAATTGAATATCTAATTGAGATATAGATTTTATTAAATATTTTATTAAACACGAGCGAAGGCTTAAAGACATATCTATTCAATCTAACTTCATATATAAGGTCTTAAATGATTAAAAATATTTTTATCATGTCACTGTTAATAATATGACGCTGCTATATTTAACACATTGGTTATTACTTTACACATTGGTTATAACTTATCACATTATTCGCGAGAACATTTCGCAGTGGAATGAGGAATTTCCACATGTGGAGTATTTGAACAACTTAATATTTTTTTGATAATTCCAAACTCGTAGATTCCAAAAATGATCTCAAAAATGTAAAAAACTGGTTCCATCATTTAAAAAGTTAATCTAAAGTTAAGTGAAAATCACGTGACATTAAAACGCTCCGTGATTGGTTGTGACGTCATCATTCACGTTGTCCAATATTTTCTTATTGCTTACAAACGCGCACTATTTTCCGATTTTCTTTTTGCAAGTTCCTGAAATTTTCTACCTATCAAAATTTATTTTTATTTAAACATGAAGGTTTATTTTATCGATCTAGATAGCTTAGTTATCTCAATTTTTCATAAATGTCTCTTGTACCTGGATTTACCAAAGGACAGTCAGACAACCTCCGAAAATTGACAGCATGTCAATGTTTTCGTTCTTGGGGGGAAAAAAACCCGGATTTTATGGGAACAGAAATACGGGGAATTAAAACCCAAAGGTATGTAAAATCATTTATATATTTATCCAATTTTACTTAACATGTATTAAAATTTTATTCGTGCTAATCACAGCTCTTCTGTTTGTAGACATAGACAAGTCAAATAAATATACATATATAATATACACACATTTGTAGTAGTATCTCTCTTTATAAATAGAGATAGATGTAATATATTAAACATCTATCTCTAATGTTTAATATATTAAACATCTAGTGTTTAATATCTAATGTTTAGTATATATTGTTTGAATTTTTTAAATCTATTCATATAATACAACTAAAATATTACATACACCTTTACACCAGTATTAATGGTTTATTAAAATATATATTTTTCTATAAAAAATTTCTTTTAGCTTCAATTTTTCTTTTTTAACGATTAACTTAATTTAAAGTTTACTTGAATGTCTATCTTTAAACTGTATAACAAGAAAGATGAGGACACTTTGTCTGATTATTTTAGAAAATATTATTTTTTACCCATTCACAAAAAATGTTTTGTATAGAAATCATTAAATAAACATTTTTAAGCCGTTTAAAATATAGCATATATACATTAACTAGGAACATTTGTCTCAAACTCAACATATATTTATATAATCCTTCTAGAATAAAAGTATACTTGCATTAAAATTTTATGAAAAAATAAGGTAAATAAATAATATTTACCCTCGTATTTACCTCGTCTTGTCATTTTGCATAATGTTTTCATATATAAGACCATATAAACTACGAAAACTTTATAAAAATTTGAGAAAATGTGTAACAGATCTAGAAAAAAAAATTTTCTATATTGCTTTTTTAAATAGAGTGCTAAATCTATGCAAATTTACAAATACATTATTATTTGCATAAGAGGAATTTTGAAGCAAAGAGAAAATGAATATTATACAAAGAATTTTTTAAAAATTCTTCAAATGATGCAGTTAAAATGATTATTTTACAAATAAATGAAAGATTATTCAAACTTTTATAAACCTCCGTTATCTGTTCGTATCTTTTGTGACCCATATCAAATTTAACTTTAGAAGAGTATCAATATTTGAAAAATTTTCAAGATTTTTTATGAATTAGTTTTGAATTTAAATTTGTTATGAATTTGTTTGCCCATAGTAAATATTTGCAATATATAGTTCCTTTCTTTTTTCGGGCAGTAATTATTATACAATAATAATTGTAATTCACAAGTAGTTCGGTTTAATTTTAGATGCGTTGATTATTAAATGCATAGAAAGATGAGGGCCACAATATTGTAGAAGTAATATTGCTGTGGGAGTATATTTTCACTTTTATTATTTTAAATATAGCCAAACGATGGCCAAATTGCAAAGCGCTGCTCTTCGGTACCTGCTTTTGGGGTTTTGAATTCCTATAATGGATTATTCCTATAATGGATGTTCTTAGACATTTTGAATTTGGCTTCAAGCAGTAGGTCTCGGACTTATTAGCCCTCCTGTAGCAAAACAGCACACCGTACCGCATTAAACCAAACCCTCTCGTTATATATTTTGTTTACCCCTTGATTAACAGATATTAATGAATAATTCTGTTTATTTCTTAGATTTAACTAGTTTATAAGACTATTATTAGATTTTACACTTTTCTTCCTGCTTTCAATAAAAGTATGTAAATACTTGTTTCTTTTTCACAGTTGATATTTTTACGTTTTTGAATATTCAAACGTTCAAAATTTTTATCTTTCATGCAAGGTTAATGTTTCAGTTATAATTATGTCTAATACATGATTTCGTTTCCAAAAATAAATAAATACTACATACAAGTGCTCTTATCTATAAAATAAATGTAAACATTAATATAATGCAAGTAAACATCAGATAATTATGCCTTACATTGAATTATATTTGATGGTTTACAGTTATGAGGTGAATAGTTGAATTACATCATTTTTATTTAATAAATACATATTAGTGAACAATGCTTCATAAGTACAGATTGGTGAAATTCAAAATTATCATGGTTAAATGAATTATCATGGTACATGGTTTCGATACCTGTTTGGAGGAGTTCGAATTCCGATACTAGCATGGATGTTCGTAGATATTTGAAATCGGCGTCAAGTAGTAGGTCTCGGATTCATTAGCCCTCCTGTAGCATAACAGCAGACCGTGCCACTCCAAACCAAACCCTCTAGTTATATATTTTGTTTACCGTTGATTAACAGATATTAATGAATAATTCTGTTTATTTCTAGATTTAACTAGTTTATGAGACTATTATTAGATTTTACACTTTTCTTTCTGCTTTCAATAAAAGTATGTAAATACTTTTTTCTTTTTCACAGTTGATATTTTTACGTTTTTGAATATTCAAACGTTCAAAATTTTTATCTTATCTTGTATACAAGGTTAATGCTTCATTTATAAGTAGGTTTAATATATGATTTATTTTCCTAAAATAATTAAATACTACATACAACTCCGCTTATCTATAAAATGAATGCAAATATTAATATAATGCAAGTAAATATCAGATAATTATTACATGGTATTGTATTTGATTGTTTACAGTTATGAGTTGAATGATTGAATTACATCATTTTTATTGCATATGTACATATTAGTGCACAATGCTTCATAAGTACAGATTGGTGAAATTCAAAATTCTCATGGTTAAAAAATCTTGCTTGTAAGACAATGATAAACAACAAAGAAATTCATTTGCTTAGTAATTATCTCCCATGTTAATAAAATTTTTTAACATTTTTCAACATAGGCAATGCGAAATATAAGTTCACCATAAAGCCATTACAGTATTGGCTAGATTTGAGGTCAAATCGGTCTTTTCGACAATGAATATATTATTACACATGTTTGTAATTCACCCGTTTCATTATTTACGCGCCATAATTTCATATATGTCAATTAATTTTCTTCTTCTTAGTAATTATCTTCCGTGTTAATCACATTTTTTAACATATATACTAGGAATTCTAAGTTAACCATAAAAGCATTACAGTATTGGCTAGATTTGTAGTCAAATCAGTGTTTTTGACAATGAATATATTATTACATATGCTTATAGTGCACCTTTTTAATAATTAACTCGTCATAATTTCATATATGCCACTTAATATACATTTTTTTAGTAATTATCGTCCATGTTAATACTATTTTTAAACATTTTTCAACGTAGCAGCTGAGAATTCTGAGCTAACCGTTAAAACATTTTAGTATTGGATAGATTTGCGGTCAAATTGGTCTTTTCAGCAATGAATATATTATTACCTATGATTGTAATATACACTTTTTATAACTCATCCGTCATAATTTCAAATATGCCCCTTACTTCAAATATGTAAGTCATTAGCTTAGTATTTACCTTCCATGTTAATAATATTTTTCAACATTTTATTTGTAAGTGATGCATTCGTTTCTATGAGAGCTTAGTTTATACTTGTTCTGTGAATAATCACAAAAATAGTAGATTATCAACACTGTAATATAATACTATATATATATGTACTTAGTTGTGAGTAGAAATTAAAATCAAAAAAATTATGATCTTTCTTGGATTTATTTACTTTTTCACTGTGGCAAATAGGAAAAAGCAGACAAAAGACACACGGAGTTTAGCAGAATTTATTTAAATTATTCTGACATTACATTATTACATCATTATAGTGTCTTTACACTGTGCGCACTTTACCGTGGTCTGTTTATTTCATGAGATTTCTAATGTGTTGCACAGATGCAACACAGCTTGAATTATGAAGCTAAAATGCCGATGCGAATTCTACGCTAACTGTGTCTTGCATTGCATAATTTCAAATTTAAACTAGCAATGTCTTAAAGACAGAGAGGAAGAAATTGTGATTTTTAGATACGACAGCAAGACACATTTACCATAGACCTCAAATTTCTATTTTTGAACACTTATAATCCGTGGCATATGTACCCGAAATTACGATAAATAATTATACGATTCCTCGTTGTTTTCGATTGTCTGTCACCAGACACTGCTTTCGATTAATCGAGAGTGGATAGGTGCATTGATTAATCATTAAGTCTAGTCCAAATCTGAGAATTTACGACATAAACATTCTTTATAAAACTATTGGAAATTTACAGGAAGTACACAATTTAACGGAGACTAAAATCAATTAACATTCATTGATAAATATCCAATGATCATTAATTTAACATTCATCGATATTTTTTAAATATTGTCAGATATACAAAAGACATAATAGAGTAAAAATTCGGGACCAAAATATATTGAATGTGTTGTGGTGTAGTACATTGCATTGTCATTTAGAAAACATTGATAACCCAAAGTTGCTTTACATTGCTTTTAATTAAAATTAATTATTTTTAAAAAATTTTTGAACACCACTGTATTTTAAATCAATAATAAATATTTCTTCAATACAAGTATACAAATACACTAAAATACACAACAATAAAATACAAATCAATAAATACAGTAGCAATGAAAGCGAACATACTAATACCAGCCCAGACATTTTTTTTAATTATTAACATTCTTTTTACAATTACAATTTTATTTTACTGTTGGTACTCAAATGAGAATCAATTGCACTTACCTCATGGAACGGCACCAAAATGTTGTGGTGTAGTACATTGCATTGTCATTTCGAAGACATTGATAACCCAAAGTTGCTTTACATTGCTTTTAATTATAGTATAATACCACTGTTCTATATTACAATGTTCAAAATTAGAAGAAATGACAATAAAATATGCAAAAAACATACATAAAAATTAAAAAGTAAAAGGAGCACTCCACGTGCTACGCCTCAAAAAAAATTGCCAATGTCCAAGAGAACGCTGCATTCTTTTCCTTCCCTCTTTTGATTCAGGCGACCCTACACTTTTTCCATTCTCCTGTTCGTTATTCTATTGTTCTTTTTACAATGCGTCCGTTTCCGGCTCTGCCCAGAAGGACCGGGACTCCAAGGATGGTCCTGAATCGCCTCCTGGAGACCAATCACAATTCTCCAAAACTTGGTGAAGTTTAAGTGCACTTATTTCCACTGACCACACCACAGAATGCTAAGCGTATTTTATACTTTTCCCTGTCGTCTATTATTACATTTATGGTACTATCATGCGTCCTATTTTATAGTTAAAAACGTAATAGGTAACAATGTAAAGGCAGCTTCGACCACCAAGGTTTGGTTTGGTTTGGTTTGGAGTGCTACGGTCTACTTTTTTGCAAAACGAGGGCTAATGAGACCTGGACCTACAGTTTAAAGCCGATTTCGAACGGCTACGAATATCCACGCCACAGTCAGATTCGAACCCACGAACTCCGGTACCAAAGGTCAGTGTTGGAACAAAGCCTCTTCAACAATAAATATCTCTAGAAAAACAAAGTCCCAACATTAAGGAAATAACCTAGGAATGTCTACCCGACATTACATGCAGGTTCAGTTCTAAAAAATCTACCTTAACACAAAACATCTCATATAAGCTTCTCATTTCGCTCATATCAAACGGATGAGTACCAGAAAAATAAACAACGTAGGCGTGCTTACCTGGGTAGTAATGCTGGAATAGGAGATCCACTGTAAAGTGACAGCCATGGGACCTTTATTCTACACCTATAAACTTATATATAACTCAAAACTAGGACTTTTTATATTTTATTCCACATAAAAAACAGACATATTTGCAGGGGACTTAGCACTTTTCCCCGTTAGACAAAGCACACACATAGACCACACAAACACAGAACGCACAACAACTTACATAACTGAGAACTAACTAAAAATCAAAAAACAACATTCCTTAGATCATAGACTGTTCCTTTTTTTCATGGAACATCTGGCGCCATCTCTTGGCACTATAGACAACTAACGACAATTACCCAACAGTCAGCACCCTAACCATCGGCCATCGTTCGGCTTCGGCCACCAAGGACTGTATGGATTAAACGTATTTGAGAGCTAGTTTTACCATTTTTATCGTAAGTATTATTATACAACTCAGAATACATCCTTTATGTCAGACAATATATATCACAAGTAGTATGAATATCATAAGATCAAACAATTGTTTCTGTATTTCTACTTTAACGTAAGATTATCGAAAGGGTTTTTAGAACAAAGTAATGACGTTAGATAGACAGATATAACGAAAACTTTGTACTACAGCAAATGAGGAAAAAGCTGTACTAATAAGAAACTATATTCTTTTCTAGTCTCATCTAGTCCTTGATACAGTAAATCAACAAAACACATCCAATAAGGAAACAAAAAAGGATCAGATAAAGCTAATAGCTTGAACAAAATCTCAACAAAAAATCAAGTAACTTAAAGCATCCATTAAAAAGAAAGACAGAAGTAAAGACAGTTAGTTGTTCAATACTTTTTTGTCCTTTTATGCTTTTTTATTTTATTATAAAAATATAAACTTTGTATTTCCAGAACAAAAGCTTTATTTAATATTATTAAGCGTTCTTATATTGTTTGCAGGAAAAAATAATAAATATTATTTTTTTTTATTTTTACATGAAGAAAACTATTAAAAGATATTTTTCTTCTACTATTGCCATTTTAATTGGGAGTCAGTAATTATGTTACAAAAACATAAAGGTGCTTATTAGTCTTAAATAGTTGTTAGTTTCCAGAAATAAAATTTAATATAGCGATGAAAATTGGACAAGTAAGTTTTATACTTTATATTAGCACTAAATATATCATAACTGGTCAAATGGGATAGGTATAGAATTAAAATAGAATTTAAAGAAATAGGTATGTATTATGTGAATGAAATAAATAAAATGAAATAAACAAAAGAAATCAGTATGTATTAAATGGTGGCAAGTTTAGTTTTATAATTACAAAATAGTTGGTAGACAATAACTTTCCTGTAAAATAATAATATTAGCAATTATACGTCGTATACATAACGCACGCACTAATTTAGAAGAAATAAAATAGTGAATTTTTTTACCTCGTGTCAAATACAACCATGCATTTGACAAGCAAGTGATATATAGTTATATGAGCCTTTTTCTTTGAAAGTGGTGTAAGTGTATTTTATAGGAAGATATTTAAGGTTTTGCAGTTTAATAATTTGAAAAATATTGATATATATTATCACTCTAGTTTATATATGGATATAAAAGTTGTAAATTTATATAAAAGTTACCTTTATATGAAGTTCATAATAAATTGTATTAATTTTTATCATTAACTAATTTTAGTCAAAATGGACTTACACCGCTTTCAAGGAAAACGGTTCATATATATATATATATATATATATATATGTATATATATATATATATATATATATATATATATATATATATATATATATATATAATATATATATATATATATATATATATATATATATATAATATATATTATATATATATATATATATATATATATATATATATATATATATATATATATATATATATATTAATATATAATATATATATATATATATATATATATTTATATATATATATATATATAATATATATATTATATATATATATAAATATATATATATATATATATATATTATATATATATATATATATATATATATATATATATATATATATATATATATGAAATATAGGAAGGGAATAATGTATATATACATATATATATGTGTGTGTGTAAGGAAAATTATCAGGGGTTTTCAAAACTTAAATCAAGGGCTTAAAATTTCCGCTTCCTTTTGCATTCCCTTTTTTTAACCCCTAACCTAAGTTGACTACTGGGGCTACAATTTACGTCCTCAGAGAAGGAGCCTGACCTATTATAATCCTACGTGGCCTTAGCGGACAATTTAGGAAATTTTTAAATAAAAAGGAGATACACGCTGTCGGAGACAGATTTTTCTAGAGATATTTCCCCACAGATGTTGACCCAGGTGTTACAGGTCTTGTACATAGAACTTCATGCTAGCTGACCCTTCAGTTTGTCCTGTCCCTATGATGAAGTGGGCACCCATCCTCCAACGTTATCTTAATAATGGTCTTTAGCTAAAACTGTATTATTTTTATGGCCATGATTGTAACCAACCATCGAGAAGTCCTTCTCATTATATATATATATATATATATATATATATATATATATGTATATATATATATATATATATATATATATATATATATATATATATATATATATATATATATATATATATATATATATATATATATATATATATATATATATATATATATTATATATATATATATATATATATATATATATGTATATACTTGAATAAGACTAAATATTTTTTGTTAGAACTGATTAGACTGGCAAAAAATAATTTAGAAATCAGTTATTTTAGTATTTTTATTTTAGTATGACTTTTTTAAACGTAATATAATGAATATTTTAAATCAAAAAGTGTATTATGTTCCCTTAAACACATCTACTACACTCTTACTCAATATAGATCTAATGCAATGCTTATGTAGTCGGATAGTAAAAATTGGCTCCGAGAAATAATCCATAGACCATTCCTACTTGACACAAACCTTATTTGTACAATTCATCCTGTCACGAATTCTAGATCCAATTTTATTCTTGATTTATGCTACAAGGCCGAGAAGCACTAAATAAATGTTCTGAAACTGATCGAAAAGATATTTACTTCACACCGCTAGTGAAAAGAAATAAATTTTGAAAGGAAAAGAATTAAATTGTTTTACGGATACTATAATACTTAACTTCATGATTAATTCAAAACAGAGGAACTGAGTTTTATTCTGCAACAAAACATTTTAGTCTGTAAACAAAATAAATGTGCGTGTTTTTTTTCAATTTTAATCTCTCTCATGTTTAATGATAATCAGTAAATTAAAATAAACGATCCCCCATTTGATCAATTGATTAAATATAGTGTATTTCTATTGAAATTTTATTTTCAAAACCCATACATTAATACCTTTTATTTTTGTATTTCTTTTCATGGAAATAGGATTACTTCAAAATTATTTTTACATAAAAGTACATAGTCTATTCATTAAATAAAAAATACACGTTTTATTGTTGTTAACCCGTTAAAAAAATTGAGAATTAAAAAATTCTAGTCTCTATATTAACAAAAGATGTATACTGATAGAACATATGGGCTGATATGTCATAATGTCACACGTGTAAACATAAGCTTAATGTATTGCTTGATGATTGAACATAAGTTGGTGACGTCTGCTGCTTACAGCCAGACATTAATTGGAACATCTTCGAAGCATGATTATGTGCTAAACATTTTGTTCATCTGCACAAATCCTCATCAGACATTTAACGAGATATGTCAGCCTTTGCTTGATGTTGCAAAGTCCATTGAAAGGTCTTATCGCATAAAATATAAAGAAAACCTAGTAAAAGGCAGATTTTGAATGAAATACTAGCAGTACAACATCAATTTCGAGACAATGAGAACAACGAGACATAGAGTAACACCCGAAGATAATATATAATAACATTGTGTAGAACTCGAAAATGCTGGAAACGGTTCATAGTACAGAAATGTAATGAATATGAAATGCAATATAAATAGGAAAATTCTAAGGAACTCTACATAATTTACACGTCTACATACAAGTGTATGTGTATGTGAGAGTATTTTAACCAAACAAACTCAATTAATTACAATTATACTCAAAAATAAACTTCCGGCGATTCTATTCTGAAAACAACAAAATTTGCAAAAGTATTTGTTTCTTTTCAATTCTGGTAACATTTGGTGACCAGGAGAATACTTATTTTTTTAAACTTTTGTTCAACTAATCTTACATATATAAATTATGTAATTAAGTTTCGGTTGTTAGTGTCCTGATCTGGTATACTCTAAACACTTCTGATTGGCTGAGTCCTTTAAGCTTTTATAGCTCTATACAAGCCATAGATGTATTGCCTTAATAAACACAATAATTGTTTTTCATATTTTCTAGTTTTCTTTCCTGGTTTAAAGACTGTTTTATCCAGAATGATTAGAACTCTAAGTTTCTTGAAGGTACAAATTAACAATTCAATTCACACACACATTGATACACTGCCTACCAATAAGTATTTGGACACTTGTGATAGAAAAGAAAAACTAACTTTATTCAAAATGAATAGTTGGTAGAGCCTCTAAGACAGGCAATTATATATTGAACACTCCGGGGCATACTTTCCACAAGTCTTTGTATTACAGATAGTGGTATTGTCCTCTATTCAGCTTGGAGTAGACATACAAGTTCCTTCACCGATTTTGGACGGGTAGTGCACCCCTTAATTCATCGATCCAACTCGTCCCAGAGATTCTCGAAAGGGTTAAGGTCTGCCAGTCTGGACATGTCTGTCCATTCGATGAACTCCATTTGCACCATACCAAGCCTTGGTTAACCTTGAAGCAGGGGTACAAAACGTAGAACTGAAAATAACAGGGGTACAAAGCGTAAAACTGCCACAACATAGGAAGCACATTTTTATCCAAAATAGTGCAGTAGGCATCGGCGTTGAACTTACTATGAATGGGGACCAAGGGTGCCACTTCATACCAGGAGAAACACCCCCAGACCATAATTCCACCTCCGCCAATCTCCACCTCCGTGCACAATACATTCTGGCCGGAGACGTTCTTCAGGCAGACGTCAGACCCAGACCCTGCTATCCGAACTGTAAAGGGTGAACCTTGATTCGTCGCTCCAAAGAACCCGTTTTCACTGATCTATGGTCCAATTTCGGTGTGCTTTGCACCACATTAACCGAGCAGCGCGGTTGGACTTCGTGATCAAAGGTTTATGGGCAGCAGCAAGACCATGAATACCAAGTAGATGTGTTTCTTTCCGAATGGTATTTATTTAAACAATACTCCCGGATGCCTGTTAAAACTCCTCGCGCATGAGGGCCATCGGTTGGGTGAGGTTTTTTCAAATTTCTCTGGACAGCACTTGTCAGTCTCTATCTCCCAGTTTCGTTGGTCTGCCGACTAGAGCCACATTCCAACAATCACCGCTCACCTTCCACTTCTTAATCACATATGCTGCTGTCGATTTTGGGTACTTCAGATCGCTAGATATGTCCCTTAAGGATCGGCCACATTTGTGATACCCGATAATTATACCTTTCTTGAAATCAGAGAGCTCCGAACTACGCGGCATCTTACATGCGACTAATGCCGAGGCTGTTTCCTGCTCGATGCATACCGGCGGAGGTCGTGACATACCTCAGGACAACATATATCGTCATTTTTATAAGTGTCCAAATACTTATTGGTAGACAGTGTATATATATGTGTGTGTGTATATATATATATATATATATATATATATATATGTATTGTTGTATTTTGTAAATTATCATGCTTTTATGTAAAGGTGCCTTGCGAAAATTATATTTTAATCAAAAACTAATATTTAATATACTACGGATTTATATATATATATATATATATATATGTGTGTGTGTGTGTGTGTGTGTGTGTGTGTGTGTGTGTGTGTGTGTGTGTGCGTGTGTGATATGTGTTTGTAAAATTATTAAAGTATAGATATTCCCATATTCCCTCATTTTTGAAAGTACTCTTTACTGGACAGAATCCCACTTAATATGTATATGCAATTTTTACTCAATCATTGATAATATAGAAATGTAGTTCTAATTAAAAAATATGTTTGAGTTTTTCTATAAAATATTTTTATTTATATACTGGAAGATATTTTGTATCATAATACTGGAAAAGATTTTGTATCTTTTTTATATATATGGCGTATAAAATTGTAGTATGAGATTAAGCCTAATTCTTCTTTCGAAAGCACTGACCTAGATATGGAAAAAAGTTGTAGTGTATATTTTGTTTCGAAATGTTAACGGCAATCAGACGACCTATGCATGGATGGTAATGGATAATCAGGCATATATTCCTAAAGATTGAAGAAAGAAATTGCACTTTAGAAATATAACGAAGCTCATCATTCCATTATTTTCTAAACTGGGATTTAAATCTGATTTCTATACTTCACTATACACACCAATTTGCTATCATCTAAATCAGCAGTATATTTGAATGATTTTCTGTACGTTTTTCTGTACTTTATATTAATGTGAAATTTTTCCCAAGTAAACTCTTGAAAAGGATATGTATATACGTTACATGCGCCCTGGGAACCTATATTGAAATAAATTAAATTTTCTTTATTATGCCCAGTTACCTAATCCTAACTATTACCAAATTATTACAAAGTATTAAATGAAATTTTTAAAACCGGATTATTTTCTATTATATTCTAATATATTTTTAAGGATATGCATGGAGGTTTCTCTTAAAAATTCAAGTCACTGAAGTGATCTGTAGTATTTTTAGGAGTCATTTAAAATTATCTATGTGATGAATAACATAAAAGGAAGGAAATAAAATTAAATTTTAAAATAGGAAGGGTAAGCAAAAAAATCCAATTTTAATTAAATTACATGATTATTTTAATGGTCTTGATTAAGATGAACTTTTTGAATGAAATAGCTTTCCATTATTTAGTCAAATTTCTTCATACAATCACTTAGGCTTTGTCATAATTTATAACATTTTAGTATAGAGAATGAAAGTATTACTGCTAATTATAGTACTGCATAAGTAAAATATTTATTTCATTTGTGTTACATCCTTAATTTTAGATACCATTGTGATGAGACGATTTAGATCTGTTATATAATTGATTCATTCATACATGAATTAAAATGTTCGGGATCTAAATCTGACCTCATCACATCGTTGTAAACAGATAGAGGATTATAAATCTCGATAAAAAGGATATTGTAGTCTTGTATGGTTATCTCGGGCGGGGTTCTGATTCCAGTCCCAGATTAGAATCCCGTCTCCGTACTTGACATTAAATAAGAATGTACCTTTGTGGAGTATTTATGAGTCCCTAAGAGACAGTGCTCAATTAGAAGGGATAAGGTTGTTCACGTTGGTGGTCTCAGGGCGGTGTTTGGTCAGACCAATGAAATTCTGACAACTATCCCGATTGAAAGACAAGAAGGAGGAAGGGACAAAGTTTGAGATAATAAAATATGAAAAATCTAAAAAATGAGGAGATTGATCAGAAGGTCCCAGAGGAGATGGATTAGGAGGCCCGAGAAGAGATTGGTTCGGAGGTCAAAAAAAAAGAAGGTGTTCGATAATCCAGAGAGTCCAGCCAAGTCCGCTAGGAAGTGTTCCTGCACAAAGTAGTACGGTCGCACCCCAAAGACTCAGGAGAAAGCCCCTGACGATGTCTGTAGCAGATCAACGGATGATGTATAGATTTCCTCTCCTGATCAGCCATTGATACCCTTCAACCAGAAGTGTTCCGGGCCCAACATTTTAGACTCACAAAGGTACCCATTTTGCATAACATTTTGAAATCGAGATTAGGTCCTCTGTCTACTTACAATATTTGCTTAAGTGTATAAAAAATTGTCAGAATTAATTTTGAATATATTGACTAAGCTTACTTAAGAAAATTAGCATCATTTTGGTTTTGTAAATAGATGTATAAATATTTTATAATAAATTTACTTTTTTATTATATTAAGCTAGCCTCGGTTGTTATCATTTTAGCGGTTAGTTTATTCTTCATATTTATGTCTGTAGTTTCTCAGAACCTGTGGTTAAATTGTAGTACAAAAATATTTAACACAACGCAATTAAAAATAAATCCCACTATACATTTGATCACAGGTTTTTACTCAAATATATATTAAGAGGAGTACACGACAACCATTTCTTTAAAGATCAATTCTTAACACAGAAAAATTAGTCGTTTTAATGATTGTTATTAAAGAACCTTTTCGGTGATATACGAAATATTTTAGCTTAAATAAAGCAATAAATTTTACTTTATTATATAAAACAAACTTCGGGTATTATAAGAAAGAAATTTTAAATAGAAATATTTTATGTCCACTTAAAATACATTTTCCTTAAATGTGGAAAGGATTAAAAAAAGCACGAAATGTTTTGTTTCCTGTAGGGAGGAGACTAAGAAAAGTATTTTTAAGTTTAACCTAACAGCCCGTGCGTCTGTCTAAAATTTTAGGACAAATTCCGTTTCTAATGCACTTATTTTCCATATGGTAGTTGGGACGTCTGAAGCCAATTTCTATTTCTCATTTCAATTATTCCACATATCACTGAATGAAGCCAAGCTTATGGGTCTTCTCACTGGTTCCTGCTTCAAAATTACGGGGACCTACTTGAGTTTAAGTTGAACCCTTGAGGTGTTTGCATCCTTGAGGTGTTTGTCAAAACAAAAGGCACCCCCCTTGCCTTAACACGAGTATCCTCCGGCTCAATCGTGCTTGGTTAAAACCAAGTGGCATATACAACAACAACACTACACTAGAATCTGCTTTTATTTCCAATTTTGTCCTTTGAATAGATATTTTATTTTTTTTAACCTCGTACATAACTTAATTTTTTCGACAATTACATCGATTAAAAACATGATAGACATATTTATCTATTATAAAGTTTCACTATCCAATAATGCGTTTACGTGTCATAAAAATATCTTACCATGAAGTTTATCTATATTCATAAATGACACCGTGTTATATTTCAAATGACAACTGATCACTAATGAGAAAAGGATATAATAACACAAAATTGTTTAAATATCATATATGTTTTCATCATCATCATCATCAATCGATCGTCAGCCCAGGGTGGGCCATGGCGTTCAGCAGAATCGTGTTTTAGGTTATCCGTTTCATGGATAGACACCTTCAGTTTTCCCCTTTTAGAACTTTTAAGTCTGTTTCACGGCAGTCAGTCTACCGGATCCTAGCTTCTCCCTTTTTTCGAGCTCCCGATGGTTCGGCTTCGAAGATCCTCTTGCCATCGTTCATAGTTCATTCATATTAAGTGCTCTGAACATTGCAATCTGTGAATAGGTAGGAATTTTATTATGTCTGGCTCCTTATATATGCTGTAAATTTCTGAATTTGTACTTCTTCTCCAGGTGCCATTGCATTTTAATCCTTCTTATGTGCTCTAAAGTGCTTACCTTTAAAAAACACCCAGAGTCACCTTGTCACTTTCAGTCAAAGTCCAAGTTTCAGGAGGCTGTGTGACAATGTTTCACACACTGCTGAAACTTTGGGAATCAAAGTTTTGTAAAGAAGTAGCTTTGGTCTCCTGCTTATGCGACTAAATTTCAAGTATTTGCAGATCCCCGCAAACATATGTTTCCAGTAGTAACTCTGTTGCGTATTTCTCGTGTTCTGAATTTGTTCTTGTTCTCCAGGTACCATTGCATTATAAACCTCTCAATATGCTTCGGAGTACTTACCTTTAAAAAACACCCAGAGTCACTTTGTCACTTTCAGTCAATGTCCAAGTTTCAGGAGCTTGTGTGACACACACTGCTGAAAATTTGGGAATTAAAGTTTTGTAAAAAAAGTAGCTTTGTTCTCCTGTTTATGAGACTAGATTTCAAGTATTTGTGGATCCCCAAAAATCCATCTGCTTCCAGCAGTATCTCTGTACCGTATTTCTTGTGTTCTGAATTTGTTCTTGTTTGCCAGATGCCATTGCAATTTAAATCCCTTTATATGCTGCAGAGTACTTACCTTTCAAAAGCACCCAGAGTCACCTTGTCAATTTCAGTCAATGTCTGTTTCAGGAGCCTGTGTGACAATGGGTCACACACTGCTGAAACTTTGGGAATTAAAGTTTTGTAAAAAAGTAGCTTTGTTCTCCTGCTTATGAGACTAGATTTCAAGTATTTGTGGATCCCCAAAAATCCATCTGCTTCCATCAGTAACTCTGTAGCGTATTTCTCATGTTATGAATTTGTCCTTTTTACCAGATGCCATTGCATTTTAAATCCCTTTATATGCTGCAGAGTACTTACCTTTCAAAAGCACCCAGAGTCACCTTGTCACTTTCAGTCAATGACTAAGTTTAAGAAGCCTGTCTGACAATGGGTCACACACTGCTGAAACTTTGAGAATTAAAGTTTTGTAAAAAAGTATCTTTGTTCTCCTGCTTGCGAGACTAGATTTCAAGTATTTGCGGATACCCGCAAACATCTATTTCAAGCAGTAACTATGTTGTGTATTTCTGATGAAGTGCCGTTAACAGTTTGAAATCTGATGTTCCCTACTTCAAAATAGGGTTCCCTAAAACTGGTATTTGTCATATATTTCGTTTTTCACGATTGGTTGAGATATGAATTTTATTTGCTTCGTTTGCACATATGTTTTTCTCTGTGCAATTCATAACAATTTAGATTAATATTCAACGGAAAGAATTCAGGCAAAATGGGTTAATATTACGTAATGATATGACATATACACTTGTTAAAATAAACATATTTAAATACGTCTATTTTGATAAATTTCATTCCATAACTCTTGCTTTTATAATTTGAACTTCTAAACAATGCATAATATATTGATTAAAAATATTACTAGAAAATAATTTTATGTACATTTCTAACATCATTTCAGATTTTAATATTTACGGATCTCTCATGTTTACCGAAAAATAATTTTAACTGAAATGTGTTTTATCAGCAAATTTTAAAACTCAAAATGAAATACGAATATTCAAATTCTAATTTAAGAAAAATTGACTTTGTTCTTTCACATCAATATCAAATTGCATTATCTATAAATTTTCAATAATACTAGTGGTAATATAAAATGGAAAATGGAAAGTAACCTCTTTTATGGATTTACTTAGAATTTTATTTTATTTATGGTAGTAAGCTTTTGCTGAAAATGCGTTTTCAATATATTTGGATTTTTACTGTCAAATATTGATAACTTCTATATAAATAAAAATGTTTTAAAAAATCAAAATACATTCTACTTTTAACCAGACAAATGTGTTCATAGAAGGATTTATTTTTTAATATATTTTGAAATATTTATTTACACTAATACAAATTGAATCACTGCTTTAATAGAAATAGATATCCTTATATGAACTATATAAGCTATTTAAGAAATTAACTTATGTGAATATGTTAAAGCCATAAGTATATATATATATATATATATATATATATATATATATATATATATATATATATATATATATATATATATATATATATATATATATATATATATATATATATATATATATATATATATATATATATATATATATATATATATATATATATATATATATATATATATATATATATATATATATATATATATAAATATATATATATATATATATATATATATATATAAATATATATATATATATATATATATATATATATATATATATATATATATATATATATATATATACATACATATACATATATATATACATACATATATATTATACACATATATATATATATATATATATATATATATATACATATACATATATATATATATATATATATATATATGACATGAAAGAGTGGATACGGCATTTAAGACACATTCGGTTTCATATATAAAACTTCTTTATTGTAATTCTTCCACCCAAGGCTATGCCATTTAGATATCTTTTGTTCTCTTCTTCGAGAAACAAACTTGGAGGATGTTATCATCCCGAGTTCTCGCCCAGAACTGACTCTTGGCGTTACTACCTGAGCAAAATTCCTATGCGTACTTCCGCGTCGGCTTCTTCACTCTGTATAGTTCCGCTCGAGAGTGTGTCTTTCTGCTATTACGTTATCGTTAATGAGTTCTAACTATTTTTAATTATATCTCGCTTAATGCTTAAACCCCATTATATATATATATATATATATATATATATATATATATATATATATATAAAATAATATGTGGTTGTAACAAAGAGTTACAATTGGACAAAGGCAGAGCGAAACCGACCTACAGGTGAAAGAGGGGTGACCCTCCTTCGACCCCATTGGTCAAGATTGGTTGCTAACCGCGGAGTAGCCCCTTCGGCCCAGCAACGCTCCCCAACGAACTTTTTTAGAGAGATCTGCTGACCCCCTCGGAGAGAGAGCAAAGGAGAAGGAGCTTGGATTTTTGGATCTTCTGCAAGAGTTTGAGCACCATTTATTTTCTCATCAAGGCGCCATGTTTGTTAAATCTTCGACCTAGTGTGGTTAATTTGGCATCATAGCCCTAAAACCATTTTATATATCTATTGCCATTTACATCTTTATTTAATATTTAATAAACAAAATTCAGCAGGAAGAGTTAGTTTTTTTCCCAATTTACACTAGACTCATGGCCGGCCTTGACGCTATGTCGGCCTCATCTTAACAGTGGTGTCATACCTTAACTATGGTTACAGCTGTCCCTCTTGAGGTACAATTTTCTGTTTACTATTTTTTTACGTGTAAGACTAAATCACTTTATCTCGTTACTGTCCAATTTCCGATTCTGTTATTTAAGATCATAAAATAACATGCTAAAGTATTAAAGCAGTAACATATTAAAGTAGTTAAAAGTCAGATATTTTTATGCGATAGAATTCATCTCTTTTATTAAAGTAAAAACAAAAATATGATGGACAAAAATGTTACTTTTCTTCTCTATGAGAGTACAAAAATGTGTAGTTGAGACTACTTTCAATTTCTGTTGATAATTCTTGTTTGTTCAAAAAAGTATTTTAATAAAATAATAAACTCGGCATGTATGGAAATATATTCTTTAATAATTAAAATTATTATGTTTGAATTCTAAACCACGTACATTGGTTTTTCTCTTCCTTATTTTTTAATATATTGACTAAGCATGAATTAATATTTTTTCATTTATATTAAAATATATTATCAGCCAATTTATATTTTGAATCAATACTTGTAAATAGTTATCCTATTAAACTATCAAGCACAGTCTACTGTAATCTATTTTATCCCTAAGTTTCTTTTGAATTGTCCTCCATCAGTCTTCATAATGCAATCCAATTTTCGCAAACTTCCGAATAGCGGACTCTCAATCAACTCGGAGTCCATTATATAAATTAATGCTCCACATTCAGCCAGCATTTAATTGACGCATTATCATCCCGATGTGCTGACCCATATTTTCTCTGCTTGCAGATGATAGATATTAAATATGCCAAGGGCGATTTAGAGGACTTACGGTTGTGAAATCATTGTTAATTAAACTTATTTTCACAAAATCGTTATCGTTAATAAAAATACTTCAATTCTAGAATGAGTTAACTAATTCATCATTAATGCCATCAAAGTCTTCGAATAATAATCTGATAAAAATTTCCATTAAATTTCATAAATCTTCATTTAATTTACAATTCTTCAATTTGTAATCTTAAAATTCTGAGGATATAAATTCTCTGCCTCAAAACTTAAGCTGAATTTCATTGCGTGGAGTGAATTATTCTTTAAATTAATGAGTTAAAATATCATATTAGTATTAAAATTCTAGTTATACCACTTTCCTGAAATACTTTAGCTCCGAGAGTAGAGTTGTTATAAGAGTGCTTCTCTTTCTGAATCATTGAATTAGTGAATTGATTTTTCTATTTTCATATTTGCAGCAAATAAGATACAACAATCAATGAACTTTACAATATCACAGATGTGAACTTTATTATAGTACGTAATATGCATCTTTGTAATTCAAAATACTTTCTGCTTGCAATAATTCTCTATTTATAGAATTATTACTCTCTTATTTTGTCTAAACTTTGATTGAAACATTAACGATTTATTTGATAATTTATTCATCTTCTTCAAATTTTTAATGAACTAAAAAAAGGACACTACAACCCCTTTATCAGATTCTTTTAACCCATATTGTACCGCTGTCCTATAAACAAGACAGCAAATAGAATTCCACTTAATAATAAAGTTATAAATATTTTCTGAGTGGATTTTATTTTAAGACTTTTAAAATAGACACACTTTATCACAGAAACAAAAAAAAAGTGAGAAATCAAAATATATTGTATTGTAAAATTTATTTTTTAGAAACTCCTTAAAAATTGTCATTTTTTAATCTTTAATTTTACATTTATTATTATTATTTTTCAAACATATTGGAGGTTACTTGTAGTTCTCAGACATTAGCACTACATTAGTGAGTAACTCTAGGTCCAGAAAACGGTATTATGACACCAAACACTTTATCCATTTTAACGATGATTTCAATTGATCACAAGATCGTTATTACAAAATTCGACCTTTTATGAAAATCAGCATAACCTTGAAGCAATTTGGTATATTTCTGAAATTCTCACCATCGATAAAAGAATTAAAATATTTTAAGCACAGTTGCAAGATGTCATGAAAAATAAACCTGTAAAATTTGGACATAAATTTTGTATTAAAATCTAACGGATTATTTTCTATTATTTACCTAAAATGCCAGATCAAGAACTGCAAAATAAAAGCAACAACTGTGTGCTTAAAATGTAATGTTAAACTTTGCTTTGAATGTTTTCCCAAATTTGTGAATCAGCCTAATGCAATGTAAGTGATATTTGTTAAATTTTAGTAGTGTATTGGACCGTTGGCCTAATTATAGGACAGCTAATTTCTTAAAAAATTAAAATTTATTTTTAAATTTTGGTTTTATATGTTTAGTTACACCATATTAATGTTATGGATAAAATTTTAAAAATTTTCAGAAATATTTAGTTGGTGTAGTACAATATGGGCTAAAAAGAGACTTTGTAATATAAATAAATGAATGTAACAGTATCTGTTAAAAACTGTGTATATTTTAATAATAGTTCATATGAAGGAAATATGTATTTATATAAAATTCTAGTTTCATATGTTGGTAATCAATTACAGATAGTTTTGAAGCAACTGGTATAATATTAGATTATTTAAAATATTTCACATGGTCTCGAGGTTTGTTTAAAATTTAAAGAAATGTTTCTAATACTAGTTGTTTGTGGTAATTTAGTATTATTAAAACCTACCTTTGTTCTAAATTTAAGTTAAACCCGAATCTTAAAATACATTTTCTGCTTACCATATTTTATATATTTTATTTTTATAAAAATATAAGATATTACCTTACTTATATGTATTTGTATTTCCTTAAGGCTACTGCCTTCAGTTGAAATCCCTTTTTTAGCTATTTAGATATTTTTTGTTTTTCGAAAATTTTACATTATTTAGCTTTTTTTTACAAAACCATTTTGTTTTGATTTTGATTTAAATTATAAAGTGAGTAACAGTTGATTGAAAAAACATCGTTTGCCGTATATTGGTGGTGGTAGAGAAAAACCCAAAATTTCGATAATGAAATTTGAGTTTTCAGGATAATTTTATGTGATTTGATAGCATAAGATAGAAAGAAATAGCTATCAGATAAACTGAATTTTAAAACATGATTTTTTTAAGTTCTAAAGTTCATGTATTTCCTAAAAGTAGGGGAATTCAACCCTTAACACTTTGGAGAACACTTTTCTGAAGTACTTTATCTCCGAGGTTAGAGTTGTTATAAGAGTATTTCTTTTTCTCAATCACTGTACCGGTGTACTTATTTTTCTATTTTAATATTTGCAGCAAATTAGATGCAACATTAAATGGACTTTACAGTATCGTAAATGTGAATTTTATTCTAGCACTTACATATGCCCCTTTTTAATGCAACATATTTTCTGTTTTCAATAATTCTCCTTTTATACAATTATTACTCCTTATTTTGTCTAAAATTGATTGAAACAACGACTTACTTGATAAATTATTTATCAGCTTCAATTTTTAACGAATCAAAAAAAACACTATGACCCCTTTATCAGATTCTTTTAAAAATTGAAAGTGACTTTGTAATATAAATAAATGAATTAATGACAGTACCTGTTAAAAATACAGTTTATTCTTTATAAAAGTTCATATGAAGGAAATATGTACTTATATTATTTATATGAAGAAAATATGTACTTATTTACTTCTTGTTTCCTATTTTTGTAATCAGTTACAGATAGTTTTGAATAAATTTTATATTAATAGGTTATTTAAAATATTTTACATGGCTTCGAGGCTTGTTTAAGATTTTTAAAACATGTTTCTATTACTAGTTGTTTGTGGTAACTTAGTATTATTATATCCTCACTTTGTCTCAAATTTAAGTTAAACCTGAATCTCAAGAAAATGCATTTTCTGTTTATCCTTTTTTATATATTTTATTTTCATAAACATATAAGGTATTACCTTACTTAAATTATGTATATTTGTATTTTCTTAAGGAGACTGCCTTCAATTGAAATGACTTTTTTCGTTATTAAGATAATTTTATTTTTCGAAAATTTTACATTATTCAGCTTTTTCTATTTACAAAATCATTTTTTTTTTCTTTTCATTTAAATTAGAAACTAGTGACAGTTAATTTTAAAAAAACATCATTTGCCGTATATTGGTGGATTTTTAAGTGAGTCACAGTATTACGCTTAAATTTGCCAATCTGGAGTTGATATAGACAAAAACCCTAAATTTTGATATTGAAATTTGAGTATTTAGGATAAATTTATGTGATTTTATAGCATAAGTTATAAAAAATAGCTATCAGATAAACTGCTTTTTAAAAACATGATTTTTTAAAGTTCTAAAGTTTATATATTTCCTAAAAGCAGTGGTATTCAACCCTTTGGAAAACCATTTAAGATTATATTTTTCTTAAAGAAACCCCTTGATCAAAGAGCCGAAAAAATGGGATATCAAAGGTTGATGATAATCAAATTTATAAAATCATTTTTGCATATTACCAGTTTTTAACCACATATCCATTATTACTAGGGTATTACAAAGTGTAAATAAATAAGAGTTATCAATTATGATAAAAAAAACTAAATATGAATCACTCGAATACTGATGCATTACTGTAACAAAGAAAATTTGGTTAACAGACTTAATATGTTTGGGTAGTAAGGAATATATGCTGTAATCCAAGGGGTCGGTTTTGTTGTACACAATTCAGATACGCAAGCTTTCTTGGAAACAGGCAAGGGAGATAAAAATAACAGATTATAATATGTGACATAATGAGTTTGTGTAATTGTATTTGAAGCTCGGGGAAAATTGTAGATTTTATTCTTTTAAGTATATAAGTTTACAAAAATTAAAATTCTACTAAAATTTTATCACTTTAACTAATCAAATAGTCAACATTTGAGGAACTTCTGTTAAAGTTACACGACCCTTAGACTTTCAAAGTTGAAAAAACAATTACTTCTCATATTAGTCTATTTTTTAGATCAAAATAAAATTTTAAAAACTGTTCTGATTTGAGTAATTTTTCATAAATTATTAATGAACGTTAATTTATAAAGTTAACATCATAGAACTTATTTAGTAGGGGACACCGGGGCACCTTGGGCCACTTTTCAGTTAAACATTTTTATGAATTTTTTTTATAGCTAATTGAAAAAAATAAGTATTCATGCATATATTGTCATCATGTCTGCTTCTTATAAACACTAAACCTACTTAATATCGCAATTAGTTAAAGAGTAATAAAAGAAATAAAATACCTTTCCAATGTCCCAACCTGCCCCACCGTGTGGGGTAGGTTGGGACACTAAACAATAAATACAAAATGCTGTTCAAATTATTTTTATTAACTGTTATAAAAGAAAAATAGCTGAAAATTGTCCAAGTTAATACATTTTTTAACAAATCTTATATTTGCAGATGATTCAGGCATATTCGCATTTACAGCAGAATACTTTGTGTTTGTTTTTCTTGTTCTCACTAATTTTTTCTGGAAAAAAAAGATTAATAAATTAATATTTTGACATGTTAAATCAATTAAAAATTAAGCTCCAAAATGATAATTATTTTGCTTGAATTGATATTTGTTTACACTTTTTAAAATGTCCCAAGGTGCAACATCTATATGTGTCCCAACCTGCTCCATTTTACATAGTATCTTTTGGTAACTACTATACAGTTAGGCTTAACAATACAATTTATTTATTAGCATAGAAATAATAATAAATGAATTTTCTTTCATAACAATACACATTTTTTTAAAAATATTTAAATTTTTTTCAAAAAAATTACTTTTTAAAATGCACACTGATGTAATTTTGGGTTATTCAAAACAAAGAAAATGAAATTGCTCCTTACCTATAAGCACTATCTTCATCAAAATTCTTTGAAAAGTGAAGAGGAAGGCCATCTATCAATACACATGAGAACTAATTCCTGGTTGCAAATTAAAGCCTGAAAATAAAGGTGTCCCAAGGTGGGCTATGTCCCAAGGTGCCCCACTCTGCCCTATTGTTAAATGGAACAATCTTCTTTTAAATAAAAAATAAATACAGCAAATGTGAAATGTATAAATCCAACTACCCAAAAAATAATTTTTAAAATTTAAAAATTAGAAAGTATTTTACCGTATAAAACATATTATCATTTTTATATTATTAATCTCCGTTACAATAAAAACAGCAATCTCTTTCATCCTGTAGAATGATACAAGATAATATTTTTACACTCTCAACTTTCTTGACACTTTTTAGATTCTTATAATAACATATAAATAGAAAGTTTTAAACTAACAGAATAAAATATAGATTCTATTTCAACTTGATTCAAAATCTTAGTTTTTAGTATAGATATGTCAAAAATAATTTTGTAGAACTTCTTTTTTATGTACATATACTTTCTCAGTTATTTTTAAAAATATATTATTTGAAAGGGCTAAACTATATAACTTTTTCAAAGCTACAGTTTCACTTTTAATCCTAATAAATGATAACTTTAAAAAGAGTAAAATTTTAATTATTAATAAATTAAAAAAAAGACTGATATGATGGAGTTATTTAGTGTTTAAGGTACTATCTTTGTTTCAAATTTTTCTTATTGTATTTTAAAAACATGAACCATCATAGCTGGCATATATCTTCTATTATAATTCTTTTTCTTTTTTTAGAAAGAGAATCAATATTTTTTTCTTTTATAATGCTGGTTAATACAGTTTTCAAATTCAATTATATCCTCGTTATTGAGAATTCTCCTAGGAAGGAAATATTAATGAAGCCTTTCAAAATCAGTGAACCAAACTTTAAAATATTTTGTTATTATTAGATGTTATTACTTCTAATTTTAATGTATGTATCATAAATAATAAAGATGAAGAAATTATGTATTCCTATTAATTATTTTAAAATATCAGTGGGAATTGAATCTAAAAAGTATAATGTAGTTTTCTATTATTAACATAAAGAAAAAATTAATGAAACATTTTTACACTACAACAAAAATTTATTTTCAACTAATAATTATTTTCTGCAAATATAATGAAAAATCTGCCGGTTTTATTAAGGAAAGTAACGTAAATATATTTGGCTTTTTAATAATAATCCTGGTTTGTGTCATTTATTTAGACAACTCTAAATCCTGTTTTATTAAAAGATTTGCCTCATTAATAATTACGTCATTTTATTCCACTGAACTTTTAAGAGATTAAATATACACGCATGGTTATATGTACACAGTTGATTCATTTTTTTTCTCGTGTTTATGTTTATTCTAACCACAAAATGTTAAAATATTTATTATTTGCGTATTTCATTAAATAGGAACAGAAAATTGAGTAAACATTTTGCTAAATATGAAACTTTTAACCATCTTTCGTGTTATATTTTTATAAATAATTTTACGGCTTTCAATTTTTAAAGTTTTATTTTAGTTAGAATATCTGACGATGACAGATCTGATGATACATAATTAATAACTAATTTTGATTTGTGTTAGATAATATAAATCGAACTGATCTACTTCGAATTTCATTTTTTTAAACCGCTATATAGCTTGGTAACAAAAGATTGAAAACAATTGAATCTTTAATTATATATATAAAACTCTTAAAACGAAATTGAAATTGACAGATGAATTATATTTTCATATGGTGGAATGGTTTACTTCGGTTTGGAGCACTACGGTCTCCTTTTTTTCAATACGATGGTTTGAGTGAAAGTTTTTATAAATTATTAATGAACGTTAACATACAATAACTTACAGAGTTAACATTATAGAATTGATTTAGTATTGTTAAATGAAACAATCTTCTATTAAAGAAATATAATTACAAAAAATGTTAAATGTATAACTCCAATTACCCACAAAATAATTTCTGAAATTTGAAAATTAGAAATTATTTTACTGCATGAAACATATTAACTTTTTTATTATTGTTAATCTCCATTACAATATAAAGAGCTATATGTTTCATTTTGTAGGATAAGAAACGAAAATATTTTCACATTTCCAATTTACTTAGATTCTTATAACAACTGATATATTGAAAATTTTAAATTAACTGAATAATATGTATACTCTACTTGAATTTGATACAAAATTTTAGTTTTTAGTATAAATATCTCAAAAATTATTTTGCAGATTAATGAATTTCTTCTTGTTTATACCTATATATTTTCTATGTTTTTTTTAAAATATATTATTTGAAATGGCTAAACTATATAAATTTTTCAAAAATTTAGTTTAACTACTAAGCGTATCAAATAATCACTTTATAGGAATAAAATTTTTATTTTTATTGCATCGAAAATGACTGATGTGAGAGTTATTTAGCCTTTAAGGTACTATATCTGTTTCAATTTTTTTATTGTGTTTCAAAAAATGTATAATCATAGCTGGCATACATTTTCTATTATAATTCTTTATCATATTTTTAGAAAGGGAATATATTTTTTAATAATGCTAGTTAATAAAGTTTTCAAATTCAATTATATCCCCGTTATTGAGAATTCTCCTAGGTAGGAAATTTTAATGAAGTTTTTTAAAGTCAGTGAAGCAAACACTAAAATATTTTCTTATTATTAAATGTTAATACTTGTATTCTTTAATGTAAGTAGCATAAATAATATAGGCGAAGAAATTATGCATTCCTTCTAATTATTTTAAAATATCAATGTGAATTGAATCTAAAGAGTATAATGTAGTTTTCTATTATTAACATAAAGAAAAAATGAATGAAACATTTTTACACTACAACAGAAATTCGTTTTCGAGTAATAATTATTTTCTGCAAATATATTGAAAAATCTGCCTGGTTTTATTAATGAAAGTACCTTAAATATATTTGGATTTTTTATAATAATCCTGGTTTGTGTCATTTATTTACCTAACTCAAAATCCTGTTTTATTAAAAGATTTGCCTCTCTAATAATTATATCATTTTACTCCTCTGAAATTTTAGGAGATTAAATATACACGCATGGTTATATTTACACAGTTGATTCAATTTTTTTCTTGTACTTAAGTTTATTTTAACCACAAAATGTTAAAATATTTATTATTTGCGTATTTCATTAAAAAGGAAGAGAAAATTGAGTAAACATTTTGCTAGCAAATGAAACTTTTAACCTCCTGTCATGTTATATTTTTATAAATAATTTTAGGGCTTTAAATTTTTAAAGTTTTATTTTAGTTAAGTTATCTGACGTAGAACAGATGACACATAATTAATAACTAATTGTGATTTGTGTAAGGTTTTATAAATGTAACTTATCTACTTTGAATTTCATTTTTTTAATTAATATATAACTGGGTAACAAAAGATTGATGGTTTGGTTTGGAGCACTACGGTCTACTGTTTTGCACACGAGGGCTAATGAAACCGGGACCTACTGCTTAAAGCCGATTCCGAACGGCTACAAACACCCATGCCATAGTGGGATTCGAACCCACGAACTCTGGTTCCGAAGGCCAGCACCCTAACCATTCGGCCATCACAAAAAAAAAGGATTGATAACAATTGAATCATTAAACATATACATAAAACTCTGAAAACGAAATCGAAATGTTTTAAGATGGATGAATTATATTTTCAGATGGTGGATTGGTTTACTTTGGTTTGGAGCGCTAAGGTCTCATTTTGTGCAACACGAAGGTTAATGATACCAGGACCTACAGTTTAAAGCCGATTCCAACGGCTACAAAAATCTATGCCACAGTGGGATGCGAACTCCGGTACAGAAAATCATCGCTCTAACCATTTAGTCATCGTTCGACTTCAGACGGTGGAAATTAGCATATAGTGCGTGAAAACATTTATGCTGATAACATGTATGTAAAGGCTTTGCAAAGTCACAAATGCGCCAAACGGTGAAAACTAAAGATATATTTAGAATTTTAGTGTGCATCCAGGCCATCTAAGTACCAAAGGCAGAGATTTTGTAAAAGACTTTATCTGTTCAATTTTAGGTGGCAATTTTAATTGTGTTAATAATTCACCAATGGTTGTAGAGAACAGGGATGAGAACTTTTTCGGAAAATTTGTCACATTTAATTTTATTATTTTTTAATATTAACCCAAGATTTGGTTTGTCAGTAGTGTTATTTAAACACAAAGGGTGAAGTAAATTAGGTTAAAAAATTATAATTGTGTTGATGGAAAAGATAAGCAATTTATACTCTTGATACGCATAGTCGATTTATTTTTTTCACCCATACCGAATTGTACCATAGAATTCTGTTTTTATATTGTTTGGAATTTATATAATTTATTTTTACTTTTTGACTACTAACATACCAACTAAACAGACTACTAACAGACAACTAAAATACTAGAGAATATAACACTGAGAATACAATAACTTAAAAAAATCTTATGAACGAAATTGATATTAACCCCAAAAACATTTTCATTAAAGACCTATGTAAGAAAAGGGAATCAACTAATATTCACTTCCAGGTTTGGTATGGAGGACTAAGGTCTACTTTTTTGCTATATGAAAACTAATAATACCGTGACCTACTGCTTGAACCCGATTCGGAAAGGCTACTAACATCCATGCTCCAGTGGAATTCGAACCCATAAACTTTAGTACAGAAGCATCACTTCTAGAAAAACAGACTTTGTATTTTCTTGACGATTACCGTTTCTAGTAGGACTTATCTCTATAATAAAATACCTTTCAATCAAATGGTTGGTGTTATTGTCTAAGCTTGGTAAGACTCTTTTTGCAATGGTATATTGTGTATCGTAAATTACATACGAGGTCAAAATAATTTTATCTAACAACTAAAACTTGTTTGGTACTGCCATATTGTGTATAGATAAATAAACATGATTCTGGCCATAAAAAATAGATTGTTTTAAAATTTTAGGAGCTTTACTTTTAAACATGACATCCCAGAAATATCAAGGGCAAAAAAAATAGAGAATGAAATTTGACCCCTTCATTTTGAGAAAGAATCGGTTAAAGATCTATATTTATCTACATTTCCGATACAGAAAATAAGGACACATTTATTTCGGTAAATAGTTATTACAGAAAAAGTATTCTTTATATGATATCAGTATCTTTTTTAAAAAATAGTCATCTTTCATGAAACACCTATAAGAAAATCGATTCCGATGGCTTCTAACATCCATGCCACAATGGGATCGGGACCCATGAAATTTGGTACCAGAGCATCTCTTTTGGAACAACAAACTTTGAATTTTCATGACTGTTACCGTTTCTAAAAGGAGGTATCTGCCTAATAAAATGCCTTTCAATCAAATTGCTGGTGTTATTTCCTAAGCCTGGTCGGACTGTTTTTCCAATTGTATATTGTTTTCTGTAAATTAGATACGAGTTCAAATTGATTTTATCTAAATACTAAAAATTTATTGGTACTGCCATCAGGTTTACAGATAGAGAAATAAACATGATTCAGGGCATAAGAAATATATTATTTTAAGGTTAGTTAAATTAAATTAGTTAAGTTAAATTGGTTTAAGATTTTTGGCGCATTACTTTTGAACATTCCATCCCAAAAATATCATGGGCAAAAGAAATAGACAATGAAATTTCACACCAGCATTTTGAAAAAGAATCCGTTAAAAAAACTATATTTATCTACGTATTCAATGCAGAAAATAAGGACACATTTATTTCGGTAAATAGTTATTACAGAAAGAAATGTTCTTTATATGATATCAATATATTTTTCTTAAATATTTATCTTTCATGAAACACCTATAAAAAATCGATTTCGATGGCTACTAATATTCATGCCACAGTGGAATCGGAACCCATGAAACTTGGTACTAGAGCATCTCTTTTGGAACAACAAACTTTGCATTTCCTTGACTGTTACCGTTTCTAAGTGGAGGTATCTGTCTAATAAAAAGCCTTACAATCAAATAGTTGGTGTTATTTCCTAAGCTTGGTAGGACTGTTTTTCCAATGGTATATTGTTTTCTGTAAATTAGATACAAGTTCAAAACGATTTTATCTAACCACTAAAATTTGTTTGGTGCT
>CM063511.1:77641394-77656394 GCA_032207245.1 Pardosa pseudoannulata | reverse complement strand
ACTTTTAGTGAGAAAAGCACGTAAGATGCCTTATTGCATATTTTTTTGTTTTAAATTTAAGATAGATATGATTTTTCACTGATAAAATTTAATATCATCAGCGAACCATCATTAAACTAACATGAAACGAATAATGGAAGTAATAAGTTATTGAATATACTTTGATAACCAGAGATATGAGAGTAAATTTAATGTAATCAGAAAATTTTTCCTTCTTTCTAATATCTTCGTATCTGCGAGTTGCTTTGGGGTATCAAATTTAATGTGTTACCTTTAAAGAATTTTGGCTTATTACTTTTAACTGCAACTAATGTGCTGTCATTAAAATATCAATAAATTACACGTGTTTCTTTACTTAATGCTTTCTAATCAACATTTATTATTATAAAATCTTTCTCTGTGCACACGCGAAGTGTATTAAAAAATATGAAATCAAATAATATCAAATACAGTAATTTGAAGTGAATCTTAATTTTGATAAACATTCCGAATAATCTTATTCTAGGAAAAACATTCAAAGCTATTAAATTAAACTCTGTTTGAATTTGTACATTAAAATGTACAGTGTAAATCCCTATTGCTATAGTTACTAACGTTAATGGGTTTAATTTATTCATCATCTTTACATCTCCAGTTTCAAGTTTAGGATATTGTGACCTCAGTAACATTTATATAAAGACAAGTATTTTAAAATATCTCTAAAAGGCTTGAATATTATTCGTTAATTATACAATAAAAATAACTGTATTATCTGCCTTGAATGCATTGAATAATATATTATGGCATGATTTTTGTTATCATTTCTAAATTTTTTTCCAGCAAAATCTAAGATAAAGGTTATAATTCTGTTATTAATTCGATTACAATGATTGAAGTTTTTCAAACTACATTTTTCCATAAATCTAATATATCAATGCATTATATTAAATATTGAGGTACTAATACACATACATATATACATATGTATATATCTATGTATCTCTCTCTCTCTCTCTCTCTCTCTCTCTCTGTATATATATATATATATATATATATATAAATATATATATATATATAATATATATATATATATATATATATATATATATATATAAATATATATATATATATAAATATATATATATATATATATATATATATATATATATATATATATATATATATATATATATATATATATATATATATATATATATATATATATATATATATATATATATATAAATATATATATATATATAAATAAATATATATATATATATATATATATATATATATATATATATATATATATATATATATGTATATATATGTATACTGATATGTATATATATATACATATCAGTATACATATATATATATATATATATATATATACATATCAATATACATATATATATACATATATAAATACATATGTATATACATATCTATATACATATATATTTAGATAGGTAGATAGATAGATAGAGGTAGAGCTATATAAATATAAAATACCTGGCCACATTAATATGACCACTGAATTTCCCTTCTTTTTCAATTTTTTAAGATTTTTTAAGGTAAATCTTTTAAGTCTCTTAGCATATATATTATTTTTATTAAAGGCAAGTGATTCTTAAATATTTGGAGGAAGCAGAACTGATCGTATATGGACAAATTGATTTCTTGGGAAAAATCGTACATATTTGTATTATAAAATTGTGAATAAAAGGACTTTTTTTGAAAAAAAAGGATTTTTTTAATTATATTTAAAATGTACTGTTTTTTATTTCAATTAAATTATTTAAAATTTGTGTTTCATAATTCGTATTTATCTACACTTTTGGTAACATTTAACGGTAAGCTAAGAACTTTTTTTAATTTTTAATGATTCGATGGTCAGAGTATTAGGAGATCCTATTTACAAAGCAAAAAGAATAAAATAAGATGTGAATAGAACTTGAAACCTTTTTAACGTCCTGTAGTGAAAATGTTTAATTATATGACTTAAGTGGGAAACAATTCCAAAAATTACAGTAAGACAAATGTTAACCACAAACACATGCAGTCAATTTATTTGGAGAAAGCAACAGTGATCGTATATGAACAAAAAAAATTGTTTTTTGGGGATATCTTACATACTTGTATTATAAATTGTGAATAAAATGGCTTTTGCAAAAAAAAAAAGTGTTTTCTAATATATATTTAAAATTTAGTGTTTTAAATTTTAATTAGATAATTTAAAATTTTTGTTTCCTAATTCGTATTTATCTACTTTTTAATTTTTAATATTAGAAATCAGAGTATTAGATCCTATTTACAAAGTAAAAATGAAAAAATAAGGAATAAATAGAATTTGAAACCTTTTTAACGTCCTGTAGTGAAAATGTTTAATTATATGACTTAAGTGGGAAACAATTCCAAAAATTACAGTAAGACAAATGTTAACCACAAACACATGCAGTCAATTGTAATCGAAAACTCATCGTAACTACACGTAACATATGAAAATCCTCCATACTCGTTGAATATAATTAAATTATAACTAATGAAAACATAAAATTTCAGTTGCTGGAAGCTGAATTGTGAGTATTGTTACAGATTTGTTAGTGAATCTTGTATTTAACATGGGATTCTATGGGTATCTAGCCAATTGGCAAGATATGGCGAGATACCGGCTCGTTGGCGACAGTTTTGGACGCTTAATTTTTGTCGCCAAGTTCGTAAATACCGCCATGTGTCACCAAATGTTGTAAAATGTGGCGATATTTTACAACTTCCTGTTTCGGTTTCTGGTCTAATCCCCTATAATAATAGCCTACTATCTGTACGTCTGTCCTACAATTTATGAACCGGTTGGACCTGGAATGGATAGAGGCATCCATTCAAAGCGAATAAAGTTTATCTACTCCGATCCTAACTATTATTACTAACTATCGATCCGATTCTAAACTGAATTTGTATAATATGCTTCATATCACAGCAAAAATACTGTCATCTTTAAAACGTTTGAAATCCAATTACTCCTTTTCGAGAGTTTAATGCCATTATTTCAAGTATTCTCCCGGTTAAGAGCAGGCGATTAGTTTACATTTATTACTTAATAAAGAGGTAAAAATAACAATCTTTTCTAGCATTGTGAAGTCATTCCTTTAAACGTCTCATTGAATCATTTCATATTTTAAACTATTTAAATATCGTCTACACTATTTTAATATCTTTTATCGCTGAACTTATATATTACGTTAATGATTTTCTTTTATATTTGGCTTCAGTAATAGATTAGGTATATACGTGATAATTTTAAATTTAATCATCGATTATTTTTTGTTGCAATGAAAATTTTATCACCGGTATTAACAACAAGTTATTTTTATAAAAGTCTAGGAGTCTATTTCACAGACTAATAAATATCTAACTTTTAATTTATATATATTTGGAAATTAAGAAGTTTGTTCTTTTGTGTGTTGTTTGTTATACATAACCACTTTGACTAAATGAATTTAGTGTATTCTAAACTGCATTACATTCGGGAGACTCTAGATGTATGACGATAATAAATTATTGAGAGTGAACGAGATAGTTCTCACAAAAAAACAAATCCTTTTTACCTTCCTCATTGGGCACTAACAGTTCTGGACTATTAAAAATTTTTACTGATCCCATCATATGATGAGCTATATGCTAGTCTAGAATGATCGAGTATTCTTCCTATGTAAGGTAAGCTGAGAATGGAGTCGAGTCGTTATGTAGATTTCTCAGTGTACAGATTTCTCACTGTATGTAGATTTCTCAGTGTACGGTGTAACGTGTTTTACTGCTTCCGTTTTGTTTTATGCGGAAAGAGTAATACCTCTTTAATCTTTAACCCTTTGAAGGGCACTGGTATATATAATATGCCAGCTGTTAATTTTTTTTTTTTATTTATATAGAAAAAAAAGTTTTTTATTTTCAATTTTTCATCCAACTGTCGACACTTAATTTTTCCCCTTTTTAATTATTCCTGTCAAAATCTTCTTTGAGAATCAAGCTCTATCCAAACCCGATCCTAAAAGCTAAGATAAAAATTAAGATAAAAGTACCTATTTAAACTTCATATACAAATTTTTTATCTGTTTGATTTATACTTTTAATAAAAAATATTAGTTGTTTTTCCAATATTATTAAAAATGTGTCATTTTCATGCTGTTCCAAGAGAGGTGATTACGTAATCAAATTACCCCTTACTTATTCCTCGAGTAATATAATTTATTTTTCATATACATCATATTTAAAAGGTCCATAGATAACATTTATAAACTAATTTCATTGAAAACCAAAGAGTTTCTGGGGGTGCCCCTCAAAGGGTTAAAGAGGTCGAGTTCTTAAATATTTGGAGAAAGCAACAGTGATCGTATATGAACAAATTGTTTTTTGGGGAAAAATTGTACATACTTGTATTATAAAATAGTGAATAAAAGGGCTTTTTTTAAAAAAAAGTGTTTTCTAATATTTTGGAGAAAGCAACAGTGATCGTATATGAACAAATTGTTTTTTGGGGAAAAATTGTACATACTTGTATTATAAAATAGTGAATAAAAGGGCTTTTTTTTAAAAAAAAGTGTTTTCTAATATATATTTTAAATTTAGTAGTTTTAAATTTTAATTAGATAATTTAAAATTTTTGTTTCCTAATTCGTATTTATCTGAACTTTTTTAATTTTTAATGATTAAATGGTCAGATTATTAGAAGGTCCTATTTACAAAGTAAAAATGAAAAAATAAGGAATAAATAGAATTTGAAACCTTTTTAACGGCCTGTACTGAAAATTTTTAATTATATGACTTAAGTAGGAAACATTTCCAAAAATTACATTAAGACAAATTTTAACCACAAACACAACCTGTCAATTGTAATCGAAAGCTCATCATAACTACACGTAACTTATGAAAATTATTCATACTGGTGCAATATAATTCAATTACAACTAATGAAACCGTAAAATTTGAGTTGCTGGAAGCTGAAATGTGAGTATTGTTACGGATTTGTTAGTGAACCTTGTATTTAACATGGGACTCTCTGGGTGAAGAGAGTGTTGTAAAATGTGGCGATATTTTACAACTTCCTGTTTCGGTTTCTGGTCTAATCTAGAATGTTCGAGTAGTTTCTTCGGGCCTATATAAGTACTACGAATTATATGAGTACGCACGGTGTAACGTGTTTTACTGGTGCTTCAGTTTTGTTTTATGCGGAAAGAGGTACGTGAGACCAAGGCATTCTGCTCGAGTTGTTTACCGAGGATTTTGTAAGCGTGGTAATAGTGCGCAGTACTGTAAACTTGATTCTTTTCTGGTATTCTATTTTTCCACCTGATTGTCAATAAATCATTGTCTTTGTACTGTCTTACTTAAAATCCATTCAATCCTCGAACCCAGCAATGAAGTTAATAACACTACCCAAATGTTCAGTACCCGGCATTTAAACGACTTTAGTTTTTCCTGCTAAAAATAAATATTGGCATAAAACATTAAATAAAGGATTATCATGGGTAAATAAGTAACAGAAATTATACCTTGGATGATTGAAAAAAATTATATAGATATTTATCTTATTCCGAAATATATGTTTAATATAATTGTTGAAATGTTAATGTTATCAGTTTCGCTTCAGTGACGAGAGTACATTCAACATTTCACAAAATTCAGTATCTAAAGCGAAGAACCAGGTGAAAAATTCCTGATGGAGTGTGTGATTCAAACAGTTAAACATCCTGCTAAATTTAGGACTTGGTTGCTTTTGTGGTTTACATGAATGAATAGGCTTCAAATTGCAAAAGACATAATGGTAAAAACAATAAGAAACGATACTCAGTTACGAAAATGTTTCCCCAATAACTGTAAAGAATTATCTACGACAGAAAACAACCTTTATAATTTGATTAAGTTACACCTCGTATCTCAATCGAATTAAAAATATTTGTAAATTACTAAAGTAGGAAATAACTAAGGATATAGTTACTAACAAAATCTAACTAAATTTTTAACTGAAATCATAATGCTAAACTAAAAAAAAGTTTACTTTAAAAGTTTACTTTTTAAAAGTTTACTGTTTTAAAGTTACTATCCCTTAATTTGTATAATTGGACCAGAAATTCTAATCTGTAAAAAAATGTTAATAAATTATTGAAAAATATAAACGTCTAAAAAACATTACATAAAATAAGAAACTCTTAATAAAAGTTTATAATTTTTCCATAAATTTTATCCTTCGAAATCATCCGAAAATATTTCATTTTAAAGTCAGAAAAGTATTTGTTATAATATATTTAAGCTATTAACTTTTAGAACAACTTATTTTTTAGCGACATTAATTTAAAATTTAATGAACTGAGTGAATTAAAAACAGAATAATCTTACGTATAAGAGAATTGTAGTTAACAGGACACTCCAGGATATGAGTATTCCACATGCTAATGCTTGAGGTCCTAAAAGAGATAGTCCACCACCTTTGAAGAGACCATTCAAGCCTCTTGTATAGTTTCGCATATTGTCCTTCTCAGAAAACAATCCAATAGCTAGCATGCCCCAAATGCCCCCGATTCCATGGACAGCAAACGTGTTTGTCGGGTCATCGATTCGTACGAAATCAACAACAGGTATCGATAAAAGAACAAGTTGGCCAGCTACCATTCCAATTACAATAGCTTCCCAAGGGCGAACTATAGTGCATCCACCTAAAGAGGTTGAACATATAATTTCAATTATTAATAAAAATGCTGAATTATATGTGAATTAAATATAACGTTAAAAGAGTCAAATTGTAGATTTTGTTGTTTTATGTTGTTTATTTTTATTACAACTTTTACAGAACCATGGTAGCTCAGTCGGTAAAGGCAACGATCTCGTCACTGAGAGGTTGCGGGTTCAAAACCCGGTCCGACCTAAGAATCGCAGTATTCGTTAAAGGTGACTCGTAAAATAGGTTCGTGGACCCAATGTCCTCCAAGTTCTCAATCAATACCTCTGAGGGTAGCAGGCCTAGTCTATAGGTCTTCTGTTTGGTCCCTGATTCAAAATTAAGAGGAGCCACTTGATCATAAGTCGTATTTTCACCCTTGTGGTGATCTTTAAATCTCCCTTTGTCTTAAAATGAGTATCCTACGGCTCAATCATTCTTAGTTTAACCAAGTGGCATAAATGAACAACAATTTTTATTACATTTGAAAATAGTTTAAACATTCAACACATGTTCATTAAACGTATTTCAGTATTTTGTTAAATTTATCATTTTGGAGGAAACTACTACTTTATAGCATAAGAAGCATCTTAAAACATCACTTCAAACGTGACTGAGAATTTACAAAAACTCAAGAGTTTCATTAACGGTATTCTTTTTTAAACTTTATAAATGATAACATTGGATTTAATTCTCCACTTATTATAATTTAAAACGGTAGCTAAAAAAAACTTAAAATATATTTAAAGAATAGTATTTAAAATACTGTATGTGAATAACAACTTAAAAATAATGAAAAATAATAGTTCAAGTATGTATTTACATTCCATATTTTAAATTAACATGTGCAATTCAATTTATTTAGAAAGCATTTCAGTTTCAGAAATATGCAGTTTCACTAAATTATATTTCATAAAATTAGCATTCTGTTCTGAATAGCAAAAAAAAGAATTTTCGAAAAGGCAACTCTGTAGTGAAATTTATTTATGGGGAAAATTCAAAACCTGCATGAGTGGCTGCAAGAATGAAATATCGGAATACAAATAATGCAAAATATGAAATGCGACTGATGATAACATCAACAGAACTAAAAAATCGAAATTAAAGAAAAAAATTTGTCTAAAAATAATCTGATTGTTCGAAGTAACATACAGCTATTCTAGTCAACTAATTTCTAGAATGATAGGATATTCACCATGTGGATTGGCCGTTTATTATTATTGTTCGTTTATTTAGCAGTTTATTATTTGTAAAATTTGTAGTATTGTTTAATATGTAATAAGTATATCAATTAAACAAGATAAATAATTTTAATATACGAATTTTATTTTAGTTCATAATTATTTCAATGAATTTTAAAATTCAATATTAATTAAATAATTAATTTGGAATGACAGATATTAATTAATTTTCAACCAAAGCTAAATGAGGTAAAAGTTTACTGTCATCTTAATTGTTAATCAATCAAGATAATTATCCAGAAATCGTAATATGTAAAATTAAAAATTGCAAATAAATTATTGAAAAATATAAACATCTAAAAATATGATATAAAAATAAAGAAACTTTTAATAAAAGTTTATATTTTTCCACTAATTTTACCCTTTTAAATTATCCGAAAAGTTAGAAAAATATTTATTATATTATACTAGAATATAGCCCGTCATATGACGGGATCGGTAAAATTTTTAGTTTTTGAGAATTTTAAAGAACCCTATAAGGCAGGTAAAAAAGTGGTTTGTTTTTTTTTGGCTGAGAATTAACTTTCAACAAAAATAATCGATTAAAATTGTCACATATGTGCTCAATCTATTATTTAAGTCAAATAAAAAAGAAAATTATTTATGTAATATCTAAGTTTAGTGATAAAACGTATGGAAATATTGCAGAAAATATTTAAATAATTTAAAATAAGAAATGATTAAATGAAATGGTTAAAGGTATGACGTCATAAGGATAAAAAAAATTGTTATTTTACCTATTTATTATGTGATAAATTGATAAATTTAATCGATTGCTCTTAAAATGGGGCTTGATATAATGACATTAAACGCTCGAAAAGGGGAAGGGGTGGATTTCGAACGTTTTACAGAGGACAGTATTTTTCGCTGTGATGCGAAACCTATTCATACCAATTTACTTCAGAATTGGATCTATATTTTAGGAAAACATAACTTTACTCGCTTTGAATTTTGCAAACCCTAACTCATCAAAAATCCAATATGGATGCTCTATCCATTCCAGGTCCAACCGCTTCATAACTTCGAGGACAGACGGACAGATAACTTAGGCTATTATTACATTACAAGAAGAAAGTTCAAGGATACACAGCATAAAATGTGTATGTGGCCAGGGACTCCGTAAAGCAATTTATTTTAAAAATAATAAAACGACTTTTAAAATAATAAAACATCTTCCGGAATAAGAATTTAAAAGAAAAAGCGGAAAATATTAAATTTATTAGACATTAAAAAATATTGGCTGCGTCGGGGACAGAACCGTCAACACGAGAAGTACGACAAACATTCTACCAAACGTACAACACCTGCACGTTGAGAGCGAACTAATTAGAGTATATGAAGGTTTAAGTAGAAACAATCCAGATATTTAGATATTACTCTCTGCCTTTGCCATCCTATCAAGAATGAATTTTGTAGAGAATAAAAGGAAGGATAAGGCTTGAAATAATAGCATTAAACACTCGAAAAAGGGATTTCGAACTCGCTTTCAATTTTGCTAACCCTAACTCATGAAAAATCCAATATGGATGACGGTACCCATTCCAGGTACAACCGCTTCATAAATTCGCGGACAGACAACTTAGGCTATTATTATATAGAGTATTTAAACTATTGACTTAGACAAGCAGAATTATTTTTCTATAATAATAATGATAAAAAATAAATTTATTTATTTCTTTATTTTGCCATGATGCATAGTTATAAATATTATTAAGAGCTATATTTACCTGAAATGGCTACCAGCGATCCCATTACAGCATTCATAAGAATGGAAACATCATGAATACCCTTCTTAACAAAGAAGCTAAAGGAATATTATGAGGAAAGACGCATTTTAATTTCTGAAAAGAATATTTTCATACTATATTTATAATAAGTAATTCGAAATATATAAGTAACTCGAAATTTACTAAATATCTACATAAATATCTATATAGGTTTAAAGTTTGGAATTCTGATAGACAGTAAAATTTGAAATTAATATATAAACCTGGTCAGATATTCTTGATAAAACTGAACAAGATATCACCCAGATAGATATGTTGTTCCATGGAGATTGAATTTGTATTAAGTGTACCCATTAAAACTTCTAAGTATTTGGAAAGGATATGACAGATTTTCTAGCCAAGGAACATTCTTTCTGTTATGGTGTAGTATATTGCTGTTGTTACTTCAAATCTTTTAATAACCCAAGTTTGCTTTATATCGTCTTTAATATTAATTATAGTAAAACGCCACTGATCTATATTACAATATTCAAATATAGAACAAAAGATGAGGAAATATATAAAAAGTAAAAAGTTAATGAAGAACTCCACTTGCTACACCTGAAAGAAAAATTGCCAAAATCCAAGAGCAGGCTGAATTATTTTCCTTCCTTCTGACTACTCCAGCAACCCTATACTTTATCCATTATCCTGATGCTTCGATTGTTCCATTGTCATGTGCACAATGCGTCCTTCCCCTGCTCTGTCCAGATTGACCGGGACTCCAGGCATGGTCCTGAATCTCCTCCTGACGACCAATCACAATTCTCGAATCTTGGTGAAATTTAAGTGCAATCTTTTTCACAGACCACACCACATGTCTTTTGGAGTCGTGAAAAAAAACCTGGGCATGCAACCCACAACGTGTGATTGCGGAGAGCAAATCAGTTTCGCGAACCTTATGTAAAACATAGCTGCACTATCACATTTTCCACTGACATGACCTTTCTTTCTGATTCCGAATTTTTTACAAGACCAATGTCAAGGTTTGGAGAGTTCCTACCTAACACACCTCATGTACCGCATATCGTTGTCTCTCTCTGAAGCTTAACCTTCTAAGCGGTTCGCACGTACAATTCCGCCAAACCGATGATGTCTTCAAAGAGTTTGTCAAGTACAATTTTCGACCTCCAAAAGTGCTCCAAATGGATGTACTGTACATATCTGCCAGTGCTTTCCTCCAAAGAATTTTGCGGTAGGAGGGTCAAATCGGTTGTTTAGGAACTGCACCCCTCTTTGACTAACATTTATTGAGTGATGCACCCCTTCCCCTGAGGCACGAAGACGCTGATAGTTTTTCATGACTTTGTAAATCTCTATTTCGAAGTATTTCATTTGAAGTAACGGATGTGTCTCTAATTGCAGCACTTAAATATCTTGGATGACTTTCGTAAAAAATATAAATAAGTCTCTCGAAGACTAGTTTTATTTGTACTTTTAGAATCCGTTATTTCTTATGGGATGATCTTCGAGACTTGACAAGTTTTATGTGTATAAAAAATTGAAATCTATAATATCAATTTATATATCTATTTATAACTGGAAGTAAAAGGACAATAACGATTGTCGGTTTCCCGTATTCCATTCTAGTCGACTTAGGGTGCAGTAAAAAATCATAGAACAATTTGGCCACTGACGAAGTAAACCTTTAGCGTGTTTTTGAAGACTTTTTTTCCTCGATGTGTTCCACTCGGAGGGTTAATAGTATAAGATTCTACCAGACTGGTTTAGCTAGTCTATGTAATTGTCACATAAAATGTTTAAGGTTCATCAATCAATAAAAAAAATTTCGAATGGCTGTTGCTCTGTTTCTTCCTCTCGTAGCGCTGGTTAGGCTACTGCCTCTGTGAAAGCTCTGGACTGAAGGGGAGACTCATGCATTTACTTGAAGATTAAGAATTTTTGGCACTCATCTGGGTCATGAGGATGGGAAACTTACATAAGTTATAGTATAAATCCCCATAAAATATTGCCGCATTAAGAAGCTTTGCAAACGAGCTCAGTGGCCGAATGGTCAAAGCATGCAATCCAGACCTGAAGTTTGTGGGTTCGATGCTAGCATGGCGGTTCATCCAAAGTACGGATTTTTAACTTTAAAATACTATTTATTGTTGCCTTATTTTCTCGAACATTCTAGATCTTTCTTTAATATGTAAATTAGTTATTTCTTGAATATTCTTTTCGGGTATAAAAGTTGATACCTACTAGTTGTAGGCAACTTCTCGATGTTGTAATGTTGCGAGTTGCTACTTTGCTTCAATAAATTCGTCTGTTAAGCTAAACGGTGTGTTCATTCGAATCTTCGTGACAATATATTGTAACTTCTATTAGTGAAGTCCAGAAAAAAATTCACCAATATTGTCAATGCTGTAAGAAAACCATCATTGATAACCTCTATTATTTTGTCTTTATGTATGGCAAATGATTGTTACCTATATTTTTCCTTTTTTTGAAATTGGGTTTTTAGAAAACTTAACCACTTCCGGTAGGATTTAATAATGAAAAACTGTGCATGAAATAACCATTTAATTTTTATTTAAAAAACTTGTTTCATTTTACAATTCTTACATATTCTTAATTAAAATCCACTTTTTACATAGTGTTAAATAATATCAGAAACAGTAAAATTAAGAAAATATCAAAGCAAAACATTAATAAGGTATACAGATAATAGTCATCAAGCTAGTGGTACTTTTCAAAACAAAGTGCAAAGGAATTCTTAATTGTTTACACCGCCAAGTAGTCTCACTTTTAATTTGATTCTTGTAACACACACGGCATTTCTTAGTAGGTTTTCTTATATTCTGACTTATTAATTTGGCAATGACTTGTATCAAGAAATTCTAAGTAAACAATATGCAATAGTGACTTGTGATTTTCACAAGTGATAAAAGACTTGCCAAATTCAGTACACTACAAATTTTAAACTAAATTAATTATCATATTTAACAGTAACTTTAATCGCATGACGAGTGTAGCTCGTCATTGTGCGATATGGAATGAAAAACTAATGACGAGCTAGACTCGTCATTTTACCGGAAGGGGTTAAAGTACTGTTTTGGGTACTCTTAAAACTTTACTTATAGTTTAAGATACTGTTAAATTAATTCAGGAAGAAAATTTTTTCCGAGCTAAAATGGCTTCATAATAACAACCTATATAAGATTAATTTATCTAATCTAATATAATTGTAAATATGCAGACTTTTTATTTTTAAATTTTCGTTTTTCATAACAAAATATCTGCACTGCTTAAAAGAAAAGTTTTTCTTAATTATTCATAAAAATTTAGCTTTGTAAAAATAATTCAATTATACTACTTGAAGCAATATGTTTTTTGAAAGCATAAAGTATGTTCATTAAGTGAAAAAATAAAAATTTCTTTCCTGAAAAATAACTTTTGAAATATATGAATTTGAAACTTTTTTACATTACATTAAAGCTAACTATATTTTTCATTCTTTGAACTAGTTTAAATTTCTTGACAGATTTTAGTTTTTTCAGTTTCAAAATGTCATTCTTTTAAAGTTTAGATTTACAAAGGAAAACAGATAATTTACTTCATTTAAAAAAATAATTTTTTAAGCATATTAGAAAATTTATCTTGAGGGTAAGTGAATTTCATTTTTTATAAGGTGCACATTTGTATTCTATTTTTAAAAATATTTTTATTTAAAATGACAAAACTAAATAATACTTTTTTTAAATAGGACGTTATTAAAAAACTTTAATTTTCTCGAAAAGGCATAGAATATTTTAATCTATGTTGAATCTAAGATGAAAACAGTTCGTTTAATGAACATTTTAAATTTTGAAATAAGATCCATAAGATATTATTTCATTCCTCTTTACAGTTTTCTTTCTATAATATCACTGTAGAAAGGAGTATCCCAAACAACGGTTACAAACTCTGATATTTAATATGTTTTGCAAGGTATTTATCTCAAGTATTTATAAATGCTACCAATATCTCCTAAGTTTCTCAGAGTCATAGAGAAATTCTTTCGATTTGTCTTTATCACTCTTCCTCTACGAAGAAACATTGTTTCATTTATTATACTTTAGATAAACTCTATGTATGTTCATTAGCAATACTTTGTGTAACTAATTCGGAATACTTCTTAACATATTCTATTTTCCAAAATTCTTTAAGTGTTAATACCTATAAGAGATTATTTTAAATCCTGTCATTTTTTGCAACAAATATTCATTATTTTATTTGGTTTTCTAACTACTTATCTATTGTTTTCCTTCATTAGTCTTTATTTCTGAAGCAATCAATTGATAATATCAGTATTAACGTTTTACTTAATATTACACAGTATTGAATACTGTAGTTAAATCTATTAACTTTTCCTTATGTTCATTCAAATACATATTTTATTTCTCTTAATTGTTATGTCCACTTCTACTAAAATGAAAATTTTTAGTGTTACTAATTTTTGATTCATTCTTTAAACATTCTTTAAAATTCTTTAAACATTCTTTAATATCTCTACCACTGCACTGAAACATCTTTTACAACAGCATTACAACAGTATTTTATCCGGGTAACTGTTCTTGAAGTTATTTGTATAAAAAGGATGTTGTAAATCCCTACAAATGACTCTAGGTACATAAATTAGAAAATATAAGTGTGAAGAATAAGCACTAATTACGCTATCCTAGTGGTTCTACACCTTTTATAAGCTACCATCCTCTAAGGAACTGAAATGCTTTCAGCACCCTATTTTGTAAAATTCCGGTAATTTAAAATATAGGGAAGGAGAAGTACTCAATTATAAGAGGCAAAATGTTTAAATAATTTTCTTCAACAGAGTTACACACCAATTTTTTGTTACTGAGACACCTCAAACGAATGTTGTTGTTTAAATATATTTTCCGAATATCGGTCCAATTTCGGCCCACATAGAGAGCATGGTTAAAATTATTGGTTCTGGTACCACCCCGTAAGTTCGTTTTATTATTTGTAAAAATTACGTAAAATGCATAATTCATGAAATAATTTTATTTAATATTTTAAAATTAAATTTGGAAGTCAAAAAATTCTCATATCGGTCTTCTACCACCTAAGGCCGGACGACGGCGAAATGGTGAGAATGCTCGTCATCGGTACCGGAGTTCGTGGGTTCGAATCCCATTGTGGCATGGATTTTCGTAGCCGTTCGGAATCGACTTTCAGCTGTAGGTCCCGGTCTCATAAGCTCTCGTGTTTCAAAAGTAGACCGTAGCACCAAACCAAACCAAATCTACCGCCTAAAGCAAGTTCACTACACATCAGCATCGTCCCACAGTCACCC
>CM063511.1:77628894-77636394 GCA_032207245.1 Pardosa pseudoannulata | reverse complement strand
GGGGGAAAAAATTTAAGTACATATTTCCAAGAATCGAAAGAAAATTGTTCCAAGGGATTCATCATTGTTGCTGGTTTTTTATGTAATGACAAGTTAAAGATAAAGAGAGTTGAGAAAAATGTCAAGATTAACTCCAAATACTCTCAGGAGCATACTTTATTGAATTTTCCTGAATGAAATACTATCGCTTTACCCGCAGTGCCATCAATCTGTTTAACTCCATCAAGACAAAACTAGCAGTCACACATCAAAATCCACTGTATATTTCCTAAAAGAAAGGGAACAAAAAACCTGTATCAAGGCCATACCCTTCACGGATATCGCTACTAAATCTCCCGATGTATCATCTATGGATTTTTGTGCTTTCGGAAATTTAAAATCAGCATTATTCAAAAGTTGTACCACAACCCTTACAGGATTCTGGAAAGCTATTCAGGAGGAATACCTCTTCTGACACTTCAAAAGACATTATTATCCTGGAAATTACGGTTTTGCAAGGTAGTTCAGAATGAGAGCTATCAAATAGAACCTTTCATACACAATAATTTTATGTAATTCAGTTTTATGACTACAATATAACGTCATTCTAAAAAATGTGAAAGGGGGGGGGGGGGGGGGGGGGGGGGGGGGGGGGGGGGGGGGGGGGGGGGGGGGGGGGGGGGAGGGGGGGGGGGGGGGGGGGGGGGGGGGGGGGGGGGGGGGGTGTGGGGGGGGGGGGGGGGTGGGCAAAAACAACAGCCTCTGTACTGAATATTCTCAAACTTAATAATTTTACATAAACATACCATAGCATAAACAAACCCAACAATGCATTTGTTGGATTTCCTAAGGGTAGTAATTGAGTTCCTTTGTCGTATCGTCCAGTACGGGGCCCTAGAATGGCAGCTGCTACCAGACCACAGCATCCTCCGACTAAATGCACAGTACCAGAACCACCTACGTCGACTGCACCCAGAGACGCTAGAAATCCATTGTCTCGCCACATCCATCCAGACGGAATGCTGTATATAAAGATGACTAAAGCAGTCACAAGACAGTAACTGGTAAATTTGCACCGTTCTGCCATGGCACCCGAAATTAAAGTTGTAGATGTAGTAGCATAAGCTAGCTGTAAATACACAAACAAAAATGCAAGCATTTACCAAATATAAAGCTGATGCTGTATATAAAGATGATTAAAGAAACAAGACAATAACTAGTAAGTTTGCACTGTTTACCACTGTACTCGAAGTCAATGCTTTATATAGAGTAGCTTAATCTAGCTGTAAATAGGCAAACAAAAATGCAAGCATTTACTAAATATAAAACTGCTGCTGTATATAAAGATGATTAAATAAACACAAGACAGTAACCAGTAAATTTGCACTGTTTTCCCACTGTACTCGAAATTAATGTTATAGGTATAGTAGCTTAAGCTAGCTGTAAATATACAAACAAAAATGAAAGCATTTACTAAATATAAAACCTATGTTGTATATAAAGATGATTAAAGAAACACAAGACAGTATCCAGTAAATTTGCACTGTTCTGTCACTGTACTCGAAGTCAATGTTATAAATGTAGTAGTATAAGCTAGCTGTAAATATACAAACAAAAATGCAAGCATTTACTAAATATGAAACTCCTGCTGTATATAAAGATGATTAAAGAAACACAAGACAGTATCCAGTAAATTTGCACTGTTCTACCATTGCACTCGAAATCAATGTTTTAGATATGGTAATTATAAACTAGCTTTAAATATCAAAAGGAAACTGCAATCATTTACTAAATATGTATTGATTTAATATGGAAATTAATTTAATTATTCAAAGCATGGTTTCAAAACAGTGATAGTACCCCTCTCCTAGAGGTCGCTTAAAACTGCCCAAATTAGCGTTCCTATGCGATCCATAGTTTACGAGAAAAATACGAAAAACAAAGTATGATGTCACTGCCGGTGCAAGAAAAAAAACACATTTTTAGACATATCAACAACAGTATCTGTAAATTTTTCCAGACGATAATGTTTAAAACTTTTGCAGCGCATATCGAGTCGAGCATGCGTGCGCCATGGAATGAAGTTAAGCCGCCGTTGAACTGGTATTTAAAAGGCTGCATCTTGCAGCTACCGGTAGTCTTCGTATGGTTGCCATATATTCCTTTCGTGACTACTGCGACATGTACCTGATGTACGACCGATGTAATGGATATGCCTTACGAGCTGTTAGGGAGTATACCCGTGCATATACTGCTGATGATATGTTCAATAAAGTGTTTTTTCTTGCACCAGAAGTGACTTATGACAAAGTATGACCGGAAGTCATACTTTGTTTTTCTTATTTTTCTCGTAAACTATGGATCGTTAAGGAACGCTTTTTTGGGCAGTTTTTATGTACTGCCAACGAGGAATGAGGGTTCAGAGGTCACTTAAAACTGTCCAAAGACGCGTTTCCATAGATTCATAGTTTACGAGAAAAATACGAAACACAATCTATGATGTCACTGCCGGTGGAAAAAAACATTCTTAGACATATCAACAGCAGTATCTGCAAATTTTTCCGGACGATAATGTTTAAAACGTTCGCCGCACATATGGAGTCGTGCATGCGCGCGCCATGGAATGACGTTAAGCCGCCGTTGAACTGGTATTTAAAAGGCTGCATCTTGCAGCTACTGGTAGTCTTCGTATGGTTGCCATGTATTCCGTTCGTGACAACTGCGATATGTACCTGACGTACGGCCGATGTAATGGATATGCCTTATGAACTGTTAGGGAGTATGCCCGTAGATATACTGCTGTTAATATGTTCAAAAAAGTGTTTTTTCTTGCACCAGAAGTGACTTATAACAAAGTATGACCGAAAGTCCTACATTGTTTTTCTTATTTTACTCGTAAACTATTAATCGTTAAGGAACGCTTCTCTGGGCAGTTTTTATGTTCTGTCAACGAGGAATCAGCTGTGCAGAGTTTATGCGGTCGTTCTGGAACACCCTGTAAAAACTTTAATATTTTACTCCTATAAGAAAATATTTAAAATAAAATATTATACTTTTCCCTGTCATGTAAAATTTCAAGAAAGTGTCGATTCATGAGCATCTTGAATTTTCATTTTCTTCAGAATGTAAAAAAATACTTCAGTGACGGGTTTTTGAGTAGTTCTCTTTTATAAAATAGCTCTATTCACTCATATTGAAATATTCTTCTATTCAACAACACAGAACAATCTGTTCAAATGTGAATATTGCATATCTGACAGGCTGACATAGTAAGTTTCTTTTAGAACCCTATTTTATCTGAAAAGAAATCTGTAATATCCTTACGCAACATTCTCTTCTGTAAAAAATAACAAATAAATAATTTTGTTTTCAACAAAGCTTCCTTTATAGAAGATTAAATGATTTAAAAGGAGTTTCTATCACATTCTAGAGATTTTAATATAAAATCCATGTAGAAATATTATTACCCTTAAAAAATGGGTTTGTTTATATATATACACTGAAGTGCCACTGAATTAGGGATGCAAATTGTGTAGCGCTGAGCATCATTTATACAAGTGAAGTCTCTGTGGTAACTGCATATATAGCGTTCATTGTGATTGTTCGGAATTAGTTATTGGGATTGCCAGTATGAGTAAATCAACTAATTAAGACACTTTCGATCGCTGACAATTCGTAGTTGCGAGATGCATGGGCCATTTAATCTCCGAAATCGTCAGACAACTAGGATTTTTAAAGTCGACAGTGTCATACACAGAGTATACCAAGAATATACGAATAGTGGAAAAAAACTGCAAAGGACAGTTAGCCTTGACAGTGCATAGTGAGAGACGGTTTTGGCCAGCGAAGCCAAACGTTAGCTGGAAATACCATCTATTTGAATGACGGTGTTAGTAGTACAGTCCGAAAACAGACTGTGTAACTCTCGTATCACCGTAAGTTTCGGAAGACATCGAACTACGAGAGTACCATTGCTCTCTGCTCGCCATCGGGCTGCACGATTTGCCTGGGCAAGAGAGCACAGAGACTGTAATGTAGAGGACTAGAAACGAGTAGCATGGATTGATACGTTTCGATTCCGACTACTTAACTCCAGCGAGAGGCTGAGAATATGGTGTCCGACTCATGAAGACATGGATACTGCATGCCAGGTTGTAACTGTGCAAGGGCTATCATATATTGACCACACAGAATTCCAGACTTAAATCCTACTGAGCATCTTTGGGATGTTTTGGAACAAGGCCTGAAAAGCCATCACACAGCGCCAACGAACTTTAGTCAATTATGGACAGCTTTAGCCAACATTTGGTAAACCATTCTCGTGGAACGTTTCCAGAAACTTTTTGAATCTTTGATTTGTCATGTGGCAACCGTTATCAAGGCCAAAGGAGGCCCAACTCATTAATATGTAGGTATCCCTAATTCAGAGGCACTTGAGTATATGTATAAATATATATATATATATATATATATATATATATATATATATATATATATATATATATATATATATATATATATATAATATATATATATATATAATATATATATATATATATATTATAAATATAAATATATAGCATATTTTATATATATATATAATATATACATATACATATATATATATATATATATATATATATATGCATGTTATATGTATATATTATATATATAATATATATATATATGTATATGTATATATGTGTATATGTGTATATGTGTGGTATATATGTATATGTATATATATTATATATATATATATATATATATATATATATATATGTATATATATATATATAGATATGTATATATATATGTATATATGTAGATATGTATATATGTGTTTATATATGTGTATATGTATGTATGTATGTATGTATATATGTTATATATATATATATATATATATATATATATTATATATATATATATATATATATATATATGTGTATATTATACATATATATATACATATATATATAATATATACATATATTCATACATATATATGTAGGTATATATATATATATATATATATATATATATCGTTATACATATCGTCATACTGTGATCTTTGTGTGAAATAAATAGGTTTTTTTCGAATGAGAGTTAGCAGTTACCTTTTAGTAATTTTAAAACTTTCTTAAAACTTCATAACAGCCAAATTGTTTAAGATAAGAATCTAAATGTATCTAATTGCATTTTAAAATAATTTATAATACTTGTAACATAGTTCACATAGAACAAAACCTTCAGTTGCATACAATAAATAAAGAATGTTAAAGTAAATAGTAGAGTTGATTACAGTAAATGATTAGATGAATTTGCAGAGGTTAAATATAAATGATTGAAGTAATTGTAAGGAAACACTTAATTTGAAATTTTAACATTTTAATAATCATTCTCTTAATGGCATATTTATCATTATATTTTATATATAAATTCAAACGATAGACCATATTATGAAAATGTTTATATGCGAAAGCATCTTACGTTATTTCTATACGGATTATACTTAAGCATATCCTAGAAACAATAAATATAACATAGTTGTAATTTTCAACAAGTTAAATCTATTATAACTTACGTCAATTCTACAATTCAAATGCAAACAAAAAGAGGTAAAAATATATCTAGAATAGAAATAATAATGTATATTAATTAAAAATAATATTATATAAATTTCATGAATTTTGAATACGTCATATAAAATAAAACATTATAGTTCTTATGAGTTCTTGAAATTCAAACAATACCAAAAGAATTTTAACGTATACATGATTTATTGTAAGTAGTCACAGTAAATAAATCTGAGTTTATATATTCAGTTCTAAGATTTCTATCGAAAAGACAGAAAAAAAACTTACTTCGAAAACAAATTTCGAGTAGACATTGCCCATATCTTGTGGTCCAGCTGTGGTGAAAAACGATCCGAGGGCTATCCACATGTCCGTATAATAAGTTCCGAAGCTTAAAGCGAAACCGAACACCCAATATGCAAATCCACCTATCAGTACATTAGTTGCATTTTTCACCAATATATTCACTTCGTTTTTCCTTGAAACAATACCCGATTCTAGAAGAGCGTAGCCTAGAATAAAATAGTGTGAGTTAAAAATATGAATTCAAATTAAAACAAGAGTCTTCTTTTAGGTATTTGGTATTCAAAATTCTATATTTGGAAATATTCTCACAATGGTCGATTTTCCACACTGTTTAGCTTATATGACACAAATTCAACATGTAAAAATAATGTTACGTTGGCCTAGTGTTTGAGAAAGAAGAAATTAAAACTCATTAAGAAACACATGGAAAATAGTTCTTGATTAAATGATTTTATACAATTAAATAAATGCCTATCGAAGTCCTGCGCAGTAAGGCACAGAAACTAATCTCCTGGATGATTGAAAACTGTGAATGAATCACTTGCACCAGCTAAATGGTAAAGCCTTTTTTTTATACTGTAAATAATTTTTAGGAAATTGTTAAATATTAATTTTGTTTTTAAAGCTCAAGTAATAATAGATTGACTTTCTATAAATTATTTCTCATTTCAACAAAGTCTTCATTTTGTTGTCAATTTATGTTCTTTTCTCATGTTACTTTTTAATTCATATGTTTTTGTAACTTGATGTTTGTAACACTCATTAGTACATAATAGCACAAATTCAAATATCTGTACAGACAAGTGTTTGTTTTTTATCACTTCCGGGGCTGGACCCACGCTTGGAGACCCCCCCCTCTCTCCAAGTTAAATTATATAAAAGCATCTTGTTCCTAATACTAACTTGGAACCCAATTAACGTCACCTAACTTAGGGCTTCGTTCTAGTTTTGGTTTACTTTTTAATCTTTTTTCGCTAGTTTTAACCTTTTATTCTTACTTTAACATTAACCGCAAGCATAATACTACCTTCTTCCAAGGTTTCGTTTTAGTTATTTAAACTATGGACTTTTTTAAATGATAACTCAGGACTATATTCTCTCATCATTTTTTTAAATTTATTTTTTGTTTTGTTTTGTTTTGTTTTACTGTTGCGGCGTGAACTGTTTCATGGTAAACATTTGAAAGTCTAATCCTTAGGGAAGGCTGTTTGCCACCGAGGGTTAAAAAATGCCTAAGGAATAAAATTGTAGTCAACTTATCATTTGTAGATATCGAAGACTCGAGTCGGCGTCGGCCCTAAAAAAATGAATTATAATATTATGATGAAGATTATAACATTTTGTATTAATCTGTATAGAGAATGGTATTTTCTTGAATATTTTTCTTCAAAAATTATGTTTTTGTCAGTCCTAGTTAATGAATATTTATTTGTATTTAAAATATAATTTAAATGTTGTACCTTGGTATATAAAAATGCCTTGGGCAGTTTTTGTAGGAACAAACTATTGTTATTACGGTATTTCTAGGAATTATAAATATTCTATATATTTGAAATTTACTGACTATCTGACATGTAACATATAAAAAAAGATCTAATTAATAAATTAAGGAAGAATACTGTGCCATTTCTGTGTT
>CM063511.1:77611394-77623894 GCA_032207245.1 Pardosa pseudoannulata | reverse complement strand
GCAGATTTTTATATAGATAAAAAAAACCTTAACATAATATGCATAGTAATATTTCTAAAAAGTATAATAACATTTCATTGTTAGTTAGTAAAAAGGTTATGGAAAATTGTATCAAATAGTAACAAATAGATAAACAAGATTCTGCTAACTTATCTTATGCTATATAAAAATTGAAATCATTTTAAATTCATTATCTTGTTACTTTGGTGTATGAAAATTGACAACAGACAGCATTCTTTATACACATATCAAAATGTATATTTTAAGTACTTTCTATGAAACACTTTGCCAGTTTATTAATATTTAAACAGAGTTCAAAAAAGGCTTTTTAAAAATTCGGAAGTTTAAACTTTGATAGTTTTTTTGAAATGTCAAATTATTTTCTTTTGAGTCTAAAAGTATCAAAACATGAAGTATTTAATATATGAAGTATATTAAATACATGAAGTATTTGAACAAAATCAACAAATATCAAAATATGAAGTATTTTTAAGAAAATATCAAAAATTGGAAATTATATTCTTAGTTATTCATATAGTCAATTGATTCTTTCGTTGATTGCTATTTTCGTTTAATGATGAAAATCGTATTAAATAGTAAGTATTAAATAAACAAGATTCTGCTAACTTATCTTATGCTATATAGACATTAAAAGCATTTTAAATTCATTATCTTGTAACTTTCACTGGTGTGTGAAAATTTAGAGGTAGCATTCTTTATAAAATATCAAAACGTATATTTTGAGTGCTTTCTAGAAAACACTTTGCCAGTTTATTAATATTTAAACAGTGTTCAAAAGATTTTAAAAATTTCAGAAGTTAAAATATTGACAGTTTTTTTTTAATGTCAAATTATTTTCATCTGAATCTAAAAGTATCAAAACATAAGTATTTGTGCAAAATCAACAAATATCAAAATACAATATTTTAACATGTATCAAAACATGCAACATTATATTCTTAGTGACTCACACAGTCCATTGATGCTTTCATTTCTACAATTCTTATTTTCTATTTTTTTCACTTTTCAGATTGAAAAGTTATTTTCTTAACATAAAATTTTTTACTGATCAATACGCTACATTTTAAAATTCAATATTTGGAAGTTCCTAGACTGACGTATAAATTTAAAAAAAAGCAAAATAGCAAACAATTGTTTTAATTACCTTATACTTACAACATTGTGGAATTATTGTCTTAAGTCAACAGAATATTTTCAGTTAAAATTGAAAAAGTATATTATCACAATTACAAACTTTAACACAACATTTGTTCACATATACATTTAACAGTAAAATGTATGGAAAAATACATTAAATCAATTTGTCTATGTAGATATAAAATTCTTTTCATACATGACCTCTTAATTTTTTATGCTTTTTTACTTTCGACTAAATTGTTACGTTTGCTTATAATAATAAATATTCAATGGTGTGAACAATCATATAAGTTTCTAAAATATCAAATATTTCTGTTTTAAAAAATATTTTGTGCAATGTAGACAACATGACACATTTGTTCTAATGCACAGAATATTTTAAGATAAATTTAAAACAGTATAATCATCAAACCAGTGTCTTACCTTGCTATATCAGTTTTAAAACATTTCACTCTAGATAAATTTATAATTTTTATTTTAAAAGCTATAAGATTTCTAAAAATTATAAGACTTTTGTTTTCTATGAGCATATCAGTCACTTAAAACTGAAAAAATTGATTCCTATATTTTTTTCTTAATATTGATTCATTGAAAATGTTATTAATAAATAATTATTATTATTATTAAAGATAGGAGTGATATCTTTAATGACCAAAAACAATTATGACCAAAAACGATGTATTTTATTTGATTTCGTAAAAATTAGAAAATATCAACACAAGGAGCTTCTAAGTAGTTCATATAATAATTATTCATATTTCATTATTTTAAAAATTGCTTACTTTCATTTAATTCAAACTAAAAATATTATGTTTATTCCTTAAAATAAATATACAAAGTTATGCGAAACCAGATGACCTAACAGGAAATTGACCTTATAATTTAATTTTTTTTTAATTTGAAGCTGCATAAAATAATATTTATATCAAGAAATGTTTGAAGTAACTCAATGGAAGGTGAAAAAGGGCTTATTATTAAGTAACTATCTATTTTGAAATTAAAATCTAATTTCTGAAATTTTAAAGTAGGTAAAAAGGTTTAAATTCCTTTAAAATTTAGATAAGATAAAATAAATTTTTCCATTAATTTCAAATTAAAATCTTAAAATATGGAAAAAATAAAATTAAATTTTACCATGAATCATATATGGTAGCATATATTAAACATAAAAGTTAGAATAGTTTTAAATTCCCTTTACTACACATATCATAATATAAAATTATATTCATAGCTATTTACTTATAATATATAAGAGATAAATACGTCCCCTACCGAAGACTTTCCACTTATTCGTTGCAGATGGATTTCCAATACAAAGTAACGATGTATACCTGATGTCTAGAGAAGATAACAATAATTTTTCCATTAGTTTCATATTAAAATCTTGAAATACAGAAAAGGTAAAATTAAATTCTGCCATGAATCCTAATATTATTATCATATATTAAACATAAAAGTTAGAATAATTTTGAATTCCCTTTACTACACATATCATAATATAAAATTATTTTCACATCTATTTACTTATAATAAATAGGAGATAAGTACGTCACCCTACCGAAGACTTTCCACTTATTCGTTGCAGATGGATTTCCAATACAAAGTAACGATGTATACCTGATGTCTAGAGAAGATAACAATAATTTTTTTCATTAATTTCATATTAAAATCTTGAAATACAGAAAAGGTAAAATTAAATTCTGCCATGAATCCTAATATTATAAGCATATATTAAACATAAAAGTTAGAATAATTTTGAATTCCCTTTACTACACATATCATAATATAAAATTATTTTCAAAGCTATTTACTTATAATAAATAGGAGATAAGTACGTCACCCTACCGAAGACTTTCCATTTATTCTTTGCAGATGGATTTCCAATACAAAGTAGCGATGTACGCCTGATGTCTAGAGAAGATAACAATAATTTTTCCATTAATTTCATATTAAAATCTTGAAATATAGAAAAGATAAGATTAAATTTTACCATGAATAAAATATAGTAACATATATTAAGCATAAAAGTTAGAATAGTTTTAAATTCCTTTTACTACACATATCATAATATAAAATTATTTTCAGAGCTATTTACTTATAATAAATAGGAAATAAATACGTCACCCTACCGAAGACTTTCAAACATAAAAGTAGAAGATAACAATAATTTTTCCATTAATTTCATATTAAAATCTTGAAATATAGAAAAGGTGAGATTAAATTTTACCATGAATCATATATAGTAACATATATTAAACATAAAAGTTAATATAGTTTTAAATTCCCTTTACTACACATATCATAATATAAAATTGCTTTCATAGCTATTTACTTATAATATATAGGAGATAACTACGTCACCCTACCGAAGACTTAACAATTATTCGTTGCAGATGGATTTCCAACACAAAGTAACGATGTATGCTTGATGTCTAGAGATGATAACAATAATTTTTTAATTAATTTCATATTAAAATCTTTAAATAAAGAAAAGTTAAAACTAAATTTTATCATGAATCATATATGGTAACATATATTAAACATAAAAGTTAGGATAGTTTTAAATTCCTTTTACTACACATATCATAATATAAAATTATTTTCAGAGCTATTTACTTATAATATATAAGAGATAAATACGTCACCCTACAGAAGACTTTCAAACATAAAAGTAGAAGATAACAATAATTTTTCCATTAATTTCATATTAAAATCTTGAAATATAGAAAAGATAAGATTAAATTTTACCATAAATCGTATATAGTAAAATATATTAAACATAAAAGTTAGAATAGTTTTAAATTCCCTTTACTACACATATCATAATATAAAATTGCTTTCATAGCTATTTACTTATAATATATAGGAGATAAATACGTCACCCTACCGAAGACTTTCCATTTATTCTTTGCAGATGGATTTCCAATACAAAGTAGCGATGTACGCCTGATGTCTAGAGAAGATAACAATAATTTTTCCATTAATTTCATATTAAAATCTTGAAATATAGAAAAGATAAGATTAAATTTTACCATAAATCGTATATAGTAAAATATATTAAACATAAAAGTTAGAATAGTTTTAAATTCCCTTTACTACACATATCATAATATAAAATTGCTTTCATAGCTATTTACTTATAATATATAGGAGATAAATACGTCACCCTACCGAAGACTTTCATACATAAAAGTAGAAGATAACAATAATTTGTCCATTAATTTCATATTAAAATCTTGAAATATAGAATAGTTGAGTTTAAATTTTACTATGAATCATATATGGTAGCATATATTAAACATAAAAGTTAGAATTGTTTTAAATTCCCTTTACTACACAAATCATAATATAAAATTATTTTCATAGCTATTTACTTATAATATATGAGATAAATACGTCACCTACCGAAAACTTAACACTTATTCGTTGCAGATGGATTTCCAATACAAAGTAACGATGTATACCCGATGTCTATAGAAGATAACAATTTTTCATTAATTTCATATTAAAATCTTGAAATATAGAATAGTTGAGTTTAAATTTTACTATGAATCATATATGGTAGCATATATTAAGCATAAAAGTTAGAATAGTTTTAAATTCCTTTTACTACACATATCGTAATATAAAATTATTTTCATAGCTATGTACTGATAATAAATAAGAGATAAGCACGTCACCCTACCGAAGACTTTTCCCTTATTCGTTGCAGATGGATTTCCAATACAAAGTAGAATGATAACAATATAGAAGATAACAATTTGTCCATTAATTTCATATTAAAATCTTGAAATATAGAAAAGATAAGATTAAATTTTACTATGAATCATATATGGTAGCATATATTAAACATAAAAGTTAGAATTGTTTTAAATTCCCTTTACTACACAAATCATAATATAAAATTATTTTCATAGCTATTTACTTATAATATATGAGATAAATACGTCGCCCTACCAAAGATTTTCCACTTATTCGTTGCAGATGGATTTCCAATAAAAAGTAACGATGAATACCTGATGCCTAGTAAATATAACAATAATTTTTCCATTAATTTCATATTAAAATCTTAAAATACAGAAAAGGTAAAATTAAATTTTATCATGAATCATATATGGTAACATATAATAAACATAAAAGTTAGGATAGTTTTAAATTCCTTTTACTACACATATCATAATATAAAATTATTTTCATAGCTATTTATTTATAATATATAAGAAATAAATACGTCACCCTACCGAAGACTTTCAAACATAAAAGTAGAAGATAACAATAATTTTTCCATTAATTTCATATTAAAATCTTGAAATATAGAAAAGGTAAGATTAAATTTTACCATGAATCATATATAGTAACATATATTAAACATAAAAGTTAGAATAGTTTTAAATTCCCTTTACTACACATATCATAATATAAAATTGTTTTCATAGCTATTTACTTATAATATATACGAGGTAAGTACGTCACCCTACAGAAGACTTTCCACTTATTCGTTGCAGATGGATTTCCAATACAAAGTAACGATGTATACCTGATGTCTTCTGAAAGTGAATACCAAATTTGCTAGTAGAAGTAATGATACACAGAGGAGATGCGATGAATTATTCAGTATACATTTTCTCCAAACTATTGGGACAAATTGATTTTTATAGGATTTCTGGGTTTTTTGGGCGTACATTAGCTTGAATATTTTCTTAGGATATGAATAAAGTATATTTCTGTCGAGTAAATCTTTTGCAAATAGTTGCTGAACGTAAAATTATATAGAAATATATATGTTATTGCGAAGACAATTGACTTTAAATTACTTATTTTGTTTCAAATATATATTGTATAACGCTTAACGTCGTTAGAAAAGCATTTATTTAAAGATGGTTAAAACTTCACAATAAAAGGTTAAAATAGCAGTAATTAAGCATTAATTATTGTAAAAATATATATATTAAAAATTTTCATGCGCAATCTATTCTTAATATGACCATTTTTTATTTCAATATAACTTCTAAATCTTTAAAAAACATATTTGTTTTAATAAGCTTTTGTTAAAAATATAATGAGAAAAACAAAATATTTAAACATCCATTACTCCCATCAAATTACTAAAATAGTTCTTTAAATAGAAAATCAGCAGGCTTATTTTTCTCAAGATAATCATTTATACAAGCGTATATTCGTTATTTTACACGCAATAAATATCGAAATTGATTTAAATGCCTAGCACATAGCAGCTGTACATTCTGAGTGTACTGAATATTCATAAAATTGAAAGACTTTTGCAGTGAAAGCTATTTAAATTTACTAGCAATACTTATATTCGGTATTGTGTTAATAATTTTAAAAATTATAAGCTGATTGATATTTCTAATCCCTTTGCTTTTATCAATCTAAATTATTGTCTTTAATTTAGTAAGGTATAAATATCTTAAATTTCTATCATATTCAACCCAACTGTAAGAAAAATTTCTCTTTCAGTATGTACAAGTATAATCGATACTTAAACTATAGATTTATACATAAGAAATAGTTTTTAAAACATATAGACTAATAAATCAGCAAAACACAGACATAAAATGTGAACGCATTTTACATTTTAACGATGTAGAATCAACACTGTAATTCATTAATAAAAAAATCTAGCGTTTGAAATAATTTTACACACGAAAGTTCAATTTTTATACAATTAGAGGGAGTATATTCTCAAAGAAAGTTGCTTATCAAACATGCTTCATTTATAAATTACACATGTGTATTCAGGCCGCAAGACATCTCCTACAAGTCTTAAATTTAATAATATTCTTCGTAGAATATTTCTGCTGAAACATTTGTCCATACTTAATTGAATATCGAACTAATACATTTAGGAATTTAAATAAATTCACAAGTACATAATCACCCATGGAAAATTATATATATATATATATATATATATAATAATATATATATATATATATATATATATATATATATATATATATATATATATATATATATATATATATATATATGTGTGTGTGTGTGTGTGTGTGTGTGTGTGTATGTATGTATGCATATATATATACTTATACTTTAATTCATTAAGTTCTCTAGCATTGATTATAATAATAAAATATACTACCACTCAATTAAGAACTCAATTATCTACTTACACACTACCAACTAATACTCTTTTAATCCATTCAGTTCACTCTCATTGATGATACCAATGAAATATACTACCACTCAATTAACTGCTAAATTAATAACTTAATTGTCTACTTACTCACTACCAACTAATACTCTTTTAATTCATTGAGTTCACTCGCATTGATGATACCAATGAAATATACCACCACTCAATTAACTGCTAAATTAACAACTTAATTAACTAATTACTCACTACCAACTAATACTCTTTTAAGCCATTGAGAGCACTCAAATAGATAATGAAATACAAAATATCTCTGAGTATTTCATCTTTAAATTTGTTTATTACTTCCCATGACTTTGGATTTGCAGTTATACTATGGCACAGATGTTTTACCTGATCGTTTATATGTATATTCAAAAAGAATTATTTCATTTGAAATATAAAGGCTCAATATAAAAGACTTAATATAATATCTTATTATAAAGAATATGAATGGAATTCCTTTTGAAAGTCTTTTTATTCTGCCAGTAAAAATATATTCTTCTTCAATTATAAGTAAATATACAGTAGCCATTAAAATACTTTCCAGTCTCTTTCTATAATCCTGGTTTCCTAACTATCCGAAAAGAAATAATCTATAGAAGTAATAGGATTCGAAATACAATGCTATCTAATATCAGATGACAAAGCAACAATAGATGAATAATTTTATTTTTTTAACTTCCTTTATTGAAAATATGTGGTCTATGGATACACTCTATTAAATTCCATATTTATTTTACATTCCTATATGAAGGTAATCACTTTCAATTTTGTGGTAGATTTTTTTTTTATTTTTAGTTCTTCAATTACATTTTTTATAGTATGAAAATATAATACATAGTTATATTTATATATAAAATGAAGAAATAATATTTCATTAATTTCTGTATGTATTAGAATAAATGTTGGTAGTTTTATTCCAATTATTTCTCAGAAATAAATATTTATTTACGCCTAGAGAGAGTACCTATTGAAAAGAAAAAATCTAAAATATGAAATAAATTGTAAATGAAGTAAGAACTTATTATAACTAACTATAATATTTTTATCCCACATTTCTGCCAAATAAAGTTTAAATTTGATATTTATAAACAGTGTTGTAATATCTTTGTGTAAGCAAGTTGGCTAACAGAATCACAGAAAATCACAAAATCTGAATTGATGTATGTTTTTTTTCTGTAAAATATTTTCTGGTGCCTTTTCATCATGGTTAATGATATGTAATCGTTCCTTTATTTTTTTGTTCATTTACAGTAAAAAATAAGAACATCGACAAATAACTATTAGACACTTTGCAAGAAATTTGTACTAAGTAGTTTTAGTTTGCATTCATAAAGTATGTGGTTATACCTGCATGTATGTGCGTAAGAAGAATGACAAAATTAATACTGATTTTATATACAGTATTTTTTAATATCTTCAGCATCATGATTAATTACAGCTAACAGCAAATTGAATACCATCCATTATCTTGGTAATTAATTGCAAATTTGCATCAGCTGACTGTTAGACCAGAAACTGTCCCTTCATACCTTGTTAAAAGAAATCTTAATTGACAATTATAAACCATATAGTTATATAATAATTATACTGACTAATCTTTCAAAGCTATGGTATATTTACAGTAAAAAATAAGAACATCGACAAATAGCTATTAGACACTTTGCAAGAAATTTGTACTAAGTAGTTTTAGTTTGCATTCATAAAGTATGTGGTTATACCTGCATGTATGTGCGTAAGAAGAATGACAAAATTAATACTGATTTTATATACAGTATTTTTTAATATCTTCAGCATCATGATTAATTACAGCTAACAGCAAATTGAATACCATCCATTATCTTGGTAATTAATTGCAAATTTGCATCAGCTGACTGTTAGACCAGAAACTGTCCCTTCATACCTTGTTAAAAGAAATCTTAATTGACAATTATAAACCATATAGTTATATAATAATTACACTGATTAATCTTTCAAAGCTATGGTATTTTTACAGTAAAAAATAAGAACATCGACAAATAGCTATTAGACACTTTGCAAGAAATTTGTACTAAGTAGTTTTAGTTTGCATTCATAAAGTATGTGGTTATACCTGCATGTATGTGCGTAAGAAGAATGACAAAATTAATACTGATTTTATATACAGTATTTTTTAATATCTTCAGCATCATGATTAATTACAGCTAACAGCAAATTGAATACCATCCATTATCTTGGTAATTAATTGCAAATTTGCATCAGCTGACTGTTAGACCAGAAACTGTCCCTTCGTACCTTGTTAAAAGAAATCTTAATTGACAATTATAAACCATATAGTTATATAATAATTATACTGACTAATCTTTCAAAGCTATGGTATATTTACAGTAAAAAATAAGAACATCGACAAATAGCTATTAGACACTTTGCAAGAAATTTCTACTAAGTAGTTTTACTTTGCATTCATAAAGTATGTGGTTATACCTGCATGTATGTTCATTAGAAGAATGACAAAATTAATACTGATTTTATATACAGTATTTTTTTAATATCTTCAGCATCATGATTAATTACAGCTAACAGCAATATGAATACCATCCATTATCTTGGTAATTAATTGCAAATTTGCATCAGCTGACTGTTAGACTAGAAACTGTACTTTCATACCTTGTTAAAAGAAATCTTAATTGACAATTATAAACCATATAGTTATATAATAATTATACTGACTAATCTTTCAAAGCTATGGTATATTTACAGTAAAAAATAAGAACATCGACAAATAGCTATTAGACACTTTGCAAGAAATTTGTACTAAGTAGTTTTAGTTTGCATTCATAAAGTATGTGGTTATACCTGCATGTATGTGCGTAAGAAGAATGACAAAATTAATACTGATTTTAGATACAGTATTTTTTAATATCTTCAGCATTATGATTAATTACAGCTAACAGCAAATTGAATACCATCCATTATCTTGGTAATTAATTGCAAATTGGCATCAGCTGACTGTTAGACAAGAAACTGTCCCTTCATACCTTGTTAAAAGAAATCTTAATTGACAATTATAAACCATATAGTTATATAGTAATTATACTGATTAATCTTTCAAAACTCTGGTATATTTACAGTAAAAAATAAGAACATCGACAAATAGCTATTAGACACTTTGCAAGAAATTTCTACTAAGTAGTTTTAGTTTGCATTCATAAAGTGTGTGGTTATACCTGCATGTATGTTCCTTAGAAGAATGACAAAATTAATACTGATTTTATATACAGTATTTTTTTAATATCTTCAGCATCATGATTAATTACAGCTAACAGCAAATTGAATACCATCCATTATCTTGGTAATTAATTGCAAAATTTGATTCAGCTGACTGTTAGACCAGAAAGTGTACTTTCATACCTTGTTAAAAGAAATCTTAATTGACAATTATAAACCATATAGTTATATAATAATTATACTGACTAATCTTTCAAAGCTATGGTATATTTACAGTAAAAAATAAGAACATCGACAAATAGCTATTAGACACTTTGCAAGAAATTTGTACTAAGTAGTTTTAGTTTGCATTCATAAAGTATGTGGTTATACCTGCATGTATGTGCGTAAGAAGAATGACAAAATTAATACTGATTTTTACATACAGTATTTTTTTAATATCTTCAGCATCATGATTAATTACAGCTAACAGCAAATTGAATACCATCCATTATCTTGGTAATTAATTGCAAATTTGCATCAGCTGACTGTTAGACCAGAAACTGTCCCTTCATACCTTGTTAAAAGAAATCTTAATTGACAATTATAAACCATATAGTTATATAATAATTATACTGACAAATCCTTCAAAGCTATGGTATATTTACAGTAAAAAATAAGAACATCGACAAATAGCTATTAGACACTTTGCAAGAAATTTGTACTAAGTAGTTTTAGTTTGCATTCATAAAGTATGTGGTTATACCTGCATGTATGTGCGTAAGAAGAATGACAAACTTAATACTGATTTTATATACAGTATTTTTTAATATCTTCAGCATCATGATTAATTACAGCTAACAGCAAATTGAATACCATCCATTATCTTGGTGATTAATTGCAAATTGGCATCAGCTGACTGTTAGACCAGAAACTGTCCCTTCATACCTTGTTAAAAGAAATCTTAATTGACAATTATAAACCATATAGTTTTATAATAATTATACTGATTAATCTTTCAAAACTATGGTATATTTACAGTAAAAAATAAGAACATCGACAAATAGCTATTAGACACTTTGCAAGAAATTTGTACTAAGTAGTTTTAGTTTGCATTCATAAAGTATGTGGTTATACCTGCATGTATGTGCGTAAGAAGAATGACAAAATTAATACTGATTTTAGATACAGTATTTTTTAATATCTTCAGCATTATGATTAATTACAGCTAACAGCAATATGAATACCATCCATTATCTTGGTAATTAATTGCAAATTTGCATCAGCTGACTGTTAGACCAGAAACTGTCCCTTCATACCTTGTTAAAAGAAATCTTAATTGACAATTATAAACCATATAGTTATATAATAATTACACTGATTAATCTTTCAAAGCTATGGTATATTTACAGTAAAAAATAAGAAAATCGACAAATAGTTGTTAGACACTTTGCAAGAAATTTCTACTAAGTAGTTTTACTTTGCATTCATAAAGTATGTGGTTATACCTGCATGTATGTGCGTAAGAAGAATAACAAAATTAATACTGATTTTATATACAGTATTTTTTAATATCTTCAGCATCATGATTAATTACAGCTAACAGCAATATGAATACCATCCATTATCTTGGTAATTAATTGCAAATTTGCATCAGCTGACTGTTAGACTAGAAACTGTACTTTCATACCTTGTTAGAAGAAATCTTAATTGACAATTATACCTATTATAATGTATCTATTATACCTATATATTATAATATATTATTATATGTACCTATTATATTATGTATAATTATTATACAACCATATGGTTATATAATAATTATACTGATTAATTTTTCAAAGCTATGGGTCAAATATTTCTTTGAGATATTCGATAGACCTGCACGTCTTTAAACAGGTTTCTGTGACTCCAGTCCGGTTCTGGATAAAGTCCTAGAAAAACTGTGAGACAATACACTGTAGCAGTTGGTTGCTCC
>CM063511.1:77593894-77606394 GCA_032207245.1 Pardosa pseudoannulata | reverse complement strand
TTAACAGATATCAAGTATGTCTGTATCTGATAGGTACCTTTGTCATTGCAAAAGACATAAACCAGAAACTGTGTACTATGGATTTCAATGGATGTCTTACCATCACTCTTTAGCAAAATTAAGCGATGATTCACATTCCACTATGAAGGGAGAGAGCCATAAATCAGAAACGCCCCCAATAAGTATTTATCAGATACCAAGGATGTCCAATCCTACAGAGAGATGGCAAGACTGCTTAAGTCATTTTTCACTCGGTTTGGGTCCTTACCACAAACGAATTATTTAGCAGATACAAAGTATGTTCAATCCTACAGAGAGAATGATGGTACCGGGGAGGCATTCATCGTTGTCATTGCAAAAAGGCATAAACCAGAAACTATGTTCTATGTATTTCAATGGCAATCTTGATAGCTTTGTTTAGCAAAATTAAGCCATAATTCACATTAGACCCTGTCGGGCTAGAGCCATAAACTGGAAATGCCTCAGATGTGGATTTACCAGATGCCAAGTACGTCCAATCCTCTACAGAGAAGGCAAGAGTGCTTAAGTCATTTTTCACTCGGTTTGGGTCCTTTCCAAAAACAAATCATTTAGCAGATATCAAGTACGTCCAATCCTACAGAGAGAAGGACGATACCTGGCAGCCAACCATCCTTGTCATTGCAAAAAAACATAAACTAGAAATTATGTTCTATGCATTTCAACGGAAGGCTTGACAGCATTGTTTAGCAAAATTAAACGATGATTCACATTACACCATGCCGAGTTAGAGCCATAAACCAGAAACGCCCCCGGTGGGTATTTATCAGATACCAAGTATACCAATCCTCCAGATTGAGGGCAAGACTGCTTAAGTCATTTTTCACTCGGTTTGGGTCCTTACCAAAAACAAATCATTTAGCAGATATCAAATAGGTCCAATCCTACAGAGAGAAAGATGTTACCTAGCAGGCATTTATCGTTGCCATTCCATAAAAAACAGATAAAATGTTTTATGCTTTTCATTATTTTTTAGAGAGCTTTATTTTGAAAAATTAATTGATAATTCACATTAGAGCTCAGATGTGGAACAAACGTGATGTGGTCAGAAATCAATGATAAAAATGTTTGTCCCAGACTTTGGAGGGAACCACCTAATACATTTACCCGGCACGAGGTAGCTTCAACGTGTTCATAGGAAAACAAAATATAAATTTTGACCAGACCTCTTCTGTGGCAACAGTGAGTTGGCTTTGATTCTTGGGATGCAGCCTAAGTAATCCTTAATTTTTCCAAAAGTATTCTTAAATAAATAAACAAAAATGTCGTTACCTATTTGAAAAGCAAAATCTTAGTGCTGCTAGTTTCAAGGGAATAATATTTTTCAAAACATTAAAATAAACTTTACAAGGGCTAGAATTTACATATGCTTTAAAGAAAAATCTGTTTTTATACTAAAACAAGTGACTACTTCATTAGTTTTGATTCGGAGAGAACCAATATGTTTGGTATTTAAAATTAAAAAGAATTACTTATTTTGTCTACATAATTATATCTTTTGTTCATTATAGTAAATTAATTTATTTAACGTATCAGAAATGGAAATGGGATAGATTATTTCTAATAGACCACAATGTATATTTAAGTTCTCATTTCAGATATCACGCGATGGTAGAAATAAATACGTTCAGAAGCATTATAAAATATTCACCTAAGCTATAGAAAAACTACAACTACTTACTATTTGCAGTATATTTAGTATATACAAAATACAATCAGGGAATAATTTGAATATTGATTACCAACTTAATTCTTATTTTCACATTAATGTTAGTTGAAAGTTTAATAATATATATTATTCCTTCTCCATAATCATATAGGTCTCAAAAAAAATGCCAAATGTTAACTCTTGGCTTTAATTCAAGATATACATTAACTTACCTTTTTTTATTTTTAATAACCTTAACTCATACAGACATCCATAGAGGAAAGTAAAAATTTGGTCTTGTCTGAGTCTCAAATAATTATCTAGCTCTCAAATAGAAGCAAATGTTAAATGTTAACTCTTGCTTTAATTCAAGATATACATTAACTTATCTTTTTTTTTTATTTTCAGTAACCTTAACTCATACAGACATCCATAGAGAAAAGTAAAAATGTTGATAGTATCTAAGTCTCAAATAAAAACAAATGCCAAATATTAGCATTTGCTTTAATTAAAAGTATATATTAACTTATCTTTTTTATTTTCAATAACCTTATCTCATACAGACATCTATAGAGGAAAGTAAATATGTTAATATTATCTAGGTCTCAAAAAAAAGATGCTAAATATTAACTTTTGCTTTAGTTAAAAGTATATATTAGCATATCTTTTTTATTTTCAATAAACTTATCACATACAGACACCCATAGAGGAAAGTAAAAATGTTGATATATACTGATTTTAAGAAATATTTTTTCAGCTAAAGGGTTTCATACTTCTAAAAAAATCTTAATGTATTCCTACACTATATCTGTTTCTATGGAATACAAGCCTTTAAATACTTTTTCACTAAAAATTACTAAAAATTTGTGAAATATTTAGGATTTCTTTCAATTCTTCTATAACCATTAAATAATTCATCTTATGTTATGATAATTATGAATGTATCAACAGTTCAGTTAAAATATTAGAATTTTGAAGAAATATCATATGATACATGACAGTCTGCACAATAATTTAATTATTTTATATATGTATTAATGTATAACGTAACTATTATAATGATCTGAAAACTTCCTTTTCTAGAATAAATTAATAACGTAGAAATATTTTTGACTTAAAAAACTCGGAAACTAGTATGACGCAACTGACTATTTAGGCTTTAAAAATTATTCTTAATTATCAGAATGATAAAATATAATAAATACAAATATGTACACACAAATTAAAATTTCGGTTTATTTACAGAGTATAATATAATTTAATGATAATGATGTAACATAGTTTTAAATTCTTCTATATAACCTGTTATGTGTTTTTAATTGTAAACTTTAAAAAGAATAATTTCATCTTATCACATATGGAACAAGTATTAAATAAATCACATTTCTTGTAATTTTTTATTAAACATTTACACAATTAAGATTAAAAAAACAGGTACTTGCCACATGCACATATTGTTTTAGAATGTATGACACCCTTTAACTATATTTTGAAGCATTAACATTTACATTTGGTAAATATTCTTTATTATCCATTCCACTTTATATTTCAATTCATGCTCTTTAAAATATCGATCTGTTATTCAAAGTATAAAAAACATAGAGAACAAAATTCATGTCAAAGAAAACAAGATCTGATTCCCAGAAAATCAATAGATAGCAGGTGAAAATAAAACACCGAAGTACAGTTTGTGTACTCACTCATGAAGGTTTTATCTCTTCTTTATAAAACTCCTTTTTTTTCCTATGATGTCTCCCCTGTGTCTCGTTTGCAAAAGTTAGTGATGCCTTTAGTTACCTGAAATATTTGTTTACCGCATGATGGTAAAGCGATTATGCACATGAAAGGACAATTACCTTTTTTGATATACTTAGAAAAAAAACCTGTCTAAGAATTCAAATGTTTTCAAAAGCGTAAGACTTTGATAGAAAAAGAAATTGTTTTCTTTCTAAAAAATAGAGTGTTTGTGTAATTACATTAAATTTAGCTTCATAATTTAGTAGGTTTATATCAAATTAAAAATTAAAAGGTTGAATCAGAATGCGTTTAACTAACTGAGAAATAATGAGAATATGGAATTCGAAGAAGAATATAAAAAGAAACCATCATCCTTATGTCCAACACGTCTTGTCCCCATGCTGTCCCAGTTAATTTCTCAAGTAGATACCCTTAAAATATTTATATAAAAGAAATATTTTGTGAATTAGTATTACATCATTATTAATCTATTTCGGTAAACACATTGTTGAAACACCTAAAATTGATAAACATTTCATCCCATTCTATGTGATACAGCATGATCTACACAAAGTGTGATAAAAGACACAAACATGTGTCTTGGTTAGTAGATTTTCGTAGTCTAGCTAAATGGTACCATGTGGAACACAGCCTCAACTATTCGGAGGTAATTTTTCCCTAGAGATCATTTGAGAACAATCACTGATTTGCTGCATTACAGCAATTGATGCAGGGCAGGAGAATGTATGATTTGGCCTATGCTTAGTTTCAGAGCAGAGTGTACAGAAAGTGTATTTTTTTCATCTGATCCAATCTTCATCCCCTTGGAGAGTTCTCAGTTTTTCCAAATGGTTTGTGATTTTTTTGTTGATGTTGAATTTACAGATATTATATTTGTGCCCGTCATCAAATACCCTCTTCGGATCACCAGACCAAACTCGGGATGTAAATTCAACACCATTTTCTATGGATAGTGTAATAACTATTTCTTTTCTAGTGTTTAAGAAAGTAAGGTCACAGTTCCAGCCATCAAAATTGAAAATTGAATTCATGTCAAAGAAAACATGATCTGATTCAGAGAAAATCAATAGATAGCAGGTGAAAATAAAACACCGAAGTACAGTTTGTGTACTCACTCGTGAAGATTTTATCTTTTCTTTATAAAACTCCTTTTTTTCTAGTATGATGTCTCCCCCGTGTCTCGTTTGCAAAAGTTAGTGATGCCTTTAGTTACCTGAAATATTTGTTTACCGCATGATGGTAAAGCGATTATGCACATGAAAGGACAATTACCTTTTCTGATATATTTAGAAAAAAAACCTGTCTAAGAACTAAAATGTTTTCAAAAGCACAAGACTTTGATAGAAAAAAATTGTTTTACTTCTAAAAAATTAGAGTTTTTGTGTAATTACATTAAATTTAGCTTCATAATTTAGTAGATTTATATCAAATTAAAAAATTAAAAGGTTAAATTAGTTCAAGTAGATATCCTTAAAAATATTTATATAAACGAAATCTTTTGTGAATTAGTATTCCATTATTATTAATCTTTCCGTAAACACATTGTTGAAGCACCTAAAATTGATAAAGTTTCATCCCATACTATTTGATACACAAAGATACTACACAAAATGGGGTAAAAGACACAAAACATGTGTCATTAGTAGATTTTCTTATAGCTAAATAGTACCACGTGATTTGGTTTGGTTTGGTTTGGTTTGCAGTACTACGGTCTACTTTTTGCACCACGAAGATGTGGTCACATGATGTCACATGATCACAATGGTACCATGTGAAGCACAACCTCAACTATTCGGAGGTAATTGTTTCTCTAAAGATCATTTGAGAACAATCACTGATCTGCTATATTACAGCGATTGCTGCAGGACAGGAGAATATATGATTTGGTCTATGCTCAGTTTCAAAGCAGATTCTATGGAAAGTGTAGAGATTTTCGTCTGATCCAATCTTCCTTCCCTTGGAGAGTTCTCAGTTTTTTCAAAGGTTCTGTGATTTTTCTGTTGGCGTTGAGTTCACAGATCTGATATTTGTGCCCATGATCAAATACCTTCTTCAGATCAGCAGGTCAAACTCGGAATGTAATTTCAACACCATTTTCCATGGATAGTGTAATAACCATTTCTTTTCTCGTTTTTAAGAAAGTAAGGTCACAGTTCCAGCCGTCAAAATTGAAACTTAACAAGAATAACGAAAGGGTTCATTTTGTCTCATGATGAAACTGATTTCTCAAACGACATTTTTCTATCTATTTCTTTGAAAATACTGTGAAAGTATCTAAAGCTGGTGTAGTTTTATTCCATTCGTTTTGGTATAGTATGAATAATACATAACACGACAAACACAAAATGTGTATCTTGGTTCATTGTTGTGTCCATGGATAGTCTCAACAAATGACATCATGTGTGGCCCACATACCCTCAGCTATTCGGAGGTAGTTGTTTCCATAAAAATGATATAAGAACAATCGTTGGTAAGTTGCATTGCTGCGATTATGTTAGAGCAAGAGAATATATGATATCGTCCAAGCAAGATTTCAGAGCAGTTTCTACAGAGAATGTAGTTCCTTATTCCATCTGGTTCGATCTTCATCTTCCTGGATAGTTCTCTGTTTTTCCATTAATTTTCTAACTTTTCTATTGGCGTTAAATCTATATACCTGATATTTCAGCCCGTGATGAAGGATATAGGACTATTGGCAAAATTCCAAACTTTTGAAAGCATGGAAACTCAATTTTTTTCATGTATAGTGAATGATTCTTTATTTTTTCAGGTATAAGAAAGTAAGTTCCAGCTTTTAGAAGTTAGAATTAGAACTATGAACCAAAATAACGGTATGGATACTTTTGTCACCTTGTGAAACTTTTTCCTCAGGCATTTTTGAGATATGTTTAGCAGTACATTTAATTTTAATTACAGTAGAACGATTAGATTTTTCCCTCTTTCAAAAAAAACCAAGTATAAATGTATTTAATAGAGAAAAAACTTTTTTTTTATCATGTATAGATTTATTAAAAAAATATTTTTTCATTACCTTATAGGTAATCATTAGATTATGAGAATGTTTAAAATTCAAAATTAATGAATTACTTGTGAAATCTCTTATATAGTATCTAGTCATTACACAAAAATATTCCTTTAATATTTATATTTTTTCCTTTTTTTAGTATTTATAATATTTATTAGCTAATAAATGCTATCTATTCCTTCGAGATGTTCAGGGAAAAATATAGTAAGCGGTTATATTATTACATCTACATTGCATGCACTGATATGCAAACATTATACTTCTTAAGTAAAGAATAAATAAATGTGAGTAAATATTGCTAAAATTGTTCAAAACTGCTTGTTGGTAATTTTTTGTAAACGGAATGTTACATATGTGAAATATCAGAACACTTCAAAATGAATATACAGTCACCTATGCGGTATAAGAATATCAAGCAAGATTTGTACAATTATTGTGTTATTTAAAAATATATTTTTGTTAAATTACCGAAAAAAGCGAGTTATGTGCCAAAAATGTGCCAACTGAACATGTCTCCGAAAGGTAGAATTCTTAAAATGCTGATATTCAATTAATCTTAATCCTAAATTTCTCTTGTGATTAATGTGAAGCAACTTGTGATATAAGGAATATAGCAGATATTCCAAAGTACGGGAGATGTGTCCTTACAGTAAGCTCCAGGTAAACAGATTCTAATAACCATTTACCATTATTTGATAATAGTTGTGCTACTTTTACAGCATGCACCTAATGTCACGCCAAACTGTATGAGGTTCAATAATCTGTAGAACAGTTAACCTGCATTTAACTTATGCATTTCAATTAAGCAAAAATATGATCATTTAAACTGGAGCTTAGTGCAGTGTCCAGTGAAATATGAATTAATGAGTTGAACTGACTGAGAAATGATGAGAATGTGGAATTCGAGAAGAAAATAAAACGAAAACATCATCCTGAGGTATTATGTTTGCGGATTCAAAATACCATTGATCCTGGTACATAACCTTAGATAATAACACTTCTTGTCCCCATGCTGTCCCAGTCGATGTCTCAAAGTGAAAACATGTAGTTCATGCAGTAAAATGCTAATGCACCTGATCTTAACTCTATCAAACTTTTTCTCATGGTATACACTACAGAGATACAGCGCAGTTATTTCGTACCCATCAAGTTTCGCAAAGCAGAGGACACTAAGTTGTTCAATTTTACTTAGCCAATAGGAGAATCGTAGCAAAGCATTTGTGACTGCCAGTAGGGATTTTTCCATTTTACGTTAAATATGCCACGAAAAATACTCTATTCGCTACAATATTCAATTACCTAAACTCTTTTGCAGCATATTTTAGTAAATCTTTGGAAAAAATCCGATGAAAAATGTACATGTTTCAATGAGTAGTAAGGATTTTAAAAAAATGAGTCTTTCATTTTTGTTTATTTTAATTTAATTTACAGTCACAAATATTTTTGTTTCCAAACTGTATTTTTATTATATTATTGAAATACATTACATTCACAATTTTATCACAATTTTTAAAATTTAAAAACATTGATGAACAATTGATTTTTTGCTGTACTCTGTTTATAGAAAGACATTTTTAATTCCCTTTGTCCATTTAAACAAAGACAATAATAAGAAGGTAATGGTCAAAACTTCATTCTTAACTTCACATATTTTCATTTCAATTTAGTTAATGAATGTAAGCTTAAATATGGCATAGTCATTAATAAATGTTTGCATGTGAGAGTATAGAGAGAGAAGGGCAAAAACACAAATGTGTTTAATTGACCTCAGAATTATTTCTTTTAAAAATTTAATCAATGAAAAATAAAGATACATGTAATAAAAATTTAAGCAATTTAAGAATGCATGAAATTTAATACATTTTAAAAATTGGCTACTAGCATAAATTTCTAGCACATAAAACGCTTTCTTTATACGTTTTAAGGTGAAGATCATTAAACGATCCTTACTTGCCGTAAACTTCTGTCTTACTTCAAATCTACATGTCATATTGTCTGTTTAATTGATCTCAGAACTATTTATTTTAAAATTGATGCAATTTATTAACTGCATTTTCAATAGCATGAATTTTATTACATACATATTTAATTTTAATTTATGCAATTAAAAAATAGATGTAATAACAATTTATGTAATTTAAATATTCATTGAAATTTATGCATTTCAAAAACTAACAAGAACTTAAAAATAATTTATTTTCATTTTTTATGTTGAATATCAGTAAAACACCGTTAATTTCCCTAAACTGTTTGCTTACTTCACATCTAACTGTCATCATTAGTTTAACTGATCTTCAACCCATCATTGTCACGAACTGATCTTAAAAGTATTGCTTTGTTTAATATTTACAATACTTAATGATTCTTTTTTTAAATACAGATCTCATAATAGCAATATCGCGTGTCCGTATGAAATTTAAAAAGGAAAATAAATAAAAAGCTGAGTCAACATAATTACGAGTTTTCTTCAAAGTAATTTACCATTCTTACCGATTTCACTCCGTAAATACCTCTCTTTCAGTTGAAATAGATTTATTTTATCTAAATGGTAAAAATCTCTCTATATAATAGACATATACTTCATTTTTTTCATTTTCCTAATACAAACAGAATATGCATTCTTGAAGTTTCTGTAATCATCATAGACTTTTATTTTTTGATACATTATCTGATTCATTGGTTTTAGAATTATTGCTTAATGTATGTTCCAACCCTAAATTTGTCATTACCGTAAAAATCTTAGGCTATATTTTACTTGTTCAAAATTTTGGGTCCCTGTATAAAAATCTAAAAGTTTTCCATTTTTGTTTCTATAAGAGAAAGGGGTAAATTTATAATATAAAAATAACCCTTTAAGAAAATACTATAGCAAATTTTTAAACACGTCTTTATAGATTTTTGAATGTTTAAATTTAAACATAAAATAGTTTAAAATGTAATAATAAACTATATCATCGTATATAATGACCAAAAATTATATAGCATATTTCAAGCTTGAGATTTTGGTCTAAATCACGTATTTACATGTCTATAGTCTATAACTCCTCTGCAGGTGTTCCTAAAACTCGTAGTCAACAGCTGCACCTAAATTCTTCTTGAAAATTTCTTCCACAGCTGTCCATGCACTTGCTGAACATCGTGGGTAGGTACCTCGGTACAGTATCCATTAAGAATGCATCGGAATACAAGAATAATAGCTGAATTGATGAAAATGGAATAATTTAAGAGGATATAGTACCAGTCGAGCTGACATTTTTCACTGCAGTAGCCAATTTTTTTATTCTGTATAAAATAAAATGATTTGTTCTCTTTATATTAAAGTTGTTTCTAAATCATTTCTAAGTTTCTAATTTTAATAAAAAAGCATTCATTTTATTATGTGAAGCAATAATGTTTTAAAAATATTTAATCTCTATATCAAACAAGGAACTAGAAATTTACTGAGGAACAAAATAATTTTTTAAATGTATAAATTAGAAAGTAATATCTTATTTCAAACAGACTTTAAATACCTATATTCTGTGAATTTCATTTCTATTAAAAGAAAATACATATTTTGTTTTATACCACGGTAGAAAATATCTTTTAAATTTTCAATTTCCTATAGGAATTTAGTTTATTTTTTTTATTTTAAAGTGTCACTTTTTTAAGGCTTTAAATTCACAGAATAAAAAGTTATTTTACTTTATTACGGCATAAAATGTCATTATATTTAAATTGTCATCTTGCAAATAGGTGAGTTTTACGTTTTATATTTGCTTAATACGTTTCATGTTGTTTTAAAAATACTCTATTTGATATGGCAAAAATAAATAATTTTTTCAAGTGAGAGCGTTAACTTGAAAAAATTCAATTTCCCATAGGAATTTAGTTTATTTTTTTATTTTAAAGTGTCACTTTTTTAAGCCTTTAGATTCACAGAATAAAACGAGTTTTTTAGTTTTTTATGACATAAAATGTCATGATATTCAAATTGTCATTTTGCAAATAGGTGAGTTTTACGTTTTCCATTTGCTGAATACTTTTAATGTTGTTTTAAATATACACTAATTGATATGGCAAAAATAAATAAGTTTTTCAAGTTAGAGAGTTATTGAAAAACATCTAAAACATTCATTATAAAAGTAATATAACTTTATATTTTATGATGAATCAAATAAATACTGGGGAAAAATTAAAAAATGCATAGTTCTTAAACCATTATAATTTACTTTAAATAGTATTTAAAGTAAAATATAACGTTTTACATCAGTTAATAACATTTTTATAAATACATACATTAAACTTCAATGAATTATTATAACAATTACAGCTTTTATATCCGTTATAGTAAGTAGATATTTCAAAAATTGTATTTAAAATTTCGATGCATTAAAAAAATACATTATTAACACATTGTGTACGGATACATTTCGAAGCGGAATTGTACCGGGACCGGGCGTTTTGCGCGTAAATTTAGTTATTCAATTCTCAATAGATAGAAAATTATTTAATTTTTAACCAACTTTTTGTATTTTATTTTGAAATATATAAACAAATATATCAATAGAAATATATAAATAACAACCATAAGATTTTTGTAAACAAAAATTATATAAATTCTATTTATAAATTTATAATTTTATCGTAAAAATGAAAAATAAAAAAATAGTAGTATATAGTTTTAATTTTTTTTAATTCTGTTATATGTAAACATTTTTACATTATAGACAATGAAAAGAGCAATTATAAAACTTATAATGTAAAAAATAGTTTTTATTTATTTACATTTTTTTCAGAATCTATGTAGTAGACAAGAACATTCGGCTTCGTTTTCCTGTATATACCGTTATTTTTGTATCCACAAGCAAACCATGTTGGTACACTAACCCGTACTAGTACGTGACTAGCAGTCAAGTATCAATCGTTAGAAAACGTACTAGTACGTGTCCCGCATACAATGGGTTAATAGGATTCCTGTAAACCTGATTTGCACTTTAAAGAGCTGCCATTAATTTAAATAAAATTTTCAGAATCTATGTAGTAGACAAGAACATTCGGCTTCGTTTTCCTGTATATACCGTTATTTTTGTATCCACTAGCAAACCATGTTGGTACACTAACCCGTACTAGTACGTGACTAGCAGTCAAGTATCAATCGTTAGAAAACGTACTAGTACGTGTCCCGCATACAATGGGTTAATAGGATTCCTGTAAACCTGATTTGCACTTTAAAGAGCTGCCATTAATTTAAATAAAATTTTCAGAATCTATGTAGTAGACAAGAACATTCGGCATCGTTTTCCTGTATATACCGTTATTTTTGTACCCACAAACAAACCATGTTGGTACACTAACCCGTACTAGTACGTGACCCACGCTCAAGTATCAATCGTCAGAAAACGTGTCCTGCATACAATGTGTTAATAGGATTCCTGTAAACCTGATTTGCACTTTAAAGAGCTGCAATTAATTTAAATAAAAAAATTTTAAATATATGTAAAATTGCCAAAATTATATTACGAAATATTATTATAGAATCAGAATACAGCTATTTCATGCAAAGTATTAACTATCATAATATTTATTATATTTCTATCATGAACCTTTATGTATTTCATAAAAATAGTTTATTTTTTCTTCTATGAAGTATAAAATTTCTTTCAGAATCTGCTAAACTGGGATTTGAACGGGGTTGATTACCTTACGTGACCTAAACTCAGTGTTTTAGATAATATTTCCCAACATCGGTAAATGCATGTTTTCTCTCGTTACTAATTAATTTTAACGTTTGTGTATGATTTATTTCTTATCTGCTGTAGCATTTTACCCTAATTACCGCATGTGTTCGCCTTTTACTTCAGCTCCCATATATTATGTAGCAATTTTCTTTAAATGTTGTAGTTATAAATCACTTTTTTTATATTTCATCCTAAGTTATTTTCTGGCGAAATTTAAAACTTCCATTTTCAAAAGTAGGTGATCACATTACAGTTAACATACTACTGTAAAAAAATAAAAGGAAAAAATGTATTATGATTTATGAGTTAA
>CM063511.1:77578894-77588894 GCA_032207245.1 Pardosa pseudoannulata | reverse complement strand
TTTTCTGCCTCAGCAATATTTTAGTATTCTCATTTATCCAAAACTTTGAGATATACTGAGAAAAAAGTAATGCATTTAGAATATTGTGATATGATTGATGAAATTTACAAAATAAAACTGTAAAATATAATTTTTATGTGGATCTGGAAAAGAAATAGCAGGCATTTTAAAGATGAGAAATTATGTTTGCTCCTGATAACAAACAAATTATTTGAATTGATGTCACCGAAATTTACATTTCTAAGCTCTCAGATAAAGTGATTAATGATTGCAAACACAACTGTGTAATCTAGTGTAATCAATCTAATCTTTTATAATCAATTGCGTGATGCAAAATGTCTTATGGGCTATTTAAGGCGTGAAATAAAGTAAGTAACAAATATAAAGAAGCATTTCGACTATAGACGTAGTTGTACTTCTTCAGAAAGCTTTTTGATGAAAGATACGTAATTTACCATTTTCCGAATAAATGACGATGCTTTCTCTAGAAAAGTTTTGTATTGTTGGATATTGTAAAGGATTTGTGAAATTCAATTGAATCTGATTAACATGGAATTTATGACAGTTAATATACATAATAATACTATCTTATTAGTCTATTAAATTTATCTTGAAAATTCAAGAAAAGTCACTTCATTTACTTTGCTATAATTCGAGCAAAAATTACTGTAATCCATTAACATTTCTCATATATGTGAAAATATTGAATGTAGTAGTTTATTCTTTTAAAATTTTGTATTTGTAAATTTTGAAAATAATTTATTTCTAACATTTTATTCATAATAATAAACAAAATTAAAGAGAAAAATGTGTTAAACTTTAGGCACGTTTTTTCAAACATATTTCACAGTCAAATGGTTAAATAGGAATACATCGAAAGAAGATTTTGAATGTAATACAAAAATATATGATTACGACCCTGTTTTGCTTTCTAGAGCAGTAAAATACGTATATGTTTGACAAACCTTGTATAAATAAAGTTGTATCATAGTTTTAAATCCAGTATAAAAATTTTGCTTTTAAGACCGTTAGATATCCACTTTGTTCCAATAAAGAAGAAATATAGGAAATAATATTATATTAGAAAGGAATATAAAAGAGGAAAACAATAAGAAAAAATTATAATATAAAGGAAAAATACTTCAGAAGGTTTTTAAGACTTCTCCTTTAAAAAAACAACTTACTCCAGGTATAAGAAATCAAATAAAATATGCATAATTAAGTTGACTGTCACTTTTCTTACATTTTGTAAAATTATAATGTAAACGAAAAAATACTTCAGAATGTTCAAAAGATTTCGTCTTTCAAAAACATACTCCAGGTATAAGAAAGAAAATAAAATATGCATATTTTCTATTGACTGTCACTTTTATTACATTTTGTTTCTCATATATTAATAAATAATCCACATATCTAAAAGCAAAATAAATTATTTGATACAAGTTAGTTTTGTTAACAGTTCAGCAGTATTTTTGTCAAATACATCCAAACAATGTTAAAAAAGATCTTTTCATTTTAATGTTATGAGTAAGATACAGAGGTATCTGAATGTATATATAGTTAATTCCAATACTAAGCCTTTTCTTGAGACAATTAATATTAAAAGCTAGAATGTGATTTAAATATGTATGAAAAATAATGTATTACTCTTAAAATGCAATTATTCAAATAACCAATTGAGATGATTTATTTCATATAATAAAATAGTCTGTTAAAATTAAAGTTAAATTATTTTTAAAAAATGCATTCCTAATAAAAAATAACTTCATTATTTCCTCGAAATTTATTAGAAATCTAGGTGAATAAGCATTTTATATTTTTCAATTTCAAATAAAATTTTCATACTGTTGACTCATCACTTATAAAATATGTTATTATGTTGTATATATTTTTGAAAGTATTTATAATGTTCAACTTTGGGTAAAATGCATAGGTAACAAAATTCACTGAGAAATTAAGGAAAATATATTCTACACCCAAATATTTAAACTAGCCTCCATTCTTAATTATTATTAGATAATTTCAACTCTTAATACAATAATTTTTAACTCACAAAACTCAAAGATACCTAAATCTATACAAATAATTCAGTCTGATAAAATCTTAATTTTATCTTGACGGACTTTTCATTAGCTAGATTATTTCTGTGTTTAAATATATCACGTCTAACAATTTCTAAGGATAGTATCTATTATAAAGAATACTGATTATTTATTGCTTCGTAATATGTAAAACAAAGTAAGTACTATAAATAAAATTAACTTTATGTACAGCATAAACACAATAAAGTTTCAATTTTAGCAATGTTTCATATCAACAAATTCAAATTTAGATTCTATAAATTTTTACAGATATTTTTGTTTAATTATTATTAATCTTAATTTTAAATTTAATATATATTATAAAGTTAAAAATATATTCTACTTTTTCTATGAATCCCTATTTATTATCAAAGAATCACGAAAACAATGAAAATTAAAATTAAACACTTTATTATCAATTTTTTTCTTTCTCTTAGTCTCTTTGCTGTGGCAATCTTAGATAAAACTCGTATAATAATCTAAAATAAGCAATTAAATGACACCCAAAGCTATGGATAAAAATACCGTTTAACAATATCTTAATTTTTTCTTCAAAAAGCAGTCCTTTCAAAATCTATATTTTAACAATAGTAAAAAAAACAATTTCCTTCAAATTGTTATCAGTATTATTGTTATTCATTAAAACAGTATATAATGAAAGGAATAATGAATAATTCTGTTGACTTTTCCCATTTTTCTGATAAGAAAGTGGTAAAAGAAAATATTCATTAAATGTTAATGTAGATTCATATCAAGCATGACATTTTTTTGGTATATAAAATATAAAGAAAACTGGATAGATTAATTTTCAAATTCCTCATATATACGTGTTTTTTTCAAACATTAGAGAAGAATAAATTTCTTTATGGTTATATTCTTTTTTTTCAATTTGTTTTTGTTAATGTAATGTTATGTAATTCTGTTACAAAAAACACACAGTTTATACCATAAGAGCTATCCTATTCCCATGTCGCTCATAACTTCGTCAATAGATAGCACGCAGTACACGCAGACATTGCACGTGTTTTTCAAACTTTAGAGAAGAATTCTTTGGAAATGTTTTTCTTTATATCCTTTTCTGTTACAAGAACACACAGTCTAATAGATAGCAGAGAAAACTTCGTCAATTAATAGAATCATTAGAGAAATTCTTTTTTATTCTATTTATTTTTTCTTTCGATTTGTTTTTGTTATGTTTTGTTATGTAATTCTGTTACAAAAAACACACAGTCTATTCCATAAGAGCTATCCTATTTCCATGTCTCTCACATAATAGAATAAATAATTAGCACGCAGACATTAAGAACTTATGGTTCTTCTTTTTTATGTATGTTATACAAACAAAAACACAGTCTATCCATAAGAGCACCAGTAAGAGCTCCCATAAGACATCACATTCAATAGATAGCACGACAGAGCTTAATTGCAAGTCAAACATTAAGAAAAATCTTTATGTTTTTTCAATTTGTTGTAATTCTTTGACACATATTCTTTCCTATTTCATGTCGCTCATACTTCGTCAAAAAAAACACACAGTCTTATTCCAAAAGAGCTATCCTATTTCTATGTTTTTGTTATGTATGTTACATAAACACGTCAATAGATACAACTTCGTCAATAGATAGCACGCAGACACCGGCTTAATTGCACGTGTTCTTCAAACATTAGAGAAGAATTCTTTATGGTTATATTCTTTTTTCGATTTGTTTTTGTTATGTTTTGTTATGTAATTCTGTTACAAAAAACACACAGTCTATTCCATAAGAGCTATCCTATTTCCATGTCGCTCATAACTTCGTCAATAGATAGCACGCAGACACCGGCTTAATTGCACGTGTTTTTCAAACATTAGAGAAGAATTCTTTATGGTTATATTCTTTTTTCGATTTGTTTTTGTTATGTTTTGTTATGTAATTCTGTTACAAAAAACACACAGTCTATTCCATAAGAGCTATCCTATTTCCATGTCGCTCATAACTTCGTCAATAGATAGCACGCAGACACCGGCTTAATTGCACGTGTTTTTCAAACATTAGAGAAGAATTCTTTATGGTTATATTCTTTTTTCGATTTGTTTTTGTTATGTTTTGTTATGTAATTCTGTTACAAAGAACACACAGTCTATCCCATAAGAGCTATCCTATTTCCATGTCGCTCATAACTTCGTCAATAGATAGCACGCAGACACCGGCTTAATTGCACGTGTTCTTCAAACATTAGAGAAGAATTCTTTAAGGTTATATTCTTTTTTTGATTTGTTTTTGTTATCTTTTGTTATGTTATGTAATTCTGTTACAAAAAACACACAGTCTATTCCATAAGAGCTATCCTATTTCCATGTCGCTCATAACTTCGTCAATAGATAGCACGCAGACACCGGCTTAATTGCACGTGTTCTTCAAACATTAGAGAAGAATTCTTTATGGTTATATTCTTTTTTCGATTTGTTTTTGTTATGTTTTGTTATGTAATTCTGTTACAAAAAACACACAGTCTATTTCATAAGAGCTATCCTATTTCCATGTCGCTCACAACTTCGTCAATAGATAGAACGCAGACACCGGCTTAATTGCACGTGTTCTTCAGACATTAGAGAAGAATTCTTTATGGTTATATTCCTTTTTCGATTTGTTTTTGTTATGTTTTGTTATGTAACTGTGTTATGTAATTCTGTTACAAAAAACACACAGTCTATACCATAAGAGCTATCCTATTTCCATGTCGCTCATAACTTCGTCAATAGATAGCACGCATATACCTGCTTAATTGAAGGTGTTCTTCAAACATTAGAGAAGAATGCTTTGTGGTTATATTCTTGTTTCGATTTGTTTTGATGTGTTTAAATCAACAATTCCAAAATGCGTCCCGCGTATGCGAGCCGTTTTGAGGCAATGTTTCTGTTTAACCATCCAAAAGGACCAAAAAATGTCTTGTGCAGATGCAGCCCGGTACATGAGAAAGTCGGAGTCGTTTGTCAAAAAGTGTGTAGCACGTTATAAAGCGGTACAAAATTTTGACGACATACCGGAACGAAGTAAACGCCGCTGAAAGTCAAAATCGAATGATAAAGTGATTCTTGCATAATCGATAATAATGGGGACTGGATAACTTATTAGGTGAAATGTATTTCAGTTTAACATGTATACTACACGGTACACATGTATTTTTAACTAATTCGTTTATATTATCAGAGAAATAGACGACACGCTCTTATGGAACAGACTGTAAGAGACAAACATATATAAAAAATAATTTTTGATTAAGACACTTGATAATTATGACATTAAAAGTTGAGTCATTTAATATGTTTTCTTATATTCTAAAAATACTCTTACTGCACTGCAAATTAACTGGTTTTATTTTTTCATTTTACCTTTAGAACTTATAAAGAAATAAAACTGGATCTGAATTTTTACTTTTGCTAAATACTATTTATATTGGACAATTATTCAATATTATATAACTTTTACAATTTTTTTCACTCTTTTATGGTATTAAATTCTCTGTAACTCGAAAAATTGCATTAAGATTTTAAAAACCATACCCAGTTTAATGGCGAACACATTAATAGAAGATCTATAATATATTATCATTAATAGGAAATTTATGAAAGTAGTGCACCCAGTATTGTACTGGTATTTCTAAAGTAAAGTAATCTTATCTAAGATAATGTAATGTAACTATAGCTCCATTAATGTAATTTATGAAATTATGCAGAAATAAAATAAAAATAATTTTGTCTACAGCACATAAATAAAATTAAGAAATTTTCAATCTAAAGCATGCAGACTTTAAAAATCACTAGCAAGATACAAAAATCGTCAAGAACAAAATATTATTTTTTGAGTTTAAAATTAGAATGTATGAAAAACACATGTTTCAGTGTAATAAAATAATGTTATTCAAAAATGAAAATTCTAAAAATGAAGCGTGTGACTAACTTGATTTTTTTTCAGATCAAAAATGTTTTTAATATTTTTATTCATAATCTGTCATTTCAAAGGTTCCGTATTTTGTTCACATATATCTACTGTACTGGAATATAAATAATTTATTTAGTATAAAGAATTTATACTATGGGGGATTTTTATTGCAGAAGCTCTTATTTCAATATTATTAGCTTCCATACATCACATATGTATGATATTGGAGCCTTAAATAATTATAAAAAGATAAAATAGAAATAAACTGCATGAAAACTACAATAAAAAACAAAAACATTTAAACACTAACAGTAAAATGTTTAAAACAACGCAACCGGTAAAACACATATGTATATATGTATATATATATATATATATATATATATATATATATATATATATATATATATATATAAATATATATATATATATAAATATATATATATATATATATATATATATATATATATATATATATATATATATATATACATATATATACATATATATACATATATATATATATATATATATATATATATATATATATATATACATATATACATATACATATATAGCCGAACGCTGGCCGATTGGTTAGGGCGCTGATCGTCGGTACTGGAGTTCGTGGGTTCGAATCCCACTATGGCATGGATGTTCGTAGCCGTTCGGAATCGGCTTTAAGCAGTAGGTCCCGGTCTCATTAGCCCTCGTGTGCAAAACAGTAGATCGTAGCGCTCCAAACCAAACCAAACTATCTATCTATCTATCTATCTATCTATATATATATATATATATATATATATATATATATATATATATATATATATATATATATGTATATATGTATATATGTATATATACATATATATATTTATATATACATGTGTATATATATATATTAAAATTTTCCATATGGTTACTTTTATATCATATGATATATTTTCTATAGCCTTATATATGATATATTTTACATAAATTGAAGTTTGCATACTTTTTAATTAAGAATGTCTCGAATTCTTTGACCATAAGCAAAATTTCTCTAGTAACTTATTTTGCATAACATAAAGACATTAGGAGGAAATCAGAAAATGCAAGCTAATACTTTTTTTACTTTCTTTTACTTATTTAAGCACAACAAAGAAAGTTCAGTTTTCTCTTATTTCTCTTTGTCTTTAAAGACAATATAGATACTTTTTATAAAGTATGCATAATATCCCAAAGACTTTTTCAAAAGAAGGAAGTTTATAAAAGGCTTTATTATTATGTTCTAGATACTCTCTTTCGACGTAATATTTTGTAACAAAATATTAAAGCATCTTTAAAGTTTGAAAGAAAACTACTACAAAATAAAACGCTTTAATTTTAAAAATAACCCTACGTTTTGTACTCAAAGATTTTCTATGATTAAAATTCAAGTACACGAGTACCAAATTTTAGGAAATGTTTATATAACTTAACTAAAAACCATTTAAAAGACAAAAGGAAGGGAAGATTTTAAAGATTTCTTTGTTTTTACATTTTTGTTTAATACATATTTAAAGTTGATTCTACTTCGTCAAAATTATGTGAGCTACTGCAAAAAAAAGGTAAAATTTTATTTATAGACCCATAGACATTCATTTGAATTAAGTAGTGATTATATATAGCGTATTATACCCGTAAATAAGTCAAGTACAAAATCAAAATTAAATGTAGCAACTCCTTCTGGAATAGGCCGAAAGATGACGAAATGGTAAAGACCTTTAGTACCGGAGTTCGTGGGTTAAAATCCCACTGCAGGCATGGATTTGCTTAGCCGTTTCTTTTTGGCTTCATGCATTAGGTCCCGGTCTCATTAGCCCTCGTTTTCAAACTAATAGAACGTAGTGATCCAAATGATACCAAACCTTCTGGAATAGAGTTACTAATTCAGATAATGTCATTGGACACAAAAACTGATTGCACATATTGATCCTTAATATAGACGAGGTTCAATTATATTCATGTCAGAAAACTTATAAGGTGTCACACGAAGTATCGTAGTTCATCATCGTTTTCATTTAACCAGTCTTGTCCAGTTCCAGCAGTGGGAATAGTCGCATTTATCGACTTGATACATTGATGCAGTGTCAGAAGACATATTTTGCAAAATTGTCAAAGGCATTTAGCAAGAGTACTATCATAACTCCTTCGAAAATCCCTCTGCATATACAGGGTGTCCCAAAATGACCGCATAAACTCTGCAAAGCTAGATTCCTCGTTGGGAATACATAAAAACTGTATAAAGAAGCGTTCCTGTACGGTTCATAGTTTACGACAAAATACGAAAAACGAAGTATGAGGTCACTGACGGTGCAAGAAAAAACACTTTATTGAACATACCAACAGCAGTATAAGCATACTCCTCAACCAACCTGATTATAAATCAACCTTATAATCAGGTACATGTCACAATAGTCACGAACGGAATACATGGCAACCATACGAAAACTACCGGCAGCTGCAAGATGTAGCCTTTTAAATACCAGTTCAACGGAGGCTTAACGTCATTCCATGGAACGCACATATGCATGACCTGATATGCTTAGCGAACGTTTTAATCGTTATCGTCTGCAAAGATATGCAAATACTGTTGTTCATATATATTATAAAGCGGTTTTTTTCTTGCACCGGGAGTGACTTCCTACTTTGTCTTTCGTATTTTCCTCGTAAACTATGGATCATACAGGAACGCTTCTTTGGGCAGTGTTTATGTACTCCCAACGAGGAATCGAGCTGTGCAGAGTTTATGCGGTAGTTTTGGATGCCATTTATATACATGCAATCTTCAAAAATGAAGCATAAATATACACAGCAATATCACATACCTTCGTTCTTAAAAGAGAGACGGAAACAGTCAAACTCACAGCTCTGTGCGGCCGTTTTTCAGGCGTAAACACATACATTTTCCTGGGAAATGGTAGACTTGAAATGTCTCAGAAAGTCACATTTTTCTTCTGTCCAAGATAAACACTTTGACTGCCAAGCCAAAATTGCAAATGTTCACAACCGGGCCAAACTTTTTTTTTGTGTAATTTGTATTTTTTCAACATAAAACTATATATAAAAACAATATTTCAAAACAAACAATATTTTAAAACAAACTCTCTCTATTTATATATATTCCCTTTTTTGTTGCATGTTCCAAATATTTAATTTTTCATAAAACTGAACTCATAAAATCGTCACATATACCAATTTGCGCAAACCACGTATACCTAACACATCGTAGGGAGCCCAACAATCAAACTCCAATACGATTTTCATGTAACTGATAACATCTTTGATAGCCATGGCCTGAAGTGTTAAAACACCATGACTATCATATCGGATAGCCAGTGTCTCAACGGAAATATCACTGGATATCACATATGATAGCCATGGCAGTCAGTATTAAACAACATATGAGGGGAGCAATATTAATACCAGCTTTTAATGCTTAAGAGTGTCACGTATTGGTTGAAAATATAGGCATATCTGTTTAGTCACAGTATTGGTATCATTTGGATGCGAAATATACCTTCTTATGTTCAACTTAACAGATAGTAAACTGTCTTCATATCTGAGAACCATCTTGCCACAATTATTGTAGAACTACTGCACTTAGTCAGCAGTAATTCCTACCTAAAGCAAAAAGGAAAATCATGGACAACATGATCCTGACATGATCAAGGACAACATGATCCTGAATAACATCTGGGAAAACACACATCTCATGAAAGTGTCCTCCTATAAAAATTCTTCTATCCACGTGTTTGTAATAGAACTCCCCTAAACGGCTGGACTGATTTTGATAAAATTTTGTGTATGAATGAAGTTGATTCGAAAATGGTTTAAATTCACAATTTCGTGCAATAGAAAATGTTTTTTAATTAACAATTTTAATTAACGATGAAGAATTGTGAGCTTAATGTGATTATTATAATGTCACTATATATATATATATATATATATATATATATAGATAGATAGATA
>CM063511.1:77566394-77573894 GCA_032207245.1 Pardosa pseudoannulata | reverse complement strand
TTATAAAATAGTTAATAAAATATATTTTCTAACAAAGGTTCTATTTAAAATTAGAATACTTCATTATGCTTTAAAATCCATCCATCGGAAAGTATTCCTTTAATCTTTTTTGAAGATTTATACGTATTTTTGATAGCAGAAAATTTTATAAAAAATTTATTAAATATTCTGAATAATTATCTTTCCCATAATTTAATTATCAAGGTTCACTATTCTGTAAAGACATTTTTAAGCTTGGAGGCGATGGCAATTGCCTCTTAATTAATGACATATTTAATGTGTAAATTTTTCTGCTTTGAACTAAGCTGAATTTCACATTTATCTAAAGAATTCGAAAGTGAATCTAATAAACAAAAAAAGCTTAAGAACCGTGCAGTCTTAAATTAATTGGATGTCAAAACTGTTCCAATCTAATCAGCAAACAAGTGGACTCTGGTAATATTCGTTATTTAGTAATTTTCCTTCTTCTACTGAAACCTCAATAGTTAATGAACTATTTTAATTGGGACAATAAAGCAATTTCAAAGCTGAATACTGTATTTTGGATATTTTATCAGTCTTTAATTTTGCTTTAATAAGGTAAATGTCAAGAAGTTGCTTATAAATATTTGCACTACTAATTTCTTTTTTTTTAATTTTAATGTGGTGATAATATGCGTAAATCTCAAACACGTCCTCATTTGACAGAATGTAAGTTGATTTAACTTGATTATTTTCTGATTATAAATATGTTTACAAAAGATGTGCTCTGTATTTTTCAAACACAAAAGTAGTACAAACGTTTGTAACAATTTTGGTTTTCTCTATGAATTTAGATAATAAAATAAAAAGGGGAATGTTAACAAATTGAAATTGAGTAAATTTTGTCTGGAGCATTAGAAATATTATATTCTTTAAAATATTGATAAAAAAGAAATAATGGATCAAAGCTTATAATTTTAAGTTCCCCCACCACACAAATAAAAGTTCATATATGATTATTAAAAAAAGATATGAAAAACATGGTTTTAAGATTTTTACATGTAAAAAAATTACTTTAAAATTATATTCAATTAAAAACATTAAAATCATTTTATAGTCTGGCACTATATTCATGTTTATTTTATAAGGAATTTCGCTTTAATACGGTAAATATCGTATAAGTTGTTTATAAACATATGCACTACCGATTTTGAAGCATGTTTTCAAAATTTTAATGTGATAATATACATAAATCTCAAACTCGTCCTCATTGACCAACTGTAAATTGATTTAACTAAGTTTTTTTCTCTTTATAAATATGTTTACAAAAGATATTCTCTGCATTTTTCAAACACAAAAGTAGCACAAACGTTTATACCAATTTTGGTTTTCTCCATGAATTTAAATGATAAAATAAAAACGTGACTGTTATCAAATTGGAATTGAGTTTAAATTTTTTCTGGAGCATTAGAAATATTATATTTTTTAAAATCTTGATGAAAAGGAAATAATGGATTGAAGTTTATAATTTTACGCTCCCCCAACCTCACAAATAAAAATTCATATATGATAATTAAAAAAAGATATGAAAACACAGTTGTATGATTTTTACATATAAAAAAATTATGTTAATGAAAATTATTTGGCAGATTAAAATTTTATTCTATTAAAAACATTAAAGTAATTTCAGAGCTTGGTACTATGTTCCTGTATATTTTATAAGGCATTAATTTCTCTTTAATAAGATAAATCTTGTAAAGTTGCTTATAAACATATGCACTACCAATTTCTAAAAAATGTTTTCAAAACTTTAATGTGATAATATACATAAATCTCGAACACGTCCTCATTGACAAAATGTAAGTTTATTTAACTTGGTTATTTCCTCATTATAAATATGTTTACAAAAGATACGCTTTGCATTTTTCAAACACAAAAGTAGTACAAACGATTATAACAATTTTGGTTTTCTCCATGAATTTAGATAATAAAATAAAAAAATTGACTGTTATCAAATTGGAATTGAGTAAATTTTGTCTGGAGCTTTAAAAATATTATATTCTTTAAAATATTGTTGAAAAAGAAATAATGGATCAAAGTTTATAACATTAAGTTCCCCCACCCACAAAAATAAAATTTCATATATGATTATTAAAAAAAGATATGAAAAACATAGTTTTAAATTTTTACATGTAAAAAAATTATGTTAAAATTATATTCCATTAAAAACATTAAAGTCGTTTTATAGTCTAGTACTATATTCCTGTTTATTTCATAAGGCATTTCGCTTTAATAATGTAAATGTCATAAATTTGCTTATAAATATATGCACTACTGATTTCTGAAGCATGTTTTCAAAATTTTAATGTGATAATATACATAAATCTCAAACTCGTTCTCAATGACCAAATGTAAATTGATTTAACTAGGTTTTTTTTTTCTCCTTATAAATATTTTTGCAAAAGATATGCTCTGTATTTTTCAAACACAAAAGTAGTACAAGCGTTTATAACAATTTTGGTTTTCTCCATGAATTTAAATGATAAAATAAAAACGTAACTGTTATCAAATTGGAATTGAGTTTAAATTTTGTCTGGGGCATTAGAAATATTATATGCTTTAAAATGTTCATAAAATAGAAATAATGGATCGAAGTTTATAATTTTACGCTCTGCCACCCTCACAAATAAAAATTCATATATGATTATTAAAAAAATGATATGAAAAAATAGCTGTAAGATTTTTACACGAAAAAAAATACGTCAATGAAAATTATTTGGCAGATTAAAATTTTATTCAATTAAAAACATTAAAGTAATTTCAGAGCTTGGTAATATGTTCCTGTATATTTTATAAGGAATTAATTTCGCTTTAATAAGGAAAATGCCGTAAAGTTGCTTATAAAGATATGCACTACCAATTCATTATAAATATGTTTACAAAAGATATTCTCTGTATTTTTCAAACACAAAAGTAGCACAAACGTTTATAGCAATTTTGGTTTCCTCCATGAATTTAGATAATAAAATAAAAAATTGACTGTTATCAAATTGGAATTGAGTTTAAATTTTATCTGGAGTATTATAAATATTATATTCTTTAAAATGCTGATGAAAAAGAAATAATGGATCGAAGTTTATAATTTTACGCTCCCCCAACCTCACAAATAAAAATTCACATATGATTATTAAAAAAGGTATGAAAAACATAGTTTTAAGATTTTTACATGTAAAAAGAATACGTTAATGAAAATTATTTGGCAGATTAAAATTACATTCAATTAAAAAGATTAAAGTAATTTCAGAGCTTTGTACTATGTTTCCATGTATTTTATAAGGCATTAATTCCACTTTAATAAGGTAAATGCCGTAAAGTTGCTTATAAACATATGCACTACCAATTTCTGAAGCATGTTTTCAAAATTTTAATGTTAATATACATAAATCTCGAACACGTCCTCATTGACAAAATGTAAGTTTATTTAACTTGGTTATTTCCTCATTATAAATATGTTTACAAAAGATACGCTTTGCATTTTTCAAACACAAAAGTAGTACAAACGATTATAACAATTTTGGTTTTCTCCATGAATTTAGATAATAAAATAAAAAAATTGACTGTTATCAAATTGGAATTGAGTTTAAATTTTATCTGGAGTATTATAAATATTATATTCTTTAAAATGTTGATGAAAAGGAAATAATGGATCGAAGTTAATAATTTTACGCTCCCCCAAGCTCACAAATAAAAATTCACATATGATTATTAAAAAAGATATGAAAAACATAGTTTTAAGATTTTCACGTGAAAAAAAAAATAAGTTAATGAAAATTATTTGGAAGATTAAAATTATATTCAATTAAAAGCATTGAAGTGATTTCAGAACTTGGTACTATATTCCTGTATATTTTATGAGGCATTAATTTAGCTTTAATAAGGTAAATGTCTTAAAGTTGCTTATAAACATATGCACTACCAATTTCTGAAATATGTTTTCAGAATGTTAATATTAATATGACGGAGTGATAATAAAATTTTAAGTTAATTATATTCTTTGTAGTTTCTTTTTACATCAAAATCAAAATGTATCTTTTAATGCTTAATTTTTTATAAAACTAAATTCAAGGTTAATGTAATGCTATTATTCAAGTTAATTTCAAACTTAAAATCAAAAATAATAAAATGAATTACTTTTCATGTTTGTTTTAATTACATTTCTATTTCTAATTTTAAAGTATTTACTCTCAACAAAACTATGTGTAGATTGTAGTATAAAAATTATATTCCATTAAAAGCAATAAACGAATTTCAAAGCTAAATACTGTATTTTGGGGATTATATATGGCATTGGTTTCGCTTTAATAAGGTAAATGCCATGAAGGTGCTTGTAAACATTGGCACTACCTTTCAAATGTTTTCAAAAGATAATAATTTATTATATAATTTAAAAGATAATATTAAGTTTTTATATTATTTGTATTTTTTATTTTACAACAAAAATCTTTTTTAATGTCTATTTTTATGTCAAAGAAAATTTAAAGTTACTGTAATGCTATTATTCAAGTTCATTTCAAACTTGAAAAGTAAATAAAATTTAATTACTTTTCATATTTCCCTTTACTGAAATTCTTATTTTTAATTTTAAAGTCATTTGCTTCTAAACAGAGCTGAATTTTAGAAATCGTGAGAAATTCATTGAATTATACTTAATAGAATTTTCCATAAAAGAAATGTATTAAAATATTTCGAATTTAAAATTAAAAAATAAAACCTTTTTGTCATTTTACAGCGTAGAAATGTTTATCGAGACAGGTTTAAAAATGTTTATAGCAACTTGGAAAGAGAAGATTTTAAATGTTTTTACAAAACTTAAAATTCAAATTTTATTTTACACCAAAAATATATTAAAACCAGATATTAAATATTTACCTTTTAAATTACCATACGTAAGAAATTATTTTACATTGTTACAAAAAATATACAAATTGTAAAATCTAGAACAAAAATTATTGAATAAAAGAAAATCTTTTTCATAAAAGTTAATTATTCACAAAAGGTCTATTAACATTCTGTATAAATTCTTTTAAAGCATTACATACCACCTAAATTATTTATTTATTTACCTTTATATAATTTTTTAAAAGATATCAGTGTGCTACTTACGTCTAATAAAATTTATATAAAATGGATGTTTTACATAGCATCATATTTCAAAACTTTTATATTATTTCTCTCTATAAATTTTTGTGATGAAATCTTTAAGAATGTACAGATATTTAAAAAAGATTCAGCTAAAAACAATGTTTCTTGAATATTTTGAAATCAAGGAACTTTTAAGCAAACCATAAGTAAGAAATTTTATATTGTTACATAAAATATATAAAATTCTAAAATCTAGAACAAAATTTTTTGAATAAAAAGGGAAAATTTTTACATAAAAGTTAATTATCACAAAAGTTCTATTAACATTCTGTATAAATTCTTCTATCATTACATACCACCTAAATTCTTTATTTTTTTAACCTTTATATAATTTTTTAAAAGATATTTGTGTGCTACTTATGTCTAATAAAATTTATATAAAACTGCTATTTCAAAATTTTTTTATTTTTTCTATCTATAAAGTTTTATGATGAAATCTTTAAGAACGTAGAGATATATAAAAAAGATTCGGTTAAAAACAATGTTCCTTGAATATTTTGAAATCAAGGAACTTTTAAGCAAACCATAAGAAAGAAATTATTTTATATTGTTACATAAAATATATAAAATTCTAAAATCTAGAATAAAAATATTTGAAAAAAATGGAAAAGTTTTACATAAAAGTTAATTATCACAAAAGTTCTATTAACATTCTGTATAAATTCTTCTACCTTTACATATCACCTAAATTCTTTATTTTTTTACCTTTATATAATTTTTAAAGCGATATCAGTTTGTACTTATGTATAATAATATTTATATAAAACTGCTATTTCAAAACTTTTTTATTGTTTCCATCTGTAAATTTTTATGATGAAATCTTTAAGAACGTACAGATATTTAAAAATGATTCGGTTTAAAACAATGTTCCATGAATATTGTGAATTCGAGGAACTTTTAAACATACCATAAGTAAGAAATTATTCTACATTGTTACATAAAATATATAAAATTCTAAGATCTAGAACAAAAATTTTTGAATAAAAGGAAAAATTTTATCATAAAAGTTAATTATCACAAAAGTTCTATTAACATCCTGTATAAATTCTAGCTTTACATACCACCTAAATTCTTTATCTTTTTTACCTTTATATAATTTTTAAAAGCTATCAGAGTGCCACTTATGTCTCATAAAATTTATATAAAAGAGCTGTTTTACATAGCATCATATTTCAAAATTTTTTTATTTTTTCTATCTATAAAGTTTTATGATGAAATCTTTAAGAAAGTGCAGATATATAAAAAAGATTCGGTTAAAAACAATGTTCCTTGAATATTTTGAAATCAAGGAACTTTTAAGCAAACCATAAGTAGAAATTATTTTAAAAATGTTACATAAAATATATAAAATTCTAAAATCTAGACAAAAATATTGAATAAAAAGGAAAAGTTTTACATAAAGTTAAATCACAAAAGTTCTATTAACATTCTGTATAAATTCTTCTACCTTTACATACACCTAAATTCTTTATTTTTACCTTTATATAATTTTTAAAAAGATATCAGTGTGCTACTTATGTCTAATAAAAATTTATATAAAACGCTATTTCAAAACTTTTTATTGTTTCCATCTGTAAATTTTTATGAGGAAATCTTTAACGTACAGATATTTAAAAATATTCGGTTAAAAACAATGTTCATGAATATTTTGAAATCAAGGAACTTTTAAACATACCATAAGTAAGAATTATTTTATATTGTTACATAAAATATATAAAATTCTAAAATCTAGAACAAAAATTTTTGAATAAAAGGAAAAATTTTATCATAAAAGTTAATTATCACAAAAGTTCTATTAACATCCTGTATAAATTCTAGCTTTACATACCACCTAAATTCTTTATCTTTTTTACCTTTATATAATTTTTAAAAGCTATCAGAGTGCCACTTATGTCTCATAAAATTTATATAAAAGAGCTGTTTTACATAGCATCATATTTCAAAATTTTTTTATTTTTTCTATCTATAAAGTTTTATGATGAAATCTTTAAGAAAGTGCAGATATATAAAAAAGATTCGGTTAAAAACAATGTTCCTTGAATATTTTGAAATCAACATTAATATGAATAATTTTAAAAACAAATTTAATTATTTTAAAACAATAATGTATTGTTAGACATGTTTTATTTAAGAAAAAAATAGTTTTTAATTGAAAATTGGTTTTTGTTTCATATAAATAAAGATCAAGTTTAAATCTGTCGCAAGAAAAAAAAATTTGGTTTATTTTGGACTAACTCTGATATACTCTCATACTGAACCTCCCCACTGTCTCATATCCTCCTAGAACTTTAGTCTAGTTTTATACAATATGTCTTCATCTATAAAACCAATGTAAAA
>CM063511.1:77483894-77563894 GCA_032207245.1 Pardosa pseudoannulata | reverse complement strand
GCTATTCATTCATCACCAAATCATCAAGCTCCCTAAATTTAGAATGTTATTTTGGGGAAATACTTAGAATTCCAAGCTAAGATATTAAATATCTTCTCAAAATGGAAAACTCTGAATCATACATCATACATTTAATTTAAGTTAGTTGTTACGTCAAAGTTCTAGAAGAAAATACTATGATAAAGTAATGACATAAATGATATAATTATTATTACGTTTAAATTGTCTATATCATTTTCAATTAAAACTTAATCAGTCAAATTTAATTCAAAAATTTTTATTTAAATTTAATTTTGACCATAGGAATATCACAGAATTATTTTGATTTAATTTTTTGTTTAATTTTTTTTATTTAAATTTTCATTGAAATTAAATTTGTACCATAGTTATATCACAGAATAATTTTTTCTCTTTATTTATGAACTATATCAAATTTACAAATTCAGATTGTTTCTTCAAAAATTGAAATGCTGAAAAAGATATTTTTAAAGAAAATTATGTTTTACAGTTAGAGTCTCATATGGAAAGTTATCTAGATAAGTCTCTTAAAGTTAAACAGCATCAGTCGTTAGCGGCAGTTCACCTACCTACATTTAATCCTTAACCTCTACAGTTTTCCTACACATAGCAAGACTAGAGGCAATCCATAACGACTCCTCACTTATCTTCCCATATGTACCTCGATCTCTACTACTTCTCTCAAACATGGTCAAGAGTTCAGTCAGCAGGCACATAAAAGGTTTGTCTTGGAAGAATATCAAACTTGAAGAACACCTAAAAGGACATGCAACAAAGCAAAACATGGCCTGGCCTTCACAAGGGATATTTTGCTTTTTATTTATCACTATTTAACTTTTTACTAAACAGTGATAATGTTCTCAAAAACTTTTCAATCTCTCTTTATAGAATAGTGAAATATATTTTCTTAAATAAAAATCCTCAAATAAACCTAGTCTGATATTGTTTCTTAAAATGACGAGTTGTAAATGTCAATTATTTGTCCACTATCTCTCATTCTTCAGCAATATATCAAATATTTCCCTATATGAGTTAATACTATAAGTCTGAACTTATTTACTGCAGTACAAACATGGTCAAAAGTGCAGTAAGCAGGCACATAAAAGGGTTTGTCATGGAAGAATATCAAACTTGAAGAGCACCTAAAAGGACATGCAACAAAGCAAAACATGGCCTTCACAAGGGATATTTTGCTTTTTATTTATCACTATTTAACTTTTTACTAAACAGTGATAATGTTCTCAAAAACTTCTCAAGCTCTCTTTATGGAATAGTGAAATATATTTTCTTAAATAAAGTTCCTCAAATAAACCTATTCTGATATTGTTTCTTAAAATGACGAGTTGTAAATGTCAATTATTTGTCCACTATCTTTCATTCTACAGCAATATATCAAATACTTCCCTATATGAGTTAATACTATCAGTCTAAACTTATTTACTGCAGTACAAACATGGTCAAAAGCGCAGTAAGCAGGCACATAAAAGGGTATGTTTTGAGAGAATGCCAAGCTTAAAGAACACCTAAAAGGACATGACACAAAGCGAAACATAGTCTGTGACCTCACAAGGGATATTCTGCTTTTTTTTATCACTATTTAGCTTTTTGATAAACAGTGATAAAGTTTTCAAAAAATTTTCAAGCTCTCTTTATAGATTAGTGAAATATATTTTCTTAAACAAAATTCTTTAAATAAACTTATTCGGATATTGTTTTGTAAAATTACGAATTGTAGATGTCGATTCTTTGTCCGCTATCTCTCATTCTACAGCAATATATAAAATACTTCACTATTATATTTAATACTGTAAGTCTAAACTTAATTATTGCAGTACCTTAATGTCATATAAAAACTGTTCAGACTTTGTCTATTTTTGTTTATATACAATCAAGCGGTCTTGCACGCATTATTTACCTTAAAAAATTTGATTAACATAATTATTTTACCTTAATCATGATGTTTCAATGCCTTTGATTAATCGATATTCACATTATCAGTATTTTTTATCTTTTCCGTACAAATACAATACACTAGAATAAATACATCATTTTTAAAATGCTTTATGCATACAGAAAGCATTAATTTTCTATCTTATTTTAACAATATAATAACGATATTTCATGTAGAGCTAGAATTTCCTCTAATAAATATTTTGGAACCGCTAGGAATGACTTAATAATTATTTTATCAAAAATACCTTGAGCTCTCTGTATAAAAAAGACTCGTATAGACAAGCCGTATAAGTCGTTCAAAATGAAACAGATTCTATTATGTTTCTTGAATGAAGAGTTGCAAATAACAGTTTTTATACGTTATCCCTCATTTTACCTCCGTCATAAAACAGTTCACTACATTAGGCAATACTTACCTTAAAAAATTTGGTTAACAATTATTTTACCTTAATCCTGATGTTTCAATGCCTTTGATTATTTCATGTTCATATTGTCAGTATTTTTTATCTTTTCCGTACAAATATAATACACTATTATAAATGCATCATTTTTAAAATGCTTTATGCATACAGAAAACAGTAATTTTCTATCTTCTTCTAACAATATAATAACGATATTTCAGGTAGAGCTAGAATTTCTACTAAAGAATATTTTGGAACCTTTTGGAATGACTTAATAATTATTTTATCAAAAATACCTTGCGCTCTCTCTATAAACAAGACTCGTATAGACAAGCCGTATAAGTCGTTCAAAATGAAACAGATTCTATTATGTTTCTTGAATGAAGAGTTGCAAATAACAGTTTGTATACGTTATCCCTCATTTTACCTCCGTCATAAAACAGTTCACTACATTAAGCAATACTTACCTTAAAAAATTTGGTTAACATAATTATTTTACCTTAATCCTGATGTTTCAATGCCTTTGATTATTTGATATTCATATTATTAGTATTTTTTATCTTTTCCGTACAAATATAATACACTATAATAAATGCATCATTTTTAAAATGCTTTATGCATACAGAAAACATTAATTTTCTATCTTATTCTAACAATATAATAACGATATTTCAGGTAGAGCTAGAATTTCTACTAAAGAATATTTTAGAACCTTTTGGAATGACTTAATAATTATTTTATCTAAAATACCTTGCGCTCTCTCTATAAACAAGAGTCGTATAGACAAGCCGTATAAGTCGTTCAAAATGAAACAGATTCCATATTGTTTCTTGAATGAAGAGTTGCAGGTACCAGTTTTTATACGTTGTTCCTCATTTTACCTCCCTGATAAAACAGTTCACTACATGAGGCAATACTTACCTTAAAAAATGTGGTTAACATAACTATTTTACCTTAATCCTGATGTTTCAATGCCTTTGATTGTTTGATATTCATATTATTAGTATTTTTTATCTTTTTCGTACAATTATAATACACTATAATGAATGAATCATTTTTAAAATGCTTTATGCGTACAGAAAACATTAATTTTCTATCTTATTTTAACAATATAATAACTATATTTCATGGAGAGCTAGAATTTAGACTAAAGAATATTTTGGAACCTTTTGGAATGACTTAATAATTATTTTATCAAAAATACCTTGAGCTCTCTGTCTAAACAAGACTCGTATAGACAAGCCGTATAAGTCGTTCAAAATGATAACATTCCATATTGTTTCTTGAATGAAGAGTTGCAAATACCAGTTTTTATACATTATCCCTCATTTTACCTCCGTCATAAAACAGTTCACTACATGAAGCAATACTTACCTTAACAATTTGATTAACATAATTATTTTATCTTGATCCTGATGTTCCAATACCTTTGATTATTTGATATTCATATTATTAGTATTTTTATCTTTTCCGTACAAATATAATACACTATAATAAATGCATAATTTTTAAAATGCTTTATGCATACAGAAAGCATTAATTTTCTATCTTATTTTAACAATATAATAACAATATTTTATGTAGAGCTAGAATTTCCTCTAATAAATATTTTGGAACCTTTTGGAATGACTTAATATATATATAGACTCTTTCTAAAAATCTTTGAAACAGATTCCTCTTTATACCTGCTACATCACGCTATTCATTCATCACCAAATCATCAAGCTCCCTAAATTTAGAATGTTATTTCGGGGAAATACTTAGAATTCCAAGCTAAGATATTAAATATCTTTTCAAAATGGAAAACTCTGAATCATACATGTTACATTTAATTTAAGTTAGTTGTTACATCAAAGTTCTAGAAGAAGATACTATGATAAAGTAATGACATAAATGATATAAGTATTATGACGTTTAAATTGTCTATATCATTTTCAATTAAAACTTAATCTGTCAATTTTAATTCAAAAATTTTTATTTAAATTTAATTTTGACAATAGGAATTTCACAGAATTATTTTTATTTAATTTTTTGTTTAATTTTTTTTTATTTAAATTTTCATTGAAATTAAATTTGTACCATAGTTATATCACAGAATAATTTTTTCTCTTTATTTATGAACTATACCAAATTTACAAATTCAGATTGTTTCTTCAAAAATTGAAATGGTGAAAAAGATATTTTTAAAGAAAATTATGTTTTATACTTAGAGTCTCATATGGAAGTTATCTAGATAAGTCTTTTAAAGTTAAACAGCATCAGTCGTTAGCGGCAGTTCACCTACCTGCATTTAATCCTTAACCTCTACAGTTTTCCTACACATAGCAAGACAAGAGGCAATCCATAACAACGCCTCACTTACCTGCACATATGTACCTCGATCTCTACTACTTCTTACAAACATGGTCAAGAGTTCAGTCAGCAGGCACATAAAAGGGTTTGTCTTGGAAGAATATCAAACTTGAAGAACACCTAAAAGGACATGCAACAAAGCAAAACATGGCCTGGCCTTCACAATGGATATTTTGCTTTTTATTTATCACTATTTAACTTTTTACTAAACAGTGATAATATTCTCAACTTTTCAAGCACTCTTTATAAAATAGTGAAATATATTTTCTTAAATAAAAATCCTCAAATAAACCTAGTCTGATATTGTTTCTTAAAATGACGAGTTGTAAATATCAATTATTTGTCCACTATTTCTCATTCTTCAGCAATATATCAAATACTTCCCTATATGAGTTAATACTATAAGTCTAAACTTATTTACTGCAGTACAAACATGGTCAAGAGCGCAGTAAGCAAGCACATAAAAGGGTTTGTCTTGGAAGAATATCAAACTTGAAGAACACCTAAAAGGACATGCAACAAAGTAAAACATGACCTGTGACTTCACAAGGGATATTTTGCTTTTTATTTATCACTATTTAACTTTTTACTAAACAGTGATAATGTTCTCAAAAACTTTTCAAGCTCTCTTTATAAAATAGTAAAATATATTTTCTTAAATAAAGTTCCTCAAATAAACCTAGTCTGATATTGTTTCTTAAAATGACGAGTTGTAAATGTCAATTATTTGTCCACTATCTCTCATTCTTCAGCAATATATCAAATACTTCCCTATATGAGTTAATACTATAAGTCTAAACTTATTTACTGCAGTACAAACATGGTCAAGAGCGCAGTAAGCAAGCACATAAAAGGGTTTGTCTTGGAAGAATATCAAACTTGAAGAACACCTAAAAGGACATGCAACAAAGCAAAACATGACCTGTGACTTCACAAGGGATATTTTGCTTTTTATTTATCACTATTTAACTTTTTACTAAACAGTGATAATGTTCTCAAAAACTTTTCAAGCTCTCTTTATAAAATAGTAAAATATATTTTCTTAAATAAAGTTCCTCAAATAAACCTAGTCTGATATTGTTTCTTAAAATGACGAGTTGTAAATGTCAATTATTTGTCCACTATCTCTCATTCTTCAGCAATATATCAAATATTTCCCTATATGAGTTAATACTATAAGTCTGAACTTATTTACTGCAGTACAAACATGGTCAAAAGTGCAGTAAGCAGGCACATAAAAGGGTTTGTCATGGAAGAATATCAAACTTGAAGAACACCTAAAAGGACATGCAACAAAGCAAAACATGGCCTTCACAAGAGATATTTTGCTTTTTATTTATCACTATTTAACTTTTTACTAAACAGTGATAATGTTCTCAAAAACTTCTCAAGCTCTCTTTATGGAATAGTGAAATATATTTTCTTAAATAAAGTTCCTCAAATAAACCTATTCTGATATTGTTTCTTAAAATGACGAGTTGTAAATATCAATTATTTGTCCACTATCTCTCATTCTACAGCAATATATCAAATACTTCCCTATCTGAGTTAATACTATAAGTCTAAACTTATTTACTGCAATACAAACATGGTCAAAAGTGCAGTAAGCAGGCACATAAAAGGGTATGTCTTGAGAGAATGCCAAGCTTAAAGAACACCTAAAAGGACATGACACAAAGCGAAACATAGTTTGTGACCTCACAAGGGATATTTTGCTTTTTATTTATCACTATTTAACTTTTTACTAAACAGTGATAATGTTCTTAACTTTTCAAGCTCTCTTTATAAAATAGTGAAATATATTTTCTTAAATAAAGTTCCTCAAATAAACCTATTCTGATATTGTTTCTTAAAATGACGAATTGTAAATGTCAATTATTTGTCCACTATCTTTCATTCTACAGCAATATATCAAATACTTCCCTATATGAGTTAATACTATTAGTCTAAACTTATTTACTGCAGTACAAACATGGTCAAAGCGCAGTAAGCAGGCACATAAAAGGGTATGTTTTGAGAGAATGCCAAGCTTAAAGAACACCTAAAAGGACATGACACAAAGCGAAACATAGTCTGTGACCTCACAAGGGATATTCTGCTTTTTTTATCACTATTTAGCTTTTTGATAAACAGTGATAAAGTTTTCAAAAAATTTTCAAGCTCTCTTTATAGATTAGTGAAATATATTTTCTTAAACAAAATTCTTTAAATAAACTTATTCGGATATTGTTTTGTAAAATTATAAATTGTAAATGTCGATTCTTTGTCCGATATCCCTCATTCTACAGCAATATATAAAATACTTCACTATTATATTTAATACTGTAAGTCTAAACTTAATTATTGCAGTATCTTAATGTCATATAAAAACTGTTCAGACTTTGTCTATTTTTGTTTATATACAATCAAGCGATCTTACACGCCTTAGTTACCTTAAAATATTTGGTTAACATAATTATTTTACATTAATCATGATGTTTCAATGCCTTTGATTATTTCATATTCATATTGTCAGTATTTTTTATCTTTTCAGTACAAATATAAGACACTATAATAAATGCATCATTTTTAAAATGCTTTATGCATACAGAAAACATTAATTTTCTATCTAGAATTTCTACTAAAGAATATTTTGGAACCTTTTGGAATGACTTAATAATTATTTTATCAAAAATACCTTGCGCTCTCTCTATAAACAAGACTCGTATAGACAAGCCGTATAAGTCGTTCAAAATGAAACAGATTCCATATTGTTTCTTGAATGAAGAGTTGCAAATACCAGTTTTTATACGTTATCCCTCATTTTACCTCCGTCATAAAACAGTTCACTACATGAGGCAATACTTACCTTAAAAAATTTGGTTAACATAATTATTTTACCTTAATCCTGATGTTTCAATGCCTTTGATTATTTGATATTCATATTATTAGTATTTTTTATCTTTTTCGTACAATTATAATACACTATAATGAATGCATCATTTTTAAAATGCTTTATGCATACAGAAAGCATTAATTTTCTATCTTATTTTAACAATATAATAACAATATTTTATGTAGAGCTAGAATTTCCTCTAATAAATATTTTGGAACCTTTTGGAATGACTTAATAATTATTTTATCAAAAATACCTTGCGCTCTCTCTATAAACAAGACTCGTATAGACAAGCCGTATAAGTCGTTCAAAATGAAACAGATTCCATATTGTTTCTTGAATGAAGAGTTGCAGATACCAGTTTTTATACGTTGTTCCCCATTTTACCTCCCTGATAAAACAGTTCACTACATGAGGCAATACTTACCTTAAAAAATTTGGTTAACATAATTATTTTACCTTAATCCTGATGTTTCAATGCCTTTGTTATTTGATATTCATATTATTAGTATTTTTTATCTTTTTCGTACAATTATAATACACTATAATGAATGCATCATTTTTAAAATGCTTTATGCATACAGAAAACAATAATTTTCTATCTTATTTTAAAAATATAATAACTATATTTCATGTAGAGCTAGAATTTACACTAAAGAATATTTTGGAACCTTTTGGAATGACTTAATAATTATTTTATCAAAAATACCTTGCGCTCTCTCTATAAACAAGACTCGTATAGACAAGCCGTATAAATCGTTCAAAATGAAACAGACTCCATATTGTTTCTTGAATGAAGAGTTGCAAATACCAGTAAAAACTGGTATATGTTATCCCTCATTTTACCTCCTTGATAAAACATTTCTCTACATGAGGCAATACTTACCTTAAAAAATTTGGTTAACATAATTATTTTACCTTACTCCTGATGTTTCAATGCCTTTGATTATTTGATATTCATATTATTAGTATTTTTTATCTTTTTCGTACAATTATAATACACTATAATGAATGCATCATTTTTAAAATGCTTTATGCATACAAAAAAACATTAATTTTCTATCTTATTTTAAAAATATAATAACGATTTTTGAGGTAGAGCTAGAATTTCTACTGAAGAATATTTTAGAACCGTGTTATAAAATGACTTAATAATTATTTTCTCAATATCTTGAGCTCTCTGTATAAACATGCAAGACAATACTCGTATAGACAAGCCATCTAAGTCTCTCAAAATGAAACAGATTACAATTTTGCTCTTGAAATAAAGAGTTACAAATACCAATTTTTATTCGCTATCCCTCATTTTACCTCCTTGATAAAACAGTTCATTACATGAAGCAATACTGTAAGTCTAAACTTGCAGTAATACCTCATGCTTTACAGTACATGGATTGAGGAAAACGGAATTACATCGCTCACATATTGGAAGCATATAAACACCGTCTCTCTTACCCCATTACATGAAGGTAAGAAATAGCAAAGACGATGTTTATTTCATCTTCATGTCATGTGTTTTTGTTCCAGAAAAATTGGAAAGACGATTTCTCATCGGAGATCAGCGGAGGAGATTAAATCGATTGAGCTTCCTCGGTGTTCATTCCAATTTACGATAAATCTCCGAAATGAAAAGTTTCGGAAATCGGTGTAAGGGTTTAGCCCGTTATACCAATAGTCCACAAAAATTCGATATTTTATTATGCAAATTATTTTCCGTTTGATCACTTATTCTCTGATTAATGCCATGGACATCATTTTAAGAAATGCAAGCGCTCGAGAAAATTGTTGCAATCTCAAGCCAGTATCAATAATTTAAATATATTCCTTAACCCTTTAACGGACAGTGGTTTCTTAGCAAAACCACCTATTAAACATTTTTTTAAACTTTATTTTTTGGATTACTTTATTTTATCTTTTTATAATTATTTAAGGCTCAAATGTCATACATCTGTGATATATGGAAGCCAATGATGTAGAATCAAGAGCTTTTGCAATTAAAAAAAACTTTTTGGAGACATGGATGAGTTTTCGATTATATATATATATATATATATATATATATATATATATATATGTATATGTGTGTATATATATATGTATATGTATATATATAAATATATATATATATATAATATATATATATATATATATATATAAATATATATATAATATATAACATATATTTATATATATATATATATATATTTATATATACATATATATACATATATATATAATATATAATAAATACATTATATATATTATATATTTTATATATTATTATACATATTTTATATACATATTATACATTTTATGCATATTATATTTTTGATATTTTAAATATATAACAGATGATAGTTCTAGATTTAACTTATTTATTTCTTTTTCTATTGAAATATATGTACATAAACTTTCTGTACTTGAGAAGACAGAATCAATTTATCTTACTTATGACCTCAAATAAAAGTATGTGTACAAACAACACTTTTAAGTTGTTAATCTATTTATTTATTATACCAATTTAAGGATTATCATTTATTGTTCTTCCAGTATAGTTAAACTTTTAAAAAGGCATAATGTTCAAGCTGTACAAGGGTAGGGGTTAGTCAGTTAAACCATTTCTCAAACCCTAATTTGTTATCCTCTAAGGCAAACCCTTCTAATGAATGTAAAAAAACATTATATATTTTACATATACAAAGCTTATAAATAACATTTATAAACAAATTACATTAAATTCCCATGAATGTATTTTGATGACCTTTAAAGGGTTAACTAGTTATTAATTGCTTATTCCTTTCATAAAACTTTTAATATATATACACTCACTTCAAAAATAAAAATGCTAATTTCCGGAAGTTCATAATTGATTCCATTAATTATTGTAAGTGCTGATAGAAGGTGTTTAAAACTATCATACAATTTGTACTAGTACGGGTTAGTGTAACAACATGGTTTGTTTGTGGGTTCAAAAATAACGCTAAATACAGGAAAACGAAGCCGAATGTTCTTCTCTACTACACAGATCCTGGAAAAATTTCAACAAATAAAAACTAGTTTTCACATCAGTCGATGTGGAACCACAGCACGGGAAAAAAGTAAAACTGTATACTACTATTTCTATCTGATTTTTCATATTTACGATACTATTATAAATTTATCCACTAAAAAATATATTTTTTGTTTACAAAAATCTTATGCTTGCTCTTTATATATTTCTATTTATATATTTGTTTATATATTTCAATATAAAATACGAAAAGTTGGTTAAAAAATAAATTTTCGATCTATTGAGATTTAATTGAATAACTACATTTACGCGAAAAACGCCCGCTCCCGGTACAATTCCGCTGCGAAATGTACCCGCACACAATGTGTTAATATGTACACTAGTAGTTCTTTTATTTCACAGTAATTACTGTTGCAATGTGTAGTTCTCGACAACAAAATAAGTCTTAATACTTATAGAATAACCAACAAATTTTGCATTTATTTAACTCTCTACATTTTTATACACTTTTGAAAGAACACATTAATTTTCAAAATACTCCCTTGAGAAAACTAAATGAATTACTACAATAAAAACTGAGATAAACACTAATAATTACTTGTTTCTAAACATTGAGACCTTTTCTCTGAAATAAATTAAACAAGTGTAAAGGATTAAGAAAAACAGTGTTACAAATAATCTCTTTCTCTTTCTTAGAAAACAAGACCATCGTTAAAACTAATGTTGGATAGCATTTAACAGTATTTCCTAGAATCAAATCTATTGCTCTTACTTTTTAGAGCTGAATAATGACACTGAAGTCATTGACTTCAATATCAATCAAGAATTAAAAATAACATAGCAATCTTCATAGGCTTTTCTAAATATATCTTTACTGTTAGGAATAATTCTCCTACTAAATTAAATGTATTACCAAAATGTATCAAGAGTAATAATTACCAATAATTACTTGTGTCTAAACATCAAGATTTTTTTGTGAAACCTATTAAACAAGCGTAAAGGATTACTCAAGATACTAGTATAAATCACTTCTTTCTCCTGAGATAAAAAATCATCGTTAAAAGCCAAGATAGATATCTTGTAACAGTATTTCGTAGAATCAAATCTAATGTTCATGTTTTATCACAGCTGACTAAAAACGTTAAAATTTTAAGGATTTAAGTAGGAGCTAAAAATAACTCTTCAGACTCTTCAAGGTTCTAAAAAAATACTTCTTCTGCGGAAAGAATTCTAAAAAAAAGTTTTCAATTTACCATCTTCCTAAATTTATAGCTAAATGTATCTACGCAAAAAAATGAAACATTCATCCATTAAATTTCACCATTTAATTGAATATGGTAAAAATATCTAGATCAAGGTACTTTTAATTATAAAAATACTTTGTTAGGACACGACTGACAAAGGGTGTTTTGAAGATTTTTGTTTGAAAAAATCTTCAAAACACACTTTGTTTTGAAGACCGAGGTCCAAAACTTTTTAGCAGAGAAATATATGTTTAATATATCTAATACTTAAGTGAAAACTGTGAAAATAGGATTTTTGTTGTTACAGAGAATATCTATATTTTGTTTTTTTTTAAATCGTAAAATACTTTAAAAATAAAAGTTTTTTTAATTCATTTTTTACACTTATATATTGTAATTAATCAGTAAATTTTGCTCTGGTTGAAATTTAAATCAGAAAAGCATTTATTTGTAAGTAAAACATGAACGCATGTAAAACACATGAATCTAAAGAGACCTGTAGATATATTAAACTTCATATTATTGCATGCATGCATACAGAAGCACTCTCTAACAGACACACGCACATAAGTGTGTGTGCGTGTGTGTTACAAAGTAGAATTAGCGGGGATCTCCAACGACATAAATCCGTTCATTTGTCTTTTTGAGGCTAGGGTCAACAGACTTAACAGACGATAACGGTTTCCTTTAATACATCATTTTACTGACGTGTAAACTTAGAAAATAAAATAGCTCTGATGTAAACGTCTGCCAGCTAAATTGGTTGGTAAAAAACTGATAGAAACTTGACTCAGATTGATATGCATATTTCCAGCAAAGAAAACAATTCAGCATTCTTGTGATTTGTTTGTAGACTAGGTATTTGCTCACAATTGCAAAATCAGTGGTCAGGGTCTAAATAGTTTCATCAAATCTTGTGAGATTAAAAATGGAGAAAGGAAAAAATTGCGAACTGATATTTTATTGATAATATGGAATTGATAAAATAGAAGAGAATGTGCTCTTGAATTTAAGCTTTTTTTTATATCTACATGGAATTAAAATTCTAAATAATAATAGAGATGTATTTAGATTAATTTCGCAATATATTTCATAAACTTGACACAAGATTTTTTTTCTGTCCTCCTCGATAGAGGTTAAGAGGCAACAACGATATACTGAACTTATTTTGTGAGGTCTAAGTTGCTATATAAATAAAACTAATAGCGCATATTTCTTCTTTCAAGGGCTAAATTCATCAAAGTATTTATTTTATTTATAATTTTCATTTGGCATCTTTTCATTTTAATATCCAAGTAACTTTAAGTTATTTTACCACATTATTAAGACAAAACTAATAATTTTTATCAACATTTGCCACACTTTTAACTACTAAGGGAGTTTCCAGCGATCCGATATAAACTGGTATTCTTAGAGCAAAACAGACGTAATGAACAAGGCAATACTTATTTATTAGCAATAAGTTCGCAACTCAGTACAGCAAATACCTTTAAGAACTAATCCAGAACAATCTACTTGAGAGCAAATAGCGTACTCTAATCCAATACGCTCTGGTATAATTGATTGCATAGCGCACATAAAAGTACTAATACACAGAGAGGGCTAATTCACTTTAGCGTCAAGAGGCAAAGCTACACTTCTGTCGAATCTGAAGTCTACCCACAGAATGCCCTAAAGTAACAAACTGAGCTGTATGTATGGCCCACAGACATTTCAAGATATTTCGGTACTTTGAAGGTTCTAGAAATATCTGGTCAAGCCAAATATGTCAGTAGATATGTCACCAATTTAACGCCTAAAATATATCTGTGAAAAGTCCTGCTGTCAAGCCAAAGTAAGCACATTTACAAATTTCGTAACAATATAATATATATATATACATATGGGGGGTGTATGTATGGGATGGGCGTATATGTGTATGTATATATGTGTACATGTATATACATAACATACCCATGAGAATTAAACGAACCGATGATGTCTTGATAATGCCTTTATTCTTAACTATTGCACAGTTTAGCAGTCAGTCATCAAACATGGCGGCTAGTGGTTATCGTCCACACTATACCAAAGAAGCTACATTTGACCAAGATTCATACAGCATTCCTTTCTGAAGACGCTGTCTGTCAATTATTACCCTTCAAGCTCTTTTATTTGGAGTTATAAGTGATTCATGCTCCTGAATTAAAAAGTGAGCTGTGTTTTCTGCCTTTTAACCCCTAAATTATTAATTTAATGTTTTCAAGCCTGATGTATATATATATATATATATATATATATATATATATATATATATATATATATATATATATATATATATATATATATATATATATATATATATATATATATATATGTTTGTGTGTGTTCATGTGTTATGTTTCAAATAAAAGAGTTAAATTTGGTGCAAAAACTATATGACAAAATATAATGCATGGTTATGTAGTTTATTCACTGAAGTGAATTTCTGTTCATTGATTTATTCTAATATTTCAACAAAAGCAAAAATAGAAAAGAAACATTATTACTAGATTTAAGAGTTAAGTAATATCACAAATGAATAAACCTTGGGATTATGAGATTTATGATCGAAGCTATAAATAAATGAAGTAACTAATACCCTAACATTTGATAGGATTTGAAATCCAAAAGTAGATAATACTCTTTTGCTACAAAAAAATTTTAAGATAAAGATTATCAAGAAATAATGATATTTCTAATAATAGGTTAGTTGCATAAAATTCTATTATACTTCAAAGTCAACCTTATATCATTGAAATGTTTAGGATTTTTTAAATTACATATAAAAATTATTAAACATGGTGTAAAGATTTTTGACTGATAAGTATGATATAATATTCACGCTGCATATAAATACAGTAGAACCTCGATTATCCGAGCTAATTGGGACCTCTAGTACCTCGGATATCGGAAATCTAGGATAATAGAAACCATGTATAAAAACCTTCCGTGCATTTCTTCTTCCGAATGACAAGGAACATTGTCTATCAGCAAAAACTGCTTTAGGTGGGAGATTTAGCTGCGCTAAATGTTTCTTTACATTCGGCACAAAGTCATCATAGAACCACTTTTCAAAAATTACGGAATCCATCAAAGAAGACCTCTGATTTGTGTATTTCACAGGCAAGGAATTCACATTGATATTTTTAAATGCTCTCGGCTTCTTTGATTTACCGATGAGAAGCAGAGGCAATTTATCAATTTAAATTGCCTTTGCGTAAACTAGAAGGGACACTTTCCTCTTTTTGTAACCCGGGGTATTAGCTTCTTCTTTAGATGCCAAAGTTTTAGGTGGCATCATTCTGTAAAACAGGCCCGTTTCATTGGGCGTAAGTGTCCAATAACATATTGCACCTTGTATTCAATAGGGTTACATGACCACTGTTAACAAAGCATTCATGGATGTTGTCTTCTCAGGGTGTAATATTTCTTGGAAGTTGAGTGCTTTTGTGGGGAAGAAGTGCCTGTAACATGGACAACGAACTAAAATGTGTATAATTTTTTCCAATCTCATTTTGGAAAGGAGAAAAAAATTAGACTTCGTTATTGACTTCGTTAACAGAAACCTCGGTTAATCGAGGTTCTACTGTTTTATCAGTGAAAGAGTGTTGGGGAAATCTTCTCGTTCTTAAGAACGATACATGTATAATTTAATATATGTCTTTTAGAATTTTATTAAATTTTTATCTTTTGCGTATATATGTTTGGAGTATCTAATGGATATCATGTGGTTCTTTTATGGTTAACTTCAAAGTTTAAAACTGAATTTTTACAAGCGTATTAATGTGGTCTGGGGCACAAAATTTATAATTTTTTTTATTAACGCAGATTCAATTCTAAACATTTTGACTGAAATACAGTCTAAAATACAAATTAGATTTATTTTCCAAGGAAAAAAGTTAACTTTAATGCAAGAACCATCTGATAAAATGTAATATAAAAGGGGCATATAATGCGTATGTAGATCAACTACAGATGAATACACGTTCAATGTTTAAATCTTCAATCCTTACACCATATCGTTAAAATGAAAATAAACATTTGTATAATGTACCCTTTGACCTTTCTTAATTTAAAATTATATATATATATATATATATAAATATATATATATATATATATATAAATAATATATATATATATATATATATATATATATATATATATTTTATATATATACATATACATATATATATATATATATATATATATATATATATATATATGTATTATATGTAAATATATATAATATATATATATATATAATATATAAATATATATATATTTATATATATATATATATATATATATATATATATATATATATATATATATATATATATATATATATAATATTATATATATATATATACAGACGACCCAACAGGCGTTTTTCCTGTTTTTACGTGAATTATAAATTGGACCGTTTTGATGGAAAAGTAAGGAAAAAAATATTTTAAAAATACTACGTTCTAGAACTTCTGGAACAAACAGAAACATAAACGTAATTAGATTAAATTAAAATTCCTACATCGACTGTACAATTCGATTCTGACTTTGACATAAACGTTTTATGGTATTAAATTTCAATATTAAAAAAAAAATTTTATATTAATTTTTATCTTCGATAATAAAAAATTATAAATACTTGCTTGTATCAATTATAACAAAAAACTTTATCTTCCATAATATAATACAAATTCATCAAAATCAGGAAAATGATTTTTAAGATACTTTACTGACAACATATGAGCTCAATTTTATATATATATAGAATTTTGAAGTAAGTTTTAATTGCTCAAAAATGCAATGTGTTATTTTTTTTTTAAAATAATTATTCTAATAGACTTATCAAAATTTTCTAGAGTACTAATCTTTTTGCAGGATATATAAATAATTCTGATTTGACAAATTTTTCTCAAAAAATTGTTGTTATAAAAATATTTAATGAATTTTTAATTTAAAGATAATTCATAATTTTTTAAATATTTTAAACATTCTATATATAAAAATATTGAAGCTATTGCATTATAAAATTGAATAGCGTGTTAGATTTTTAAAAAATAAGTATTATAAATGTCTAAATTCTCGAAAATTAATGATACAAATTTCAAAATCAGTTGGTTAAAATACTAAAACACACAACAAAAGAATTGTATATATAAAGATAATTTGGATCTCAAGACAATTGGTTTGAAATTGCCAAGATAAAATCCAAGATAATTGGTTAATTTAAAGATAATTTAAATCCTCTATATAACTCCCAAAGATTTATATAGAGAAATATACCATTACTATATAAAAAGAATTTGAAGATAGGCTATATGCATCTAAAAATTGAATAGCTGTGTTAAGCTTTTACTTTTTAATAATTCAAATGAAATTCAGAATTTCTGTATCTTCACGACTTAAAAAATGCGATTATAATAATTCCTTTACTTTGTTAAAGACAATGAAAAAAACAAAATCGAAAATCATCATTTAGTACATATATATATATATACATATAAATATATATATATATATATATATATATATATATATATATATATATATATATATATATATATATATATATATATATATATATATATATATATACATTTTGTATTGACTCTACTTTTTTCCCTTTATATAAGAGTTTATTTTTCAAGATTATTGTAACTCTTTTACTTTGTTAAAGACAATAAAAAAACGAAATAGAAAATCCTCATTTAAAAATATATATACTTTTTACATGGGCTCTCCTCTTTTGACTTCATATAAGTGTTCATTTTTCGTTATCATAATAATTAATTTACTTTATTGAAGACAGTAAAAAACCGAAATAGAAAATCTTCACTTAATATATACATATATATATATTTATATACAGAGACAGAGAGAGAGATATAGATATATATATATATATATTCATTTTACATTGATTCTTCCTTTTCACTAAAACCAGAACTAATTTATTGAGGTTTATTTCCTACGTAAATCTAGTGAGACATTAAAAAAGCCGTAAGAATTATTTGTAATTCAATAAACCGCATAACTTATTTTATAACATAAAACCTTTTCACCATTAAAGATTTATATTTCTTCAGAAGGCATAATTAAGAAAAACAAAAAAACGTATTTTCCGTAACATAAGAGTATTTTAAATAAGACACAATTTACAAAGTAGTTACATTCTAGAAAAGTATTGACGTCGTCAACGTTTTTTAATGGAAATAAATAAAAATGATTTTCTGCTTATAAATTATTTTTGTGATAACATTTTCGATAGTATAATATCAATACTTTGAAAAAAATCTACAAACTATGTTTCACAAAAAGTGTCAAAAAATATTTCTTTCTTTGTTTGTGTAATTGCACAAGTATACGAAAAAGGAGGTCATTAAAAGGCTTGGCAGTAACCAATCGAAAATGTCTTTTTCTTTTATTTATTTAATTTTGTTTTGTTTTGTTTTCGTTGTAATAGATGTGTTTAAGATTGTTTATTTTATTCTTTTCAAACACTGAAAAAATAAAAATAATATTCCAAGCGATAACATTTTTCTAGAAACGGAAAAACGGCCTTGCAATAATTTTTGAAGAAGAAAAACTTTTTAATGGATTCAAACATTGCAGTTATGATAACCGACCAATGTTGATCTAAAATAATATTGCTATCGCTCGGTATAATGGGTTGATACTGCCCATAAAACACACTTAGATTAATGTAATTCAAAATCAATTAATACATATATATACATTTTACATTCACTCTTCTCTTTTCACTTCATATAAATGTTCATTTTTTAAGATTATAATAATTAATATACTTTGTTAAAAACAATAAATAAACGAAATAAAAAATCATCATTTAATATATATACATATGTATATACTTTTTATATTGATTCTTCTCTTTTCACAACATATAAGTGTTAATATTTTGCGATTATAATAATTCCTTTACTTTGTTAAAGACAATGAAAAAACAAAATCGAAAATCATCATTTAGTACATATATATATACATATAAATATATATATATATATATATATATATATATATATATATATATATATATATATATATATATATATATATATATACATTTTGTATTGACTCTTCTTTTTTCCCTTTATATAAGAGTTTGATTTTCGAGGTTATTGTAACTCCTTTACTTAGTTAAAGACAATATAAAAACGAAATAGAAAATCCTCATTTAAAAATATATATACTTTTTACATGGGCTCTCCTCTTTTGACTTCATATAAGTGTTCATTTTTCGTTATTATAATAATTAATTTACTTTATTGAAGACAGTAAAAAACCGAAATAGAAAATCTTCACTTAATATATACATATATATATATATATATATATATATATATATATATATATATATATATATATATATATATATATATATATATATATATATATATATATATATATATATATATATATATATATATATATATATATATATATATAAATATATTTATATACAGAGACAGCGAGAGAGATATAGATATATAGATATATATTCATTTTACATTGATTCTTCCTTTTCACTAAAACCAGAACTAATTTATTGAGAGTAATTTCCTACGTAAATCTAGTGGGACATTAAGAAGGCAGTAAGAATTATTTGTAATTCAATGAACTGAATAACTTATTTTATGATATAAAACCTTTTCACCATTAAAGATTTATATTTCTTCAGAAGGCATAATTAAGAAAAACAAAAAAAAACGTATTTTCCGTAACATAAGAGTATTTTAAATAAGACACAAAGTTAATTTAAAAAGCTGTTACATTCTAGAAAAGTATTGACGTCGTCAACGTTTTTTAATGGAAATAAATAAAAATGATTTTCTGCTTATAAATTATTTTTGTGATAACATTTTCTATAATATAATAGCAATTCTCTGAAGAAAAAATCTACAAACTGTGTTTCACAAAAAGTTTCAAAAATTTTTCTACCTTTCTTTCTGTAATTGCACAAGTATACGAAAAAGGACGTCAATAAAAAGCTTGGCAGTAACCAATTGAAAATGTCTTTTACTTTTATTTACTTAATTTTTGTTTTGTTTTGTTTTTTTGTAATGGATGTGTTTAAGATTGTTTATTTTATTCTTTTCAAACTCTGAAAAAATAAAAATAATGTTCCAAGTGATAACATTTTTCTAGAAAACGAAAAAATAACTTGCAATAATTTTGAGGAAGAAAAACTTTTTAAGGGATTCAAACATTGCAGTTATGATAACCGACCAATGTTGATCTAAAATAATATTGCTATCGCTCGGTATAATGGGTTGATACTGCCCATAAAACACACTTAGATTAATGTAATTCAAAATCAATTAATACATATATATACATTTTACATTCACTCTTCTCTTTTCACTTCATATAAATGTTCATTTTTTAAGATTATAATAATTAATATACTTTGTTAAAAACAATAAATAAACGAAATAAAAAATCATCATTTAATATATATACATATGTATATACTTTTTATATTGATTCTTCTCTTTTCACAACATATAAGTGTTAATATTTTGCGATTATAATAATTCCTTTACTTTGTTAAAGACAATGAAAAAACAAAATCGAAAATCATCATTTAGTACATATATATATATACATATAAATATATATATATATATATATATATATATATATATATATATATATACATATAAATATATATATATATATATATATATATATATATATATATACATTTTGTATTGACTCTTCTTTTTTCCCTTTATATAAGAGTTTGATTTTCGAGGTTATTGTAACTCCTTTACTTAGTTAAAGACAATATAAAAACGAAATAGAAAATCCTCATTTAAAAATATATATACTTTTTACATGGGCTCTCCTCTTTTGACTTCATATAAGTGTTCATTTTTCGTTATTATAATAATTAATTTACTTTATTGAAGACAGTAAAAAACCGAAATAGAAAATCTTCACTTAATATATACATATATATATATATATATATATATATATATATATATATATATATATATATATATATATATATATATATATATATATATATATATATATATATATATATATATATATATATAATATATATATATATATATATATATATATATACATATATATATATATATATATATATATATATATATATATATATATATATACAGAGACAGAGAGAGAGATATAGATATATATATATATATATTCATTTTACATTGATTCTTCCTTTTCACTAAAACCAGAACTAATTTATTGAGGGTTATTTCCTACTTAAATCTAGTGGGACATTAAAAAAGCCGTAAGAATTATTTGTAATTCTATAAACTGCATAACTTATTTTATGATATAAAACCTTTTCACCATAAAAGATTTATATTTCTTCAGAAGGCATAATTAGGAAAAACAAAAAATGTATTTTCAGCAAGGTAACAGTATTTTAAATAAGACACAAAGTTAATTTACAAAGCAGCTACATTCTAGAAAAGTATTGACGTCGTCAACGTTTTTTAATGGAAATAAATAAAGAGGATTTTCTGCTTATAAATTATTTTTTCGGATAACATTTTCTATAATATAATAGCAATTCTCTGAAGAAAAAATCTACAAACTGTGTTTCACAAAAAGTGTCAAAAAATACTTCTTTCTTTGTTTGTGTAATTGCACAAGTATACGAAAAAGGAGGTCATTAAAAGGCTTCGCAGTAACCAATCGAAAATGTCTTTTTCTTTTATTTATTTCACTTTTGTTTCGTTTTGTTTTTTGTTGTAATGGATGTGTTTAAGATTGTTTATTTTATTCTTTTCAAACTCTGAAAAAATAAAAATAATCTTCGAAGCGATAACATTTTTCTAGAAACGGAAAAAAAACCGTGCAATAATTTTTGAGAAAGAAAAACTTTTTAAGGGATTCAAACATTGCAATTATGATGATCGACCAATGATGATCTAAAAGAATGTTGATATTGGGAATGTTGATATTGGTTGTATTGGGAAAATTTAGAATTATCACATATGTACGTAATTTAATATTTAGGCCAAATATAAAAGAAAATTATTTACGTAATATCTAAATTCAGTGATAAGACTATGAAAATTATTTAAATAATTTAAAATAAGAAATGACTAAATGAGATTTTTAAAGAATGACATCCTAATACTAGAAAAAATGCTATTTTTACCAATTTGTTATGTGATAAATTTATAAATTTAATCTCCTGTTCTTAATCGAAAAATAGGGCTTGAAATAATGGCACTAAACTCTCAAAAAAGGGGGAAGGGTTGTATTTCGAACGTTTTTAAGACGACAGTACATTTTGCTGTGATATGAAGCATATTTATACTAATTTATTTTAGAATCGTATCGATAGTTTAGGAGGAGATCAACTCTACTCGCTTTGAATTTGGCTAACTCTAACTCATAAAAATCCAATATGGATGCCTGTATCCATTCCATGTCCAATTGCTTCATACTGTGATGAGACGATTTAGATTAGTAATATAATTCATTAATTCATACCAGAAGTAAAATGCTTGGGATCTAAATCTTACCTCATCACATCTTTTGTAAAGGGGAGAGGTTCGAGAGTGGAGTCGAATCGAAGGAAGCAGAGCAGTCAAGTCCAAATGTAAGTGTTCGAGGAGTCGAGTCGAGTTGCAGTCAGAGTTCGACGGCAAGTGTTCAGGACTCGAGGACAGAGTACGGGGATCAAAGGAATTGGGTCCAAGGAACACCTCGACATGTCTCAACGACCAGAAGTTTCCATATCATCCACTTTTCAGTATCACCCCGAGTTATATGAGAAGGTCCCATACCAGCGGTGATACGGTGTCTACATTATCATCACATCAATCGAAAGGTATCGACAAGAGCTCCAAAGAGTACAGCCTTGGCACACCCAAAAAATCCACAAAGGTACCCATTATTATACATGTCTGAAATTGAAATTGGGTCCTCTCCCCTATATACACAGAGTTAGCTAAGTGGTAGGAAAATATTATTATCATATCTTAATTGGTGTAGCACCTATTTTGATTATATTAAAAAGTAAATCGTATGAAACTTAATCTAAATCTTGTATATTAATAATGTATATATATATTGTAATACATTGACTTATTTTTACTTTAAAGCTGTTTTCAGTCGTTCTTAATTTAGCGTATTAGTTTATTTTTATTTTATGTCTGTAGTCTCTCAGAGCCTGTGGTTAAATTTAAACTTAAAATATCTACACACCGCAACCCAAATAATATTTAGTCTTTGTGACTAAAAGAAATAAACAACCACTATAAATTTGATCATAGGTGAATACCTAATTTTAAACGAGAGCTGCACGACACATACATTCGACGACAGACGGACAGAAAACTTAAGCTTTTATTATATATGGAATGTGGCATTTTTTGATAGAATTCGTAAAACTAATGAACTGTTAAGGGTTAGTTAATTTAGGAACATCTCCATCGAGCTTAGCATTATGGGAATCATAATTTTTGTATCCACTTCTATAAGGTTTCGAATTCTAACATTAAAAATAGCTATTAATATAAACACAGTTATTATCATTGCAAAACTTATCCTGCTATAAACAATAGCTTTGAGAACACAAGCTTGAAGGTTTCAACCACTTTAGAGGCCATACAGAAGGAGGATTATATATGCAAAGAACGATCAGAAAAGAAACTAGATTCTAGATACTGCTAAAATTCTAGATTATTGCGAGAGAGCCTGTGTAACTAGGCTTGTTTAATTCTTACCTCAGATTTTGTAAAATACCATGTTAATATTAAGTTGTCTTATTGTATTATTTTAATCTGAAGTCCACTGAATTTTTAATGTCTGCGATACCAAGAAATATCCTTTCTAACGTCTGTTTTTATTCCACTACATAACAATAGGTTAAGGTTGTTCATTAGTAATTCCTGCGGAAAAGAATTACTGATTGCAGGATTTTGGAAATAAATAAAATCCTTTTTCTTTGCGAACATCTAATATTTATTACAATGTAGTCTATCTAATAAAATAATCAAATCTTAAAGAAATGTGATGAGTATAACTAGAAAAACTAATGGCATAAATCGAAACATGTGAGAAGTACTTAAAAAAAGCAAACCTTAAATAACACTTAATTTTTTTCATTCAATTGAAACGTTTGTTTCAGTAGAATTTCCATTAACCGAAATAAATATAACTGTAATCTCATATATGTACCCTCTCATCAGGGACTGTAGATTTCTTAAGTTTTCTGTATGTCTTTAACCCTTAATTTGGCTTAGTCTGGCCGGCATGTATATTTATAACTGCTATATAACATAATTGTGAGTGTTCGCTACAGCGGACATTAATTATCTCAAAAATGGAAAATGATATATATATATATATATATATATATATATATATATATATATATATATATATATATATATAAATATATATATATATATATATATATATATATATATATATATATATATATATATATATATATATATATATAATATATATATATATATATATATATATATATATATATATATATATATAATATATATATATATATATATATATATATATATATATATATATATATATATATATATATATATATATATATATATATATATATATATATATATATATATATATATATATATGTATATATATATATATATATATATATATATATATATATATATATTTGTTTATTTTATAGAGATCCTAATGACTATACAGACATGGAAAAATAACAGAAATTAAAAAATATTTGAAAAAACATCTTGTCAAATTTAGGGTGAAACTAATAAAATTTTTAAGAAAACTCAATATGTGTTATAAAACACTCACTCCCATAAAGCCAATAAACTATTTTATGGTTAAACATAAATTTGACATACATTTTACATTCATGGAAGTTTAATATTGCATTTAGAGTAAATATCTTAATAATTATTTATCTAAAAATCAACTAAATATGTAATGCTATCAGAATTAATGAAAAGAAAATTGTCAAATCTATTGAAAATGAACTCAATATTTATAAATCAACTATGCAGTGTTGTGGAAAACTGTCATTTCATCGATAAAGGAATAATTACTTTAGCAAACGGAGCAAACTAATAAAATTTTAAAAATACTGAAAAGGTGTTATAAAACGCTCACTTCCATAAAGCTAGTTAACTATTTTATTAATACAAGGAAAATTAACAAATCCATTGCAAATGAAAATATTTATAAATCAACTATGAAGTTTCGTGAAAAACTGTCATTTAATCGATAAAGGAATAATTACTTTATCAAATATAGTAAACTAACAAATATTTAAAAAATACTCAAAAGGTGTTATAAAACACTCACTTCCATAAATCTAATTAATTATTTTATGGTTAAACGTAAATTTGACACATATTTTACTTTATGGGAGTTTAATATTGCATTTAGAATAAATATTTTAATAATTATTTTTTAAAAAATCATCTAAATATGTAATACAATCAGAATTAAAGTTACAATATCATTGAGCAGTATTCAATTGGATTCCATAATCTGCAAATATCATTTTGTTTTGAAATCTCCTAATTTATACAGTTGAATGATTCTTATTCATTTTTTATGCTTCTTTGAAATTTCTTAAAAAGTTTTCTGAGCATCTTTATGCTAATACAATTTTAAAAAATACTTAAACGGTGTTATAAAAAGCTCAAATCCACAAAGCTGATTAACTATTTTATGGTTAAACGCAAAATTGACGCACATTTTACCTTTATGGGAGTTTATAATTGCATTTAGAGTAAATATTTTAATAATCTTTTTTTAAATTATCTAAATATCTAATATTATCAGAATTATTGCAAGGAAAATCATCAAATCCATCGATAATGAACTCAATATTTATAAATCAACTATGCAGTGGTGTGTAAAACTGCATTTTCATAGATAAAGGTATAATTACTTTAGTAAATGGAGTGTTAATCGGAAACATAATTACAATATCATCATTAAACAGTATTCAATTGCATCCCATAATCTGCCAGCATCATTTTGTTTTGAAATGACCTGTTGGTAGGAGATTCTAATTTATACAGTTCAATGATTCTTATTCAATTTCACTTCTTTATGCTTCTGTACAGTAATTTAAGGGATCTTTGAACTGTTTAAAATTATTTATTTATTTCATTTGCTCCTACTGAATTAAAATAAAAAGTAAAAATTGGAATCTACAACTTTTAAATGGCAGGTTTCATCTCTTTGAAGTATTATTTATATTTTACATATAAATTCACTTTTTAAAACTCTAACCTGTTAAAACAAGTATTATAATTATTATTATTTTAAAACTCTTATTTTGCCTAATTGTATCTTCACTTTCTCGTACAGAATAAAGAAAAAGTGTAATCAAAAAATAAATCAGTATTTAGATTTTAACGTATATATCAATTTTGACCGTACTGGAATCCACTTCAACTTGATCTTCAAATAAAAAGGATATGCAGGAAAAAATGCACAAATTACAATGTCTTAACCAAAGCAACACCAAATCTTATCCTATCTTACTAAAATTAATTTACTACTATAAAAAATGACATTGAATGAACTTAAATGTATCGTAACTATGATTGTCATTAACATATCTAAAATTAGAAAAAGAAATTTTGCAAAATATCAGTAAAATGAACTCGGGATTATACATATCGTATATTTCTACGTATAAGGCGACCTTCAGATAAGACGAAGTATAAATTTTCAGCCAATTTTTACAATTTTAGCATATATCCGCCATATAAGGCGACCTCAAAATTCTCATTAATATTGTAATGCTTAGATATACGGAACTAACAAATTTTATTTTTTAGCACTTACCAAAAATCCCTTAGGACGGAATAATACCAACATTGCTGGCATACCGGGTGGTTTAACTTCAGTGCTACAACCTTTAGATGTCTCAGTTAATAAACCATTCAATGATTGATTAATTATGATTGGTTTGGAGTGCTAAGGTCTACTTTTTGCAACACGAGGGTCAATGAGAGCCGATTCGAAACGGCTCCGAACATCCATACAACTGTGTGATTCAAACCGACGAACTCTGGTACCAAAGGCCAGCACCCTAACCAATCGGCCATCATTCGGCTAATAAACCATTCAAAGACAACATGTGTTAACAATGGAATGAATGAATGACTACTGGCCAAAAGTCGTATACAAAAGTTGGAGCTATGCGGGCCACGTCACTTCATATGCTATGTACTTTTGTCATCAAATCATGGGAAAAAGTGAAAGTGGAAACAGTGATAAAATCGTTTAAATAGTGTGGGTTTTCTAATTCTATGGATGTCACTCAGGATGATACGTTATGGGGTTCTGATGACGACGCAGAATTCGACTCATTAGGTACAGAATGGGACCCATATGATGAACTCAACAATGAAAGTGAGAATGTACTTGAGCAATCAAACGATAAATGTGAGGATTTTGCAGGATTTTAAAAACTTTGGTGAGTGACTTGATTCATTTTATAAAGGTGTTTTGTGTAGTGTAGTCCTCGTTTATATTTGGGTATTAACCTGTGATCAAATGTATAGTGGTATTTATTTTGGTTGCGTTGTGTAAAAATATTTTAGTACTAAATTCAATCACATGTTCTGAGAAACTACTGACATAAAATAAGAAAATAAACTAAAAGCTAAATTAAAAGCATCTGAAATCAGCTTAAAATAAAAAAGTAAATTTATTATAATGATATATATAATCATCTATGTACACACAATCTGATTCTATTTTCATAAAATTTACTTTATCAACACCTTCAATTTAGGTGCCACTCTAATTAGTTCTGACAATAAATTTTTCATCACTTGAGTAAATATGTAAATATGTAAATATAAGAGAGAGGACCTAATCTCAATTTCAAAATATGTAAAAGGGGTTACCTTTGTGAGTTAATGGTGGGCCCGGAACACTGCTGGTTGAGGGCTGATCAGGATTGGGTATGTATGGATCTTCCATCGGTCTGGTCAGTGGCTTCCTTCTGAGTGTTTGGGGTGCTGCCGTAATATTTGATACAGGAACACTGCTGGTAGTCGCGAGATGTTCTGAATGTTTCCGGAGTCTCTGTCGAACTCCAGGCTATTCTCCTTGGACTCTCCAATACGTTCCGTTGCACTTGTTTCCTCGACTGAACTCCCCGAACACCTTCTCTCTTTTTTTTAGATTTTTATTATTTTATTAATTTTATCTTTGTCCCCTCTTCCTTCTTATCGTCCAATCGGGATAGTTGTAAAAATCTAATTGGTCTGCTTAACCCCGCCTTGAGACCGCCAACGTGGAAAACCTTATCCCTTCTAATTGGACACTGTCCCTTAGGGACTCATAAATAACTCCACAAAGGTACATTCTTATTTAGTGTCAATATTCGTTGAATATAATTTTATGGTCCTCTATCCTTTACAAAAGATGTGTTGAGGTCAGATTTAGATCCCCAGCATTTTACTTCTTGTATGAATGAATCAATTATATTTCTGATCTAAATCGCCTCATCACATTTTGCAATCAACTTTTTTTTTGTACCTGTCTTATAAGACGACCTCGGATTTTGGGTGGTCATTTTTAGGTTTTAAGTATCGTCTTACAAGCGGAAATTTACGGTAATATTCAACACATTAAATTAAAGACTACAGAAATGTTGATCACTTTAAAACACAAAGCATATACAACACACATTATAAACCTTAAACAAATAAACCTCACACTCTACACTAACCAACCCAAAAAGTTAGTTCTATGTACAGGACAAAATGTTGAAGTTGAGTACCTCTAAAATATTTACTCACTGTTACAAGACCAATGTACAAAGGGCAATAGAACTGTCACAGTGATGCTGATATGTTATGTTTAGAAGTAAGATTGAATCCGGTGTCCGAAATGTACTGTCAATCGACGAAATTGCACTACAAACTCACAGGATTAATTATTGATCTTTCAACTTCTCTATTTAACAGAATAAATGCAATATTTAAACTATAAGGTATTCATTTCACCAAGTTCCGTAGGGTTTCGTGGAGGAATGCAGAAAAGTAAAACAAAATTTTAGACATAAATATTCAAAATTTATTTTGATAATTCATAAAATTTTTATACAGCCCCATTATTCCATGGGGCTGTATAAAAATATCCCCATATCCCTGTAACAATAAGTTATATTCGGTCACCCCGTGTGTCTTGGAAGGTGACATTCCGGGGCAGGACCGGTTTGAAGGCAGAGCGACTTCGGTATTCTCCCAGCCAATAGAGGTGTCCGTGAGTTTTGGGGAATTTTGACCCTCTCCCCCCGCCGTAGGCATTTATAAATAATTTAATCAAGACCTATTTTTCATGTGTTTCTTGAGTTTATCTTCTTTCTCAAACACTAGGCCAACGTAACATTATTATTTTTACAATCCCCATGCTTCAGTGCCCCATATCCCCATGCTTCAGTGATAGTTTTCGATAAATAGTTAGACGTTTATTGACAAAGTAACAATAGATATTGTCCCAGGTTTAAAACTAATTCTTCAAATATAAAACCGTCATGATTTTATCAAAATTTACTTGTATTACACATAAAATATATACTAGATTAAAAACTGAAATTTCGTATTTAACATTAATTTTTTTTACAATTATATGCAGAGGAAATCAAAGCATTTAATGTATAAAAGACTATAGGTGTTTATAATTTAGGAGGTGTATACATTTTATTTAAAACTAATACTTCAAATATAAAACCGTCAAGGGTTTATAAAAATTTACTTGTATTATACACATAAAATATACTAGATTGAGAAATGAAATTTCGTATTTAACATTAATTTTTTTACAATTATATAAGTTAATTGATAATAATATAATAGTTAATTGAACTTATATAATGTAATCCCCCGTTATATTTTCCAAAAACTGGTTCTGATCAAATAGTGAAATTTATATTATATATTAGGAAAATATTAATATTTTTGGAGTATATTTTAGAAAATCAATAATTATTGCATTGAATTGAGGAATTTCAAATTTCTTTGCGAGGAGATTTAAAAAACGCCTGAGTATTGATATATTTTCTAAAATGTAAAAATGAGTGACACATATCAGTATAATTATTAATTATTTATAAACATTGTATTTTGACTGTGTGCATAGATAGGAGTTTATTAATCATATATTTTAATTTTAGCCTCTTGAGTACTTTTATATTCTCTACAAACTATCTTTCTTTCAAAGATTTTTCTGGGGGAAAGTGAAAAGAATTATCTTATCTTATGTTTTTTTTCTATTTGCTAAAAAGTAACAAAAGTATTTTTTGAAGAGGGAAGTATTGTATTTAGAAGATTGCATTTAAATTATAAATACAGAATTTTAATTCAAAAACAACAATTTTGATAATTTTAATAATTTTTACTCTCTACCATGTGATTTAGCACAAGTTTTACAAAGTGAAAATATGAAGAATCTAAACTTACGTAGTATTATATTTTTTAAAAGTAAAATAAAATAGAGAAATTCAATAAGAGATCATTTAATATTTTATAAATTTTGTGATTAGTGATATGTGCATAGTTGTGGCACTTTTACTCATAATAACTTCTAAGATTTTAATTATTTGTACTTCCTAAAAATGATCTGATTAGCTTAGAACTCAAAGTATAAGGGCTTTTTTATATATCAACAGAATTTTTACGAGTTATTTTTATGATATAAAGCGTACCTTTTAGTATCTTTCAGAAACATTTTAAGGATCTCTCGAACTAGTTAGCAGAAATATAAAATGTTTGTATTTGCAATCTTCGCAGTTTAATATTTTCTATCATAGTGTATGAACAAGAAATCTGTAGCGAATTTTCTACTGAAATTCAGAATAATAAATTTAAAGGAAAATAATATCTTTTGAAAAATCTAAAATTAACACCATCAACTATTAAATTCGAAATTTATATCTTTTTTATTATACAGATAAAGTTATTTTTGAAAAAGGTAACATTGTCGATTATACTGTAGTTCCATTGTTTTTGCCTTGTGGTTAGTATTATACACCGAAATGCTTATTTTAATTACATAGTACAGGGGAAATAGATGTTTTGAGGATATATTTTAAAACAGCAATAACTTCTACATTTAATAATATTGTCATTGAATATTTTTTATTTTTCAATGACATTCCTTGCATTTCTTTTTTTTAACTAGTTAAACTTATGTAATATAATCCCCCTTTCTATTTTCCAAAAACTGGTTCTGATTAAAGATTTAAAGTTATATTATATATTAGGAAAAAATTATATTTTTGGAGTATATTTTAGAAAATCAATAATTACTACATTGAATTGAGGAATTTAAAATTTCTTTGTGAGGAGATTTAAAAAATACCTGTGTATTGGTATATTTTCTAAAATGTAAAAATGAGTGACGCGTAACAGTATAATTATTAATTATTTATAAACATTGTACTTAGATTATGTGCATAGATATGTCTTTTTAGTCATATATTTTAATATTAGACTCTTCAGTATTTTTATACTCTTTATACACTATCTTTTTTTCAAAGATATAATATATTCTGATGGTAAGTAAGAAGAATTACCTTATATTTTAGTCTATTTGATAAAAAGTAACAAAAGTAATTTTTGGGAAGAGTGAAGTGGTTTAAAGCTTTTGTATTCAGATTATAAATACAGGTTTTTTTTATTCAAAAACAACAATTTTGATAATTTCATTAATTTTTACTCTCCATCATGCGACTTAGCACAAGTTTTAGAGAGTGAAAATCTGAAGAATCTAAACTTCCGCAGTAATATATTTTCTAAAAGTAAAATAAAATAGAGAAATTCAATAACATATCATTTAATATTTTATACATTTTGTGATTAGATTATGTATACAGCTGTGACTCTTTTATTCAAGAAAACTTCGATAATTTTAATTATTTGTACTCTCTAAAATTAATCTCATTAGTTTAGAACTCAAAATATACGTTCTTTTTTATATACCACAAGAATGTTTACGAGTTATTTTTATCATTGCTTTAGGATATAAAGTGCACCTTTTAGTATCTTTCAGAAACTTTTTAAGGATCTCTCGACCTAGTTAGCAGAAATATAAAATGTTTCTATTTGCAATATTTGTAGTTTAATATTTTCTATCGTAGTATATAAACAAGAAATCTGTAGCATATTTTCGACAGAAACTTCAGAATAATAAAATTAATTAGAAATAACATATTTACAAAAATCTAAAATTAGCACTATTAATTATTAAATTCGAAATTTATATATTTCTTTTAATACACAGAAAAAGTTATTTCTGAAATAACGAAAACTTTAACGTGGAATATTGTCATTCCATTGTTTTTGCTTTGTGGTTAGTATGTATATTGTATGAGAATGGAATTGTAGTACCATCAAACGGCGATTTTAATTGTACCTAGCGTTAGAGTGCAGTACTAGTACGACGCTACCATCTGAGTTTGTGTGATTGTGTCGCTTTTGTGGCATTTCTGTCAAATGGTGAGAAGATATATAGTATTTAGTTTAGTTATATTGATTATTTAAATAGAAAATAGTAACGTTTGCTTGTGAATGACTATCAATTACTAAATTTGAAATTTATGTCTTTCTTTTAATACACAGAAAAGGTTATTTCTGAAATAAAGATAATTTGAATGTGGAATATTGTCATTCCATTGTCTTTGCCTTGTGGTCAGTATGTATATTGTATCAGAATTTGTATCAGAATGTAATTGTAGTGCCATCAGAGCTTTTTAAGTGTGGGTACCGTAACAGCGCAGTACTAGTGCAATGCTGCCTATTTTTTTGTGGGTGTGTGTGGGGTATCCCCCTCCCCCCCCCCCCCCCCCCCCCCCCCCCCCCCCCCCCCCCCCCCCCAGGGGGGGGGGGGGGGGGGGTTGTTTGTGGGGTAGAGGGGGGGGGGGGGGGTTGGGGGGGTGGGTATGGGGGGGGGGGGGGGGGGGGGGGGGGGTTGTTTGTTGGGGGGGGGGGGGGGGGGGGGGGGGGGAGTTTTAGTGTGATCGTGTCTCTTTTGTGGCATTTCTGTCAAATGGTGAGAAGATATATTGTATTTAGTTTAGTTATATTGATTATTTAAAGAGAAAATAATAACGTTTGCTTGCCAACGACTATCAATTATTAAATTCGAAATTTATGTCTTTCTTTTAATACACAGAAAAAGTTATTTCTGAAATAAAGATAATTTAAACGTGGAATATTTTCATTCCATTGTCTTTGCCTTGTGGTCAGTATGTATATTGTATCAGAATGTAATTGTAGTGCCATCAGACAGAGGTTTTAAGTGTTCGTACCGTAACAGCGCAGTACTAGTACGATGCTGCCATTTCAGTTTAATGTGACCGTGTCTCTTTTGTGGCATTTCTGTCAAATGATTAAAAGCTATATTGTATTTAGTTTAGTTATATTGATTATTTAAAGAGAAAATAATAACGATTGCTTGCCAACGACTATCAATTATTAAATTCGAAATTCATGTCTTTCTTTCAATACACAGTAAAAGTTACTTCTGAAATAAAGGTACCGCAACGTGCAATACTGTCATTCCATTGTCTTTCCCTTGTGGTTAGTATGTATATTGCATCAGAATGTAATTGTAGTGCCATCAGACAGAGGTTTTAAGTGTTCGTACCGTAACAGCGCAGTACTAGTACGATGCTGCCATTTGAGTTTAATGTGATCGTGTCGCTTTTAGGGCATTTCTGTCAAATGGTGAGAAGCTATATTGTATTTAGTTTATTCATATCGATTCTTTAAAAAGAAAATAATAACGTTTGTTTGACAATGACTGTGCTCAATGTTTGCCGTGATGGATTAAATAATTGAACCAACCATTAGAATTTAAAATATAAGTGGTAATGAGATCGTAAAGAAAATGTAGTTGACATGTTTTTTACCTTCTCTACATATCTTCTAAGCACAATAAATAACATTATATGCCAAACACACGCTTAAACTATTTGGTTTGATTTGGTTTGTTTTGGAGTGCTACAGTCTATTCTTTGCAACACGAGGGCTAATGAGACCGAGACCTACAGCTTAAAGCCGATTCCGAACGGCTACGAACATCCATGCCACTGGGGGATTCGAACCCAAGAACTCCGGTACCGAAGGCCAGCACCCTAACCAATAGGCCATCGTTCGGCAACGCTTAAACTATAAATGCAAAGATATTTTCCTCAACTGTATTCCTCTAATCTCATTAAAAAAAGATAAAAGATGAAATATTAGAACTCTTACTGCATAAAATGTCTGCATGAAAATACTTTTAATATAAATTCTAATCTAAATTCTTTGCATTAAACAAAGCAGGGTTTGAAAGCAAATACAGCTTTTATATAACAAAAATAGTTGGTGTTACTAACAATTTTGCTCTTTCATCCACATTTAAACGATATTTCGATTAATATCAATGCTGTTATCATATAGTAGAAGTTTCTTCTCGTCTGTATCACAGACTATACCATGATCTGTTATAGACTAAATCATATCGTCTGATTGATCTCTTAAAACTTCGTTTACATTCGTTTTACATTGGAGTCTTATGATCCTCGGTAGCTCAGTGGGCCCAAGCAGCGATCTAGTAACTGAAGGTTGCGGGTTCGGGGTTGGAGCCGGTCTAAGATCCGCCGTGTTCGTTAAAGGTGACTGGGTCACTTAAAATATGTTCGTGGTCACTATGTCCTCCAAGTTCTCAGACGATACCTCTGAGGGTGCAGGCCAAACCTCTGGGGTCCTCTGCTTGGTCCCTGCTTCTAAATAACGAGGACTCAACGATGGTAACATTACTCGAATCAGCAACATACCTAAGCTACACGTGCTCCATGGTGCTAAATGGGTAACAGCTTCGCAGCCTTGTATTGGCATAAAGGTATATACTGCCTGTATTGTCATCTGCGTTAGGAAAAAACAAAAAATATTGCCACCTTCCTCTCTTCTAGATTTCTCTGAAAAGTGCAACTTTCAGCTGCATATTATAAATCTATTATAAAACACTGACAATCTGAAATACAATGCACTTTATTTGTGAACTAAAGTAATTTTATTTACTTTATTTGAAAGTGGGATTTCTGTATATTCCTATAAAATGTGACCTGTGGTTTATCACTAGTGTATGACCATTTTAAAATTATCCACACCATATTGCTCATCTTTTCATCGGTAATAGCTTTTTTTCTACATACACTACATTTCTTAGCACTTCTGTAACAAATTTTGGTCGAGTTTATGTCTTTTTGGTTCTGACAGTCTGCTAAAATTAATTTGGAATTAATTAATGATAAAAGTACTCAGCACTTAATTAGTGATTAGCCATAATGAAACCATAAACCATAATGAAAGCACAATGAAAGAATGTTTATTGTGCTTTCACTATGGTTTATCACATTAGTGATAAACCATGATGAAAGAAGATGTTTATTGATTAATGAATGTTCTTTACCGCATCAAATTTATTATAATTTAACTGTATTCTGATTTCAATCAAGTATAACAGACGTATCATATCATTCACCATTGATAAATTTCAATTTCATTTGGTAGAAATTTCTGCCAACGAGTCATCTGGTTAGATATAATAAATGAATTTGTATATGAATGGAAATATGAATCACTTAAATATGTAATATTATTGCAATTAAATATGTAGAATATATGAAATGATTATAAATGATCATTATCGTTTATTTATAATAATACAAGTACTCATCAAAGAAATAAATTGTTTGTAAGCAGTAAAGACTATTTAAAATTGCCTTTAAAAGCTTAAAAATGCTTTTGAAAATTCCCAAATCTTGGTAACAGATTTTTAAACACGTCTACAGAATCATTTATTGCCCGAAAGTATTTCCAAAATCAGAAAATTCAGAAAATGTTCTCTCCATACACTACATTTCACTTCAGTAACAAATTTTGGTTAGGTTTACGTCTTTTAGATTCTGACAGTCCGCTAAAATTAATTTGAAATTAATTAACGATAAAAATACTCAGCACTTAATTAGTGAAGAGCTATAATAAATCATAATATAAACAGATATTTATTTATTAATGAATGTTCTTCATGAAGTCAAATTTGTTATAATTTAACGGTATTCTGCTTTTAATCAAGTATAATAGACGTACTGTGTCGTTCATTGCTGATGTATTTCAATTTCATTTGGTAGAAGTTTCTGCCAACTAGTCATCCTATTAAATATAACAAATGAATTTGTATGTGAATGGAAAAGTGAGTCACTTAAATATATAATATATTTGCAATTAAATATGTAATATATTTGAAATGATTATGAATAATCATGACCGTTTATTTTTAATGGTACTCATCAAAGTTCTCATCAAAGAAATAATTTATTTGTAAACTGCAAAAAACATTAAAAATTGTCTTTGAAATTTGAAAATTCTTTAGAAAATCTACAATTTTTCTCAGTTTTTATAAACGTTTCTGGTATGAAATAATTAGATACACCTATAACGCTGTTTTATCATAGGAAATTAAATTTTCAATTTACATAGCTTATGTTCCTCACGAAAATTCAATTTACCAGAGGAATATTCTATTAATTTCCGTTTCAATGGGAATCCAGGAGACGGGCTTTAGTTTTAGTCGAATCGAATTCCACAGCTTGATTCCTGATGTCGAAAACATATTCGAATTAACTTTATAATCAACTATCCCTTCTAACCGTTTATTAAAGTATGTGTCTAACCAGAATTCGTCACATTTAATTTTTTATTTAGCAGTATAGAAATCCTTTTGTTGTAATGTACTAACAACACTAACACCAGTGCTCGTTTACACAGGGATACACAGTAAAAATATGTTACCTTATATTTAGATTAAGATATTTATTCTGTACATTATTTACAAATTGATATACTTGATCACCATATAACATAACCACCAATTATTTATGTTTTATATTCATATTTACACATTAATTATTACAATTCTCTTTAGTTATGCGTTATTCCTTAAACAAAATATTGAATTACTAACTGAGGCCTAAAAAACCGTCATAAATATGTTAAATCTATTTACCTCCAGATATTGCAGGCTCGGGTTTTCATCAGGATGTAAAGGACGTAAAAGGGCTTCGGTACTGGCGTAGCGGCCGTTATTTTGCTGTGTGTATATGGTGGCATGCGGGTTTCGGGACTCGATTGCTAGTCCGGATTCTCTAGATGTCGAGCAACTCTTCAATCCCGAATTCACTCTTTTTTCTTAACTCTCTTTCCCAACTTATCACCTCGGTTTTAACGCTCCTTTTTCTTCTTTGCCAATCGCTTGTTGGTGAAATTTTCCCACATCTGCACCCCCTTCTGGAGTGCAGGCGGGCTCATTAAAATAGCCACTTTTATGAAAGCTGACAATATTTTTAGCCCCTGCCCCCATAACTCACGGTTATATCTCTATGCGAGCTTGACAGTTACACTTGTGCCATTCCGTAATCTATAACTTTTCCGCAGGGGTCCCTCAAACTCGAAGTCAACAAATGCATCTAATTTCTTCTTGGAAATTTCTCCCACAGCTGAGCATGCACGTACTGACCATCGTGGGAAAGTTCCTCGGTATACCTTTATTTTAGTTTTTACAAGAAGAAAAGCTATAACAAAAGTTATGACTATCCAACCCAACATACATTATTCAGATGCTACCTACCTTTTGATTCGTAACAAATTTAAACATATTAGTTGAATGATGTATTGACACATCTAAGACAGTAAGATAACCCTTATAGTTACATCTAAGTTACACCTCGTGTTTCAATCGAATTAAAAATACGTGGAAATTACTAAAATGGGAAATATCTAAGGAAACAGTTACTAACAATATTTTAAATGGTCACCATTTAAACACAACACACTGTTATACGTATAGGTCAACAACTCATCACCTATACGTATAACCGTGTGTTATACATAGCCACACGGTTTGACTAACTGAATTCAACGTGATTCTAAACTGCATTTACAGTATCAGGAGACTTTAGAGAATTATGAAGATAAACTAATTATTGTGTATGTATCAGATAATTCTCAACCAAAAAACAAATCATTTTTTAACTGCCTCATAGAGTACTTTAATATTCTGGAAAATTAAAGTTTTACTGATTCCGTCATATGAAGAACTAGCTATACGCTAGTGTAATAGGTTTTGAGTTTAAAAATCAATCTATTTCAATCACTTTCTTAAATTATTTTACATCCACTGCAAGATACAACGTCCTTTTCTTACAACAAACATAAATATTAATTTTTCGAAGCATTTCCAAAAGTTAATTTTACGTGTGAGAAGCAAAATTAATTATAAATATTACATAATAAATTAGAATAAATTGCTGTTAAAAAAAGTTCCTATAAAATGAATCTTAATCTTAGATAGCCTGACATCATTCTTTACAACATTTGTAATAGAATAAGGGCAGTTTTTAACGCACTTGATATCTTGACTGTCAGTTAAATTGCCTCTGACTGAAAAATCTTAAAGTTCTTCTCTTTGAAATTCTTTTTGGGCTTTGGTGTTTCACAGAAAAAATCATAACTACATCGAGTTTCTAATAATACAGCTTACTATTCATTCTTTGATAAAAAGAATATAATGTATTTAAAAATGATTTTTTTCTTGCAAATTCCAAACTACAATAAAACATTGTAAAAAATTTATAAATTAAATTTTCTTTACAAAATTTGATTATTTTTTATAACCAGTAACATCATTAATGAATAGAAGGCATTCTTAATTACTTAAACAACGCTGTATGAAGTCTTTTATGTTTTTTTTATTTAATGTAATAAAATAAAATATTTATATTATTATTTCGGCCTAATCAAAGAAAAATATCATTAATATTTTTATTGTTTGTAAAATTTTTGCATGTACGTATTTTCCGTTGAGTTATAAAATACATATATATAGCACAAATGTAGGAAAATACAATGGTTGGAACTTTAATAGTAGCAACTATTTATTTACATGGAATACAAGTGATTCATGTCACAATGTTTTGCAGTTATTCAATATAGCCGCCAGCATTGTGAAAAATCCGTTGCTAACGATGTGGAAGTCGCAGAACACCTGTACCAGCGCCTGTTCTGTCGATAGTTCTAATGGACCGGTCCATTGACGCAAGAATCTCTGGAACATTTCTGAAGCGAATGCAACGCAGTAGTTCCTTCATCTTCGGAATTAAGTCAAAGTCACAAGGGCTTAGATCTGGCCCAAGTATTATTCAACTTAATGATACGGCTTAAAAAAGACTCTCCTTCGAGCTTATAGGATTCCAGGTGGATTCGAGCAGCATCGTATCGTAGCCATTTCTGTATTTCCATCAAATGATGTGAAACCCATCGCAATTTTCCTCATGCACAGGAATTTTTCAGAATGTGCAACACAGTCCTATGCTCAAATCCTGAAAGCTTATGAATCGTTTGGAGTCAATCACTGTCCATTATTGCGGCAACAGTATGCACATCTGCTTCTCTGACACTAGGACGACCTGGCCGATGCATTTTCTGCCCTATTTTGGCGTCCTTCATTGAAGGCTTGTACCCACCCATCTTGTTACAGTTCTGTAAGCCTCTTGAAGCCCTAGATGACATTGTCATGCTGTACGACCTCTGGCACATCCAGTTTTATCTTGCTTCGTTGTTCTTTTTTTTAAACATCCTGACAACACTTACTTTACACTGCAAGCTAATACAATGATCAGCTCTTCCCGTCACTCCGCATGTGCATGACATAGGAAAAACGAATCTTTTTGCTGAGAGGTAAGGTAGGTATGTAGCTCATGTGTGATATACGTGACATTCTTTGATTTGTTCTGTAAAGTTTTTACAGAAGTGTAGCCACTATTAAAGTTCCAATCCTTGTATATGAATACAGACGCAAATATCCTCAAAAATTTCTGCAAATTGAAATAGTTTTGGGGGTTTCGGAGAATTTCATATCCACTTCATATACTATAGTAGAGCTTCCTTTACTTGTGTTCCTTAAAAAAATGAGAGAAATATATGTTTAAAAAGATTCTCTTCTTGCACATGCAGAGTGCAATAAAACATTAACAGAGAATTTTATTAAATTCTAAATTATTGTTTCTTCAAAAAATTTGTTTTATAGCATTGAAGTAAAAATTAAACTGGAAAAACTTGCTCAATGTATGAAATATCCATTTCCTCGCTTCATTCAATGTTCCTTCCTTCCCTTGCAGAACGATGGCTGAATGGTTAAAGCTCTGATCTTCGGAACAGGAGTTTGGGAGTTCGAATAACACCAAGTCATGAACGGTCGTAGCTGTTCGGAATCTGCTTAAACTCCTTGACATACAATAACGACTTTGACTCTTTGCGAATTTCATATGCTGTTGTACATTTTGACAACTCTCTCTCGTTGAGCACTATATTCGGCGAACGCCGCTTAGTCGAACAAGCACGATTGAGCCGGAGGCTACCCATATTGTCAAGGGGGTGCGAGTTTCGTTATTTTGAAGTAGACACCAAGCAGAAAACCCATAGGCTTGGCCTGCCACCCCCAGAGGTATTGATGAAAAACTTAGAGGACACTGTAACCACGAATGTTTTTTTACGTGCCCCAGTCGCCTTTAAAGAACACGACGGATCTTAAGCCTAATCGGCTCCGAACCAGCAACCCTCCAGTTCCAAGAGCTTTGCCTTTGCCGACTGAGCTACCGCTTCTCCGGTAGTAGTAGTTATAATGAGGATATGAAATATTTAAGAAATTTATTGCATAATGTTTCTATTGTATAATGTATTATGAAATTTTTTTAAAATTCTCACAATTAAATATATTTTCTCATTGATGTAGCAATGCAATAAAACATTGTAAGTTAAGTAATCATTTTCAAAAATATTTATTAGAAAAAATATACTTATTCTGTTATTCAGCTCCATTGTACCTAAGTTAAAATCATCTTACTTTAAAAACTCTTCTAATCAAAATTCTTAGTTGAATTTCAAAAAAAAATTCTTAAATACTATAATGAGTTTTGGATAATTAAATTAACTAGTATTCCATGAAAAGAATCAAAATATATGATACAAAATCAGCTTACAAATGTCAAAATGCAACGAAAAGTTGTCAAAAAACTTCTAAATTACTGTTTAGAAAAAGAAAATGATCAATTACCCACATAAATCATCCGAAATTATTTAAAATTCCTGAAGCACATTTAAATATTAAAAAAGGTTCGTTTTTAATAACATTTATAATGTAAAGAAAAATTTTCCTAATAAAAGTTTACTCCACTTTTTTTTTAAATCTTCACAATTAAATATATTTTTCATTGGTGTAGCAAAACAATAAAATATTGTAAGCTAAGTAATACTTTCCAAAAAAAATTGTTAAAGAAATATAGTTATTCAGCTCCATTATTCAGTTATAATCATCATAAGTTATGATCATGTCCATAAGTTGTAATCACCTTTCATTAAAATGTCTTCTAATCAAAATTCTCAGTTGCATTTCAAAAAAAAAATTCTTAAGTAATATAATGAGTTTCGAATAATTAAGTTAACTAGTATTCCTTGAAAAAATCAAAATATATGATACAAAATTAGCTTACAAATGTCAAAATGCAAAGAAGAGTTGTTAAAAAACTTCTAAATTACTATTTTTTTTAGAAAAAGAAGATAATCAATTACCAACATAAATCATCCGAAATTACTTAAAACTCCTGAAGCACATTTAAATATTAAAAAAAATGTTTGTTTTTTATAATATTTAGAATGTAAAGGAAACTTTTCCTAATAAATGATTACTCCACTTTTTCTAAATCTTCCCAATTAAATATATATTTCATTGGTGTAGCAAAACAATAAAATATTGTAAGCTAAGTAATCCTTTTCAAAAAAATTTATTAAAACAATATACTTATTCAGCTCCATTATTCAGTTATAATCATCATAAGTTATAATCATGTGCATAAGTTATAATCAAGTTTCTTTAGAAACTCTTCTAATCAAAATTCTTAGCTACATTTCAAAAGAAAAATGCTTAAGTATTATAATAAGTTTTAGATAATTAAGTTAACTAGTATTCATAGAAAAAAAATCAAAATATATTATTCAAATTTAGCTTACGAATGTCAAAATGCAACGAAAAGTTGTTAGAAAACTTCTAAATTACTGTTTCTTTAAAAAAAGAAAATAATTAATTACCCACATAAATCATCCGAAATTACTTAAAATTCTTGAAGAACATTTACATATTAAAAAATAATATTTATTTTTTTATAAGATTTAGAATGTAAAGAATACTTTTCCTAAAAACATTGCTCCACTTTTTTTTTTAAATCTTCCCAATTAAATATATTTTTTCATTCATATAGCAAAACAATAAAACATTGTAAGCTAAGTAATCCATTCCAAAATAAATGTTAGCAATATACTTATTCAGCTCCAATATTCAGTTATAATCATCGTAAGTTATAATCATGCCCATAAGTTATAATCACCTTTCTTTAAAAACTCTTCTAATCAAAATTCTTAGTTGCATTTCAAAAAAAAAATTCTTAAGTAATATAATAAGTTGCGGATAATTAAATTAACTAGTATTAATTGAAAAAAGTTCAAAATATATGGTACAAAATCAGCTTACGAATGTCAAAATGCAACGAAAAGTTTTCAGAAAACTTCTAAATTACAGTTTCTCTAAAAAAATAAAATAATCAGTTACTAAAATAAATCATCCGAAATTACTTAAAATTCCTGAAGCACATTTAAATATTAAAAAAATGTTTGTTTATTATAATATTTGGAATGTAAAGGAAACTTCCTAATAAAAGATTACTCCACTCTTTTTTTTAATCTTCACAATTAAATATATTTTTTCATTGGAGTAGCAAAACGATAAAACACTGTAAGCTAAGTAATCCTTTCTAGAAAAAATTATTAGAAGCAATATACTTATTCAGTTATAACCATTATTAAGTTATAATCATGTCTATAAGTTATAATCACCTTTCTTTAAAAACTCTTCTAATCAAAATTCTTAGCTACATTTCAAAAGAAAAATGCTTAAGTATTATAATGGGTTTTAGATAATTAAGTTAACTAGTATTCATAGAAAAAAAATCAAAATATATGATACAAAATTAGCTTACGAATGTCAAAATGCAACGAAAAATTGTCAGAAAACTTCTAAATTACTGTTTCTTTAGAAAAAGAAAATAATCAATTACTAGGATAAATCATCCGAAATCACTTAAAATTCCTGAAGCACATTTAAATACTAAAAATAATGTTTGTTTTTTATATTATTGGGAATATAAAGAAAAATTTTCCTAATAAAAAATTACTCCATTTTTTTTAAATCTTCACAATCAAATATATTTTTTCATTTGTGTAGCAAAACAATAAAACACTGTAAGCTAAGTAATCCTTTCCAAAAAACATTATTAAAAGCAATATACTTATTCAGCTCCATTATTAAATTATAATCATCATAAGTTATAATCATGTCCAAGAGTTATTAATCACCTTTCTTTAAAAATTCTTAGTTGCATTTAAAAAAAAATTCTTAATATAATGAGTTTCGGATAATTAATTTAACTACTATCTTTAGAAAAAAATTGAAATATATGATACAAAATTAGCTTACGAATGTCAAAATGCAACGAAAAATTGTCAGAAAACGTCTAAATTACTTATTATTTATAAAAAGAAGATAATCAATTACCAACATAAATCATCCGAAATTACTTAAAATTCCTGAAGCACTTTTCCATATTAAAAAATGTTTGTTTTATATAATATTTAGAATGTAAAGAAAACTTTTTCTTGCAAAAGATTTTATTTTTGAACGAAGAAACGTTATAATAAAATAATGGATTTCAAATATATTTGTTGAAAGCAATAAATCTGAGCTGAGGGATTACTTTTAAATTTTCTTAGTGGTTTAAATTTAATGCTTCTTCATAACACCATAAATCCAAATAAATATTCTAATGTTGTCTTGGAATTATAAATTGGCTGCATATTGCATATTTCGATTATGATTATTTTTACAGAGAGCTCTGATATGCTGTCAGTCACATAAAAGAAATTAAATTGATGTTTTGAAAGGATAACGAAAATTCTGAATCATAGCTTATACTTTCACTATTACTTTACAGTTTTTAAATTATAACTAATTAATTGATTTAAAATTCTAAGGAATGTAAAGCGAATAAACATGTTATGGATAGCTACGTCTTAAAATTAAAATACATAAACCTTATTCATTGAATGTAAGATTCAGAAAAATGTTGCACACATTATGGGTAACAATAAATAAACACATTATGGATATCTACGTCTTAAAATTAAAATTCATAAACCTTATTCATTGAATGTAAGATTCAGAAAAATGTTGCACACATTATGGGTGACAATAAATAAACACATTGTGGATATCTACGTCTAAAATTAAAATTCATAAACCTTATTCATTGAATGTAAGATTCAGAAAAATGTTGCACACATTATGGGTGACAATAAATAAACACATTATGGATAGCTACGTCTTAAAATTAAAATTCATAAACCTTATTCATTGAATGTAAGATTCAGAAAAATGTTGCACACATTATGGGTGACAATAAATAAACACATTATGGATATCTACGTCTTAAAATTAAAATTCATAAACCTTATTCATTAAATGTAAGATTTAGAAAAATGTTAATGGTTAATGTTTATATTTTTTAATAACTATGTTTATTTAGTTTTAAAAAATACAGATGTTTAGAGAAAAAAAATTGTGCTTGATAAAGAATGGTTTTTTGAACTAGTAAATTTTTGTAAGCTATAGATTATACTATGAGTAGTTATAACATTGTGTGGAATATTCGGAGTAAAGTGATCAGATTGTACTTAATTATTACACCTGCTTTTATCGATGATACTAGTCATTTGGAGCCCATCTGATTAGCCTAACTGTACCTATAGTATTGGGTGAGTTTTTCAGAATAAAGCGATCAGATTGTAGGTAACTATTATACCTGCTTTTATGAAAGATACTAGTCACTTCGAGCCCAACAGTCTAGCCTAATTGTAGCTTTTAGTACTGGGAGAAAATTTTGAGAGCAAAGCAATCAGATTGTAGTTAATTATCATACCTTCTTTTATCAAAGATACTAGTCATTTCGGGCCCAACAGACTAACCTAAATGTAGATTTTAGTACTGAGAGGAACTTTTGAGAGCAAAGTGATCAGATTGTAGTTAATTATCATACCTTCTTTTATCAAAGATACTAGTCATTTCGAGCCCAACAGGCTAACCTAAATGTAGTCTTTAGTACTGGGAGAAAATTTTGAGAGCAAAGCATTCAGATTGTAGTTAATTATCATACCTTCTTTTATCAGAGATATCAGTCATTTCGAGCACAACAGTCTAGCCTAAATGTAGCCTTTAGTACTGGGAGGAACTATTAAGAGCAAAGCGATCAGATTGTAGTTAATTATCATACCTTCTTTTATCAAAGATACTAGTCATTTCGAGCACAACAGTCTAACCTAAATGTAGCTTTTAGTACTGGGGGGAAATTTTGACAGCAAAGTGATCAGATTGTAGTTAATTATCATACCTTCTTTTATCAAAGATACTAGTCATTTTGAGCCCAACAGTCTAGCCTAAATGTAGCCTTTAGTACTGGGAGAAACTTTTGAGAGCAAAACGATCAGATTGTAGTTAATTATCATACCTTCTTTTATCAAAGATACTAGTCATTTCGGGCCCAACAGACTAACCTAAATGTAGATTTTAGTACTGAGAGGAACTTTTGAGAGCAAAGCGATCAGATTGTAGTTAATCCTCATACCTTCTTTTATCAAAGATACTAGTCATTTCGAGCACAACAGACTAACCTAAATGTAGCTTTTAGTACTGGGAGGAACTTTTGCAGCAAAGCCATCAGATTGTAGTCAATTATCATATCTTCTTTTATCAAAGATACTTGTCATTTCGAACACAACAGTCTAGCCTAAATGTTGCTTTTAGTACTAGGAGGAACTTTTGAGAGCAAAGCAATTAGATTGTAGTTAATTATCATACCTTCTTTTATCAAAGATACTAGTTATTTCGAGCACAACAGTCTAGCCTAAAAGTAGACTTTGGTACTGGGAGAAACTTTTGGAAGCAAAACCATAAGATAGTGATTAATTATCATACCTTCTTTTATCAAAGATACTAGTCATTTCGTGCCCAACAGACTAACCTAAATGTAGCGTTTAGTACTTGGAGGTACTTTTGAGAACAAAGCGATTAGATTGTAGTTAATTATCATACCTTCTTTATGAGAGATTTGAGTTCAACCACTTTTATCAAAGAGGAAGAATGCTGTAACACAGAAAAATTATCATAACCCATCTACAACACATATTTTTTAAACTATTGAAAAGATTCTAATCACTTCGAGTCCAACAGTAAGTCTAGCTTAAATATAGCTTTTAGTACTGGGAGAACTTTTCAGAGCAAAGCTATTACATTGTAGTCAATTATCATACCTTCTTTATGATATATTTAATTTCAACCACTTTTATAAAAGAGGAAGAATGTTGTAACACAGAAAATTTATCGTAGCCCATCTTGAATATATATTTTTTAAACTGTTGAAAAGATTCTAATCACTTCGAGTCCAACAGTCTAGCTTAAATATAGCTTTTAGTACTGGAGGAAGTTTTCAGAATAAAGCTATTACATTGTAGCTAATTATCATACCTTCTTTATGAGATATTTGAGTTCAACCACTTTTAGAAAAGAGGAAGAATGTTGTAACACAGAAAAATTATCGTAGCCCATCTAAAACACACATTTTTTAAACTGTAGACTTAGTTCAAGAACTCTTGAATCAAAAACGTAAATTACCAGATTTTATAAAGAGTATGAAAACCATATACCTCTTTACGAGTAATTCATTGCAATATAAATTATCATTTTTAAAATTACTTTTATTTATTCATAGAAAATCATTGGTTTTATTTTTTCATTAAACATTCATTTTAGTATTTAATAACTGCCATTATCCTTTCTTAAGTTTGTTTTGTTCTAAAGTTTTTTATATTCTTTTGTGTAAAATAAAACTTTACGTTTCTGCTTTTGTGAAAAAAAATATTTGACAGTATAAGCAGAGATATTTAAAGATACCTGCTATCACAAAAAAACATCGTAACTTACAAATATCTAATTGGATTATGATACTTGAAATTACAGTTTATCAGCATAAAAATTAATTATAAACGCTAGTTAGTTCTGCTAAGCTAGACAATTTTTCCTCGTTAAAAATATTTAAAAGGTACAATGTACCTGTAATATTAATTTTTATTATCATCGGAATAAAAAATAATAGTAAAAATTCTTCAGAAATCTTATAAGAGTTATGGAAAAAAATCTTTATGACAAAAAATTCAATTATGAAGAAAAGATTTTTTTATTTTTTAATCCCTTTTAATCGGAAAACAAAACAAATTCTGAAAATTGCTGAAAACGAAAAAAACTAATACTTGATTGGGCTATTTTGTACTTTAGAAATTTTTTTTTACTAAAAGGAGTTTTAACTTCAAAAGTAAAAAAGAAACTTCTTGAAAATTTTTAACGTGGTTTCAATTGATTTTAATTGGCTAATAATTCAAGAAAACAGATATTTTTAATTTAAACATAAAAATAATGTTATGATTCTTTTTCTTTTTACGATTGTTTTCAAAGGTTTTGAACTTTTTGTTTTACTCATTTATTATTTTGCTGAGATTATTTGATAAATGAAATCAGTTTTTTATTTACTGCATTTTCAACGTTGAAAACTTTTTTTTTGTTAGGTCTATGAAACTGTATATTATTTTTATTAAGTTTAACCGATTAACCAAATAATATATGAAACTTATAATTAAATTTCATCAATATATTATCTTTAAAAAATATTTTGTAAAGCAACTAATTGAGTTTAAATAATTATTTTACTAACGTATTTGGAAGATTATAATGTCAGCTTTAGAAAGCAGTTTTTCTTTTGTCTTAACTACTATGAAATGGAAATTACGTTATTTTTTGTTTTTGATGGACTAATCAGAAGTTGCATTTAAACAATCAGAAGTTTATTATGAGGAGTTTATTTGTAAACAAATCTTAAAACTATAATGTAGACTTATAACTTTTCTTGCTTAACAACTTATAAAATTGGAAATATTTGACTGGCTGCAATTTAATATTTTGTAAAAAATATTATGCAGCGAAAACTTTAATCACATTTTCTGAGGAACTACGTTTTGTTGTTTTATTACTCAAAAATAATGGGACAACAAAAAGATTTTTTAATTACGACAATATAAAACTTATAACAGATAATTTACAAGACCCTGTGAGTCTAACAAATTATAAATTTACTTTCAAAAGCAATTTTAGAAATCTACAGCTGTTTTTATAAAATAGTATGTGAAAAGTTTTAAGAAAATAGTTAAATTGCTATTTCTATGACAAATATATCTTATGTATTTCATTATTAGTTTTAGATCTTGTATCGTTACATTTTTGGTATTTTAAGTTGTATATGTATTAATTTTGGATTAATATATTTTGCCTTATAATGTTAGTGATAAGAATAAAAAACTACTTAATTGTTCCCACATATATAAAACTTTTTTTGCACATTTTTTTCAAACGTTTCATTATTATATGTTTTTATATGTGCAAATACAGTACAAACAATTATTAAAACAAATGTTGCTGTTTATTGAAATTTTCTACTCCAACCCAGTTACTTACCTTCACGTATTTTTTTATTTGTGTTGTGCAATATTTTACTGTGTAGCGAAAGCGTTTTTAATTATAGTGAATTTGCTTTCTAGAACAAGTATGAAATAATATGCATAAATAAGTAAGCCAGCTAAAAATTATTAACTGAAAGGTGATTATTAATAAAAGGTGACTTTCACACCTGTGACATCTATTATTGCACTGGCCATTGGTGAGACGACATCTGCCACTACTGTTAGTCGAAGTTTACATTTGAATTGTCTGTACGCCCGGATACCACAATTTTGTATTCATTTATCCATCCAATTTGGAGAAGAAGAATTAAAGTGGTGCCGCCAGCATGTGAATCGCACAGTTCTGATTAGGAAAACGTTAAAATTCACAGATAATTCTTCACATAGATTTTCCCTACAACCAGATTATAAAAGTGCAAGTTTCTGAAAGAACAAAAGCATATGCAATTGACACAAGTACAACACCAAACATCACGCATTCCGCGGTGGAAGCATCACAACTTGGGCAGGAAATACATTAGCATACTTTAGCAGCATCTACAGGTGCGGTTCTGTAACGGCTGAACGGTATCTAGACCCCATGATATAGACTTCTATACCCCAAAGATGGAGGTTCTAGAACTTAATCTAGACCCCATAGATGAAGTCCTAGGTCCCATTCTGAAACTCTACTCTGAGGAAGTAGGTTCTTCATTCGTTTTAATGGACAGTAATGCGCATCCCTAAAGAGCTGTCATAGAGACGATTTTCTGGAGAGTGTTGGGCTTACTCATGGGACCTTAATAGAATTAAAAATCTTTGGATGTCCTCGGTCATGGCCTAGACGTTCCCTACCTCCATCCAACCTCAGAGATTTAGAAACTACCCTACAGAAGGAATGATGATTATTGGACTCTGTGGTGGTTGATCACCTCACAACAATCATGATCACACGCTGCATACTTTGTATGAAGGGTAGGGCTGTTCACGCAACTTATTAATGTCGGTTTTGTTGTTTGTTTTGCATTTAAACGTCATTTTAATTATATAACTCAAATGTGACGTCATCTTATGATTTATGAACATTTTTGTCTTTATAGTACTTTGTTCTGTTTCATAAATAAACACAAAGCTACTGACTTGCAGCCTTTCGTGTCAAAGCAATAATTGTCCATTTTTTTCTCTTTTATTTTTTTACTTTGTACTTAACTTTTGAAAATGTGTATATAATTATAACTTTAACCATGGAGTTTTATGCAGAAGATAGTGGGATTGAATCTTACTGCTAACATATAAGCTTGGAAAATCTGATTTTAGTATTATGCGTTATTTTAATAAAAGCATGTGTAAAATACATATATTAAAAATCATATATTGTTTTACACATGCATCATATATTTTATATATATTTATCTCTATGATTCTTTGTTCTGTTTCATAAATAAACATAAAGCTAATGACTTGCAGCCTTTCGTGTCAAAGCAATAATTGTCCATTTTTTTCTCTTTTATTTTTTTACTTTGTACTTAACTTTTGAAAATGTGTATATATAATTATGACATTGACCACGGAGTTTTATACAGAAGATAGTGGGATTGAATCTTACTGCTAACATATAAGCTTGGAAAATCTGATTTTAGTATTATGCGTTATTTTAATAAAAGCATGTGTAAAATACATATATTAAAAATCATATATTGTTTTACACATGCATCATATATTTTATATATATTTATCTCTATGATTCTTTGTTCTGTTTCATAAATAAACATAAAGCTAATGACTTGCAGCCTTTCGTGTTAAAGCAATAATTATTCATTTTTTCTCCTTTTTATTTTTTACTTTGTACTTAACTTTTGAAAATGCGTATATATAATTATGACATTGACTACGGAGTTTTATACAGAAGATAGTGGGATTGAATCTTACTGCTAACATATACGCTTGGAAAATCTGATTTTAGTATTATGCGTTATTTTAATAAAAACATGTGTAAAATCCATATATTAAAAATCATATATTGTTTTACACATGCATCATATATTTTATATATATTTATCTCTATGATTCTTTGTTCTGTTTCATAAATAAGCATAAAGCTAATGACTTGCAGCCTTTCGGGTCAAAGCAATAATTATTCATTTTTTCTCCTTTTTATTTTTTACTTTGTACTTAACTTTTGAAAATGCGTATATATAATTATGACATTGACTACGGAGTTTTTAATGAAACTGCTAACATATACTTTGAAAATCTGATTTTAGTATTATGTTTTATTTTAATAAAAACATGTGTAAAATACATTTAATTTTAATGAAAGCATGTGTAAAATACATATATTAAAAAATACATTAATACATATTAATAATAAATAAAAAGATTAAACTACAGAGTGTTTCAAAAATGACCGGTATATTTGAAATATCAATAAAAACTAAACGACAATGATAGAAATACACAGTTTAATGCAATATGCTTGGGACAATACTAAATTTTTAGGCAGACAACCTTTCAAAATTAGTTACAATATTCCACAACAGATGACGCTGCAGTCTGGAAAAATCTAAACTACGATATTTTCCAGATATCCACCATGCGCAACAATAATATGGCGTATTCTCAGAACGAAATTATTCGAAACCCGTGTAAACGTCTCAGACGGGATGGCTTCACATGCAGAACAGATGTACTGTAACAGTTATTCAATTGTTTATGGATAGTGGTGGTACACCTGGTCCTTTAAGAGTCCCCACAGACAAATATCGTACTTTAGATTTTTCGAGACTGCAGCGCCATCTGTTGTGGAACGATATTTTTCTGTGGGGAATCTTAAAAGAACAGGTGTACCACTATCCAGAAACAATTGAATAACTGGAACAGTATATTTGTTCTGCATGTAAATCCATCCCGCCTGAGACGTTTACACAGGTTTCTGATAATTTCGTTCTGAGGATACGCCATATTATTGCTGCGCATGGTGGATATCTGCCAAATATCGCAGTTTGGATTTTTCCAGACTGCAGCGTCATCTGTTGTGGAGCATTGTAACTAATTTTAAAGTTTGTCTGCCTGAAAATTTACTATTGTCCCAAGCATATTGTAAAGAACTGTGAATTTATATCACCCGTTTAGTTCTTATTGATTTTCGCATATACTGGTCATTTTTTGAAACCCCCTGTATATGTAGTGCTTCTTTATATTAAAAAAGAAAAACTTTTATTATTCATAAATTTTCAAAACTCGAATATTGATTTTAAATTTTTCATAGTAATTTATTGCTGCTCTGAAAATCTTTCTCTGGTTTCTTTGAAAAAATTATATATAGGTGTTTTGAACTACTTAACTACTAAAATAAAAATAAACTACTGAATTAAACTACTACTATTATTATTAACTACTGAATTAAAAATGTTTTCCCGTTTCACCAGGGTTTCCAGTAACCCTTTGACAGTTTAATTTTTTTCCAGAATTAGGTCCAAAAAATGTCACATTTTTTTATTGCATTTTTTTGTTCATTTTACATTTTTAAGTAAAGATATGTTATTAAAATTAACATTTCTAATATTTTTAAGCATTTATTACAATTTTTTTCTTTCTATGAAAGCATCATAGAACTGAAGTTTACCTTTAGTCTCATCGATATCCAAGTTAATTTTTGGAATTCCAGTGAAAGCAAATCTAGGAGGCGGATCCGAAGGATTATCACAATTAATTTGAAAAACCTGTCTTGCTTGACTGATTCCATCTGTATTACTATTAGAGTCATTACTGTACAGGTCATCTAGTAAACTTTCGCTACTATCATTTACAGATAATTTAGTTTCTGATTCCGAGTCACAGATCGAATCGCAAGAAATCAGCTCCATACGCTCTGAATTATTCATTATTTAAAAGTAAAAATATATTGTTCAACTCTTACATCAATAAAACTATCAGGTACTTAGTAAAATATAACCAGAAAGCTATACACAATTCGTCTAATTAACAATTCGTCTTCTGATACAAAACATGCGAAAAAAACCGCGCTTTTGAACCAATCAGAGTAGAAAATACAATAAACTGCAAACTATCATTTACTGGACATTTATACGAATCTATACGAATAATTTTTTACTCAAATTGGAAAAAATACGGCCGAAACAGTGCAAGCGAAATAGAAATAAGATTGCCCGTACGCCTTACGGGAAAATCAGTAAAGGCCCGAAAGCTGTGCCCGTACGGCGTACGGGCAAAACAGGGAAAGGGTTAAATCAGGGTTTACAATAAGTTTTTCTGTAACGTTATTAAGTATATAGGTATTATTCGCCTTTAGTTGAAACAAACACCTGATCAGACAACTGGAAGTATATATTCTGTAAATATATTTTTGAAACAGATTACCATCCTATCTGATGTATTAGAAATGTTTCTAAAACAAAATATATGATACACGGAGGAATCGGAATTTTCAAAATTTATGAAGGTTTTCATGTTTTTTCGTATACAATTCTAAAGCTTTATAAATATAGATATCTTTGATTTCCAAGTTCTGTTTTCCTATCTCCCCAAGGAAATTAATATCAGTATACTTACAGTCAAAAGAAAAGTTTCAAATATAGCTTACGAAAAATACTGAGTATTTATTTTATTCTATATCTTATAACTTAACACCAAAAATCAATTTTTATTGTACATTTTTACTAAACAATAACAAGCAGATAAGACTAGAAAGAATAGAGATCCTAGAGACTTTCTTTAAGATTTTGTACATGTAAATTAAAATTATTCACATTAAATGACCATGCAATTATTCTAATGCAAAACAGTTCTGTTTTGTTTTAATGACTGAATACCTTTACTCTGTTAGTTTTGAACTGTAACAAACTTTTGAGAAACTATACAATGATTGGTTTTTAAGCATATATATTACAAATGATTTTAATATAGTGTGAAGACCCCTCCCCTTTTGTAAAGAACTAGCTGATTTGAAGCCCTCCTGTTTTTCAGTAAACATTATACAAAAGTATTAAAGTAGGTCAGAGATATAAAACTCAAACTCGTTTGTTACAAAAGAAATTCAAACTCGTTTAAATATGCGTAAATTTACTTATTAATAATTTTTCTCGAATGCATATTTTTATTCAAATTTCTTTTATAGGAAATATTTTTAATTTATGACTGCATGTTTAAAAACATTTTCATTTAAAAAAATTAAGAATATTTAATTTTATTATAACTATTGAAAGAATTGGTTCATTAAAATATTGTTTTCACTTTTAGAGAAAAAAAAAGTAATTTGTCTTCAAAAATTGATATACAAAACTCGCAAAATTTTTAATTATTATTACATTTAAAAAATCCACTTGTAACTACTATCTTACGTTACTGGTAAAATGTCTTTAAATTTACATCGTAATTGAAAACCTGTAAGGCGTTTCAAAGAAATAAATCATAGAACAGTTCTAGATAATTTCACATCTATAATCATTTTATTACAACATACAACATAAAATTATACACAATACTTACGTAGCCAAAGTACTTACCGCTGTCAGCACCATACACGAGCGTCACTTATTGTCCATTTATTTTGCCTTTCTCTCCCCCACCCCCCTAGCTGCTCTTGCTTTGGTTGTAATCACCCCTTGGTTCTTCTTTCTCCAGGACAAACTAAAATAAAGAACTATTGGCTAGTGACGCAGGAACTTCACACCTCCCCCCCCCCATATCTCTGTGCCTCCATGTGCAGGACAATAGCACGGAGGAGGCGTGTTTGGGATTTTGACAGCTCGGTTGAATAGATGTCACACCCCTAATCGGTTTCTGTAATGATCCCGGATGATTGCATCGAGAATCCCAGAACCGGGACAGCTAGCGAATGAGAATTCAACTAAAAAAACTTGCTGTAACCTTAGCTGGAGTTCTCAGGTAACTGGAATCGTAACTAAGCAAAAAATGGTTGGCGGGACCGTAACTGAACCCCTGGTATGAAACGCCTATAATTTTGCTTTGACCTCGTGGAGGCTTTAGTGGTTTTTAAACGGAGCCAGCTTTTTATTGATTACATTCGGGAGACTCGTAAAGTCCGCTCATATAAGGAACGGCAGGGTCTCGGATACCGAACGGCGGATAGATTGGGTTTGCATCGCACCCTGGAAGAGCCTCCCCGTTTTTTTTAGATTATTTAATCTTTTTTCTTCCGACTGTGATCATTGTGGAAATGGTATGCAAGAACCATTCTTTTACTTTCGACTTGCTTTGGGAGATTACAATCCCTGTGTATATAACTAGTATTTATTCCAGAAAATAAAAGTTATCTCAATTCTGTAACGAGTGTGTGTGATGAGGCGATTTAGATCAGTAATATAATTGATTCATTCATACAAGAAGTAAAATGCTCGGGATATAAATCTGACCTCATCACATCTTTTGTAAAGGACAGAGGACCATAAATTTATATTCAACGGAGATTGTTGTCTTGTACGGTTGTCTCGGGCGGGGTTTTAATCCCAGTCCCAGATTAGAATCCCGTCTCCGTTCTTGACACTAAATAAGAATGTACCTTTGTGGAGTTATTTATGAGTCTCTAAGGGACAGTGCCCAATTAGAAGGGATAAGGTTTTCCACGTTGGCGGTCTCAAGGCGGGGTTAAGCAGACCAATTACATTTTTACAACGATCCGATTGGACGATAAGAAGGAAGAGGAGACAAGGATGAAATTAATAAAAATAAGAAAAATCTAAAAAAGAAAGAAGGTGTTCGGGAGTCCAGTCTAGGAGAAAAGTCAGACGGTGTTGGGGAGTCCAAGGAGAATAGCCTTGAGTTCGACAGAGACTCCGGAAACGTTGAGAACATCTAGCGACTACCAGCAGTGTTCCTGTATCAAATATTACGGCCCGCATCCCAAACTCTCAGAAGGAAGCCCCTGACCAGACCGACGGAAGATCAATGCATACCCAATCCTGATCAGCTCTCAACCAGCAGTGTTCCTGGCACACCATATTAACTCACAAAAGTACCCCCTTTTTACATATATTTGAAATTGAGATTAGGTCCTCTCTCTTATATTTACACATTTACTTATGTGATGAAAAATTATTGTCAGAACTAAATTAGAGTGGCACCTAATTTGAAAGTGTTGATAAAGCAAATTTTATGAAGGTAGAATCAGATTGTGTGTACATAGATGTTTATATATTATTATAATAAATTTACTTTTTTTATTTTAAGCTGCTTTCAGATACTTTTAATTTAGCTTTTAGTTAATTTTCATATTTTATGTCTGTAGTTTCCCAGAACCTGTGGTTGAATTTAGTACTAAAATATTTTTACACAACGCAACCAAAATAAATACCACTTTACATTTGATCACAGGTTAATACCCAAATATAAACGAGAACTACACGACAGTGTGATTCTTCTTCACGCTACCTCTTCACTCAAGAACTTTGAAGTCCGCACAATAGTAATAGCAGTTGACTTTACGAATATATAAGATTATATTTAAATTATTACTATTTCATACATTTTGATGACAGAGAAATATATTAAATGAAAGAGTTTTGGTTTTCTAAAACTATTTAATTTTTGTATAGCTTTAAAGAAAATCTTACGTCTTCAAACACTGTGAAATTTTAACAACAAATAGAAAAATGCTATAAGGTTATTTAAAATGCAGCTTCATGAAATTTAACTATGAAATTTAACTTACAAAATCTGAGCTAAAAGGCAATAGTCTGTCAATCAACTTTTTATAGTAGTTGTCAAATTTTATTTGGAACATTGATTTATATTACGTCTTCAAAAATGTATATTTACACTTGTATCTAAGTGAATACTTCGTTTCAATGTTAGTATATAAATCCTGCATGATTCTTCGTTAAAATGAATATATAAATTTTACCAAACAAATTTATAAAAGTTAAAAAGATATATTTTATTTCTAATCTCCTGAAATAAGAAAAGACGAAAATAAGAATAAAGTAAGAAAAGAAGAAAAGAAAATAATAAGAAAGAAATAATCCTTAAGAAAATAATATTAATGGAAAACAGAATGACAATATGAACTACATAGGCTTTTTATAGAAGTAGTAGTGCTTGTAAATCAATTGCGCAAACAAAAGCAGTAAATGACAGAGAATAATACTCTTTTCTGCCAACTCTACTGATAAATTCTACAAAAGCATTTTCCAGTTTTCATGGGGTTAATTTCCATAGCAGCGGATGTTCAAAGCTCTTCCAACATCCTTTTGTATTTGCATACCTGCAAATTTCTCGGAGGAACGCTCTTAACAGAATGGATAAAAGAACTTAATGGATAAAAGAATAACAATATGAACTACACAGGATTTTTATAGAAGTTGTGCTTGTAAAACAATGGCTAAAACAAAAGAGGTAAATGACAGAGAATAATACTCTTTTCTGCCAACTCTATTGACCATTTCTGCCCAAAGCATTTTCCAGTTTTCAAGGGGTCAATTTATAACATATCAGCGGATTTTCAAAGCTCTTCCTTACACCATTTTGTATTTGCATACCTGCAAATTTCTCGGAGGGTCAACAATGGTGTTTTTTAAAAAATTTAACAACATGAAACAGAAAAAGATAATATGAATAATTATGCTTTATAGCATCTATTCATCAAAACAGAAAGAAAGTGGAATCATATTACCTACAGAATCTGCCTTTTAATTCTCCTGACCAGCCAAAAAAAAGCTTTTTCCAGTTATTTGATACCAATTTATTTTGTATAGAAGATTTTAGCATTTCAATTGCCGTCCATAACGTAAATTAAATTTCTCACATTTATAAGTAAAAGATGATGTTTAATTTTCCATTTAGATATACAATATATAAAAGAATGTTTATAATTTGAATAAAATTGCGAAAAAACAAAAGAGAAAAGACAGTCAGAATAAATAAATATTTACAGCTGTCAAATCAATATTGACATAAGCAAAGACTTTCTTTAAGGTGTAAGCGAGATAAGGTGCTTTTATTGCTCTTTATTGCATTACAAGATAGCAAACATTAAACTGCTAACACGTATAATGTTAAGTACTTGCACTATTTTCGTGTAAGCACCGTATATACAAGAATTATTGTATATATTTTGAGTAAAATGGTAGACAAAAGAATGAGGAAATGGGAGACCGCAAAAGTCAGACTTAAGATAAAACGTTACAGCTGTTTCAAGCAATTTCACTAGATGGGATATACGCAAGAGACTTTCGTTTAAGTGCGTAAACTAGATAAGGTTGCTTTTATTTCTTTCTAATTTGGACATAAAACCGGAACGTATAAGAGCAACCACATTAAACTGCTAACACGTGTAGTGTTAAGGACTTGTGCTATTTCGTCTCATTTAATTATTTATATGTTCTAATATACCTGAGAATCTCGTTTGGTCTAAGAAAAGTCATGTTCTTTGTCTAGATTTATTTGTATATTTCTTTATTTTCAAACTTTTAAATAATATATGCATAATATTTCGTGTACTTAGTTTTTATATGAGTACAACTGGATAAAGTATAGTATTTTATTTTGATTGCACCTGTAAAATATTTTGAACTAAATTTAACCAGGTTCTGAGAAACTAAACTAGATATGAAAAACTAAAGCTAAATTAACAGCAGAAACTAGCTTAATAAAAAAAGTTTTATTATAATATATAACATATGTAAAACAAACTGATTCTAATTTTCATAAAAATACTTGCAAAACCTTCTAAATTAGTTCTGACGATAATTTTTCAATACTTAAGTAATTATGTAACAAAGAGAAGACCTAATCTCAATTTTAAATGTATATAAAAGACCTTTGTTAAATGGTGCCGGAACTGGTTGATGGTACAATGATCAGGATTGGGTATCTATTGTACTTTCGTCTGTCTGGTCAAAGCTTTTAGTGTTTGGGGTGCGACCGTGCTATTTTAAACAAACACTTTACTTGACTGGACCTCGAAACACGTTTCTGTCGGACTTCCGAACACCTTCCGTCTATTGTCTATCGACTATCAATCTCTTCCTTTTTTTTTTTTAGATTTTTTATATTATTAATTTTATCCTTGTTTTTTTATCATATAAATAGTTGTAAGAATCCAATTATCTGCTTATAAATTAGACCGCAATGTGAAAACCTTATTTTCTAATTGGCAGTTTTAGGGACTGATAAATAACTCCAAAAAGGTACATTCTTATTTAATATCAAGTACGGACACGGGATTCTAATCTGAGACTAGGATCAGAACCCTGCCCGAAACCACCGTACAAGACAACAATATCAGTATGAATATAATTTTATGGTCCTCTGTCTTTTTACAAAGATGTATGAGTCAGATTTAGTTATTTATTTTTGTATGAATGAATCAATTATATTACTGATCTAAATCGCCTCATAACAAATGTAACAAAAGAAACATGGGCAATTATAACACTTAATAACTGTTCTTACATAATCTTTCTCTAGTTTCATAGGAGAGTGAAGAGAGGTTCTATGCACAGATTCTAGGAGAGGTATGGAGAGAACACTTCTAAGTAGAGTGAAGGAAAACGTAACAGTATTTAGAGAGCCAAAATGGGTTTTTTTTTCTTCTTCGAAGAACTTTGAACTTTATCCAACATTTTATAGCTGTAGTAAAGTTATTATATACATTCCTTTTACCCAAACAGAAACTAAAAAAATTCCATCATCTGTTAGGACCAAAATAGCTTGACAGTTATTTTTTATATCAAAATCAATAAATATTAATAGCGTTCGTTCAAGTGTATGAGTATGAAGAAAAAAAATTAATGCTTTAATAGTTATAACAATAAACTATAAAAATCAGCCTTCAAGATAGTTAATGTCACCTAAAACTGATTATTATTGAATTTTCTAAGTTTTTTTATTACAGGAACTGTAATTAAATATTCGTTTTGCGTCAATAATTTTTGCGTAACTGAAAATATATCTCATTAATTACTATACTATTTATACAACTTGATTATATTTATTTTTGCTGTATTTTGCAAGTGTAATTATTATTTCAAAGAATGAATGTCTCTGTTTCATTTCTTCTTAAATACTTTACTAACTAGAATTATTTAGTCATTTTTCTTTGAAATTTATTTACTTGATTTAGCTTTGAGTTAAAAATCTTGATTTTGATATACGAAATAAGAAATATTTTTAAGGTATTCTTTTTATCCCTAACGCAGCTGTCAATACAGGCACTATATGCCTTTATGCTGAGGAGCTGTTAACCATTTATCACCTCCCGGGGAGCACGTGTAGCTTAAGGTATGCTACGGGCGCTAGTAACATTAACCCCGCTGGGTCCTCGTAATTGAGAAGCAGAGACTAAATAGAAGACCCACAGTTTTGGCCTACCACCCCCAGAGGTACCGCTTGAGGACTTGGAGGACATTGCGACCACGAAGATATTTTTACGGTGTTCTCCAAATAGATTTAATACTATTGATATAAATTTTCTATTCTCTAGAACACATAATTCTAAATTAGTTATAGTTTGTACATCTTCAAATAAAAAGTACTTAAATCAAATCATTTAATTTGGATTGCATAATATAAACAAAGGATAAATTCTGACCTGTTGTTACGACCCATTATATACTCAGAAAAAAAAAAGAAGAAACCTAAGGTCGGTCTGAAGGTCCTTTGGAGCAGAGACCTATTGTTACCTTTGGATAGAAACTAGCTCCGACTAAGCAGTGCCAGCAAAGCCCTTTGTGTATGGGGTTTTCGCTCACAAACATAAATAGTCTTTTAAGTAGAATTAAATTTAAAAAATACCAGTACGCCGAAGACGGGATGTCTGCCGCTTTGTGTCGAGAGACTCTGATGACACTATAGACCGATTGACGGATGGATCCAGTGTTCTCCACATATTTACCAAGCTAATGGTGACATTAATGGGAAGGTGATTGCAGGCAGTAAAATTAAAAGAACTTAAGCCACATCTGGAAAAGCATCAGCTGAGTCCAGGCGGGTCGTTTGACCGTAGAATTGCGTCACCCTGTTTCTGGAAGGTTCCGGAAAGAATCACACCAGTGGAAACCGGAACCCCTATATAAGAAGATTGTATGAGCGGGGAAAGGGCGATTTTTTAGCTCGAGTTGTCTCTCCAAATTGCCGGAGCTTGCTTTTCGTCAGAGACCTCCAGCGTCTCTTATTTCCGCTAGAAAGTTGACCCTCGACTTCGGGATTTCATTCCCGCTACGTTATTTTGTTTTACTTCGTACTTTGAAGTGGTTAGTTAAGAGTGACCCTTACTCTCACCCCAGATCGCCGATCATTCAAGAATTTACACAGAACGTAAGCGAGATACGTACGAGCATAACTTCGTGTGGAAGAAAATTGTTCCGGATCATCAGACTGGTAAATCCTCGCAGCAGAGTCCCGTACCTGCACTAATTTGCGAATTGTTTCCTGCATATGATTGTGCCCAACCTCACTGTAGCCACTGTTTTTTATTTTGTAATATTATCTCGACACGAGAAATTAAAGCAATTTCCAGTTTTCCCGGGGTTAATTTCCATAGCGCGGATTTTCAAAGCTCTTCCTTACACCATTTTGTATTTGCATACCGGCAAATTTCTCGGAGGAGGGCTCAAACAAGCTGGTGTTTTTCCCAAAAAAATTTACATCAACAACCTGAACCAGCAACCCAAATCTGGAGTAATCCCGATGAATAACCTGTAAATGCGGTTTAGGAACCGACCATCTAATCCAGTTTTAAAACAAGACAAGAAAAGTGGAATCATATTACCTACGAGAATCTGCCGGATTAAGGTTCTCCTGACCAGACAGCAAAAAAAGGGTCTTTGTGGTTCTAAATTTATTTGATACCAATTTATTTTGTATAGAAGATTTTAGCATTTCAATTGCCGTCCATAACGTAAATTAAATTTCTCACATTTAGTGAAGTAATACAGACTGGATGTGGGGATATAATTTTCATATTTTTAGATATACACGCCATATATGCTAGAATTCTTGTATTTATTTTGAGTGAGATGGTAGACGAAACGCAAAAGTCAGACTTAAGATATCAAGTTACAGCTGTTTCAAGCAACTTCAATAAATGGGACATAGTTCAATAAATGGGACGAGTTTAGTTTAAGAGGGGAAACGAGTTAAAATTGCTTTTATTTCTTTCTAATTTGAACATTAAACCGGAAGGTATAAGAGCATCCTCATTAAACTTCTAAACGTTTAGTGTTAAGGACTTGTTCTGTCTTCGTCTCAGTTTAATTTTGTTTTGCCTAAGATTCTAATACATCTCCGAATAGACAAAGTAGCACTAATTTGCGAATTTTTTTCCTTCATTTTATTGTGTCCTGCTTCACTGTACTCACGTGCTTTTATTTAGTAATAATTATCTCGGCACGAGATTTCGCAATTAGTTATATTTAACTAATTCTGTATGTAGATGTACATAAATTATTCTCACGAATAATTTAATTAAGATTAAATAGAATTCAGCCTGTATCCTTGAAGGCCTAGCCTACCACATATCCAGTACTTTACACTGTCAATAGAAACACTTCTCAGGTGTAGACCGAACCTTTTGGTAAACCTGTCATATTAGTTCTACATTAATAGTTCAATAGTAGTCATAAGCCTTCATTTACGATTTATCATTATTCAGGATTTGGACATTCGTTTATTGTACCACAAGATCATGATTAAATCCCGCCTTGCAGTTAAAAATATCTCTTTATTATTAAGATATAGAGGCTAAAGTGAAAATCGGAATATCGAACTACCATAACTGAAATCTGTGTTTTTATAGCATATTTAACACAATTTTTTCTAAGTTTGTTTTCATTGCTTTTATGAACTATCCATTTAAAAGAACATATTTTGCCATGTATAATACATACGAAGCAACGAACCAGCACTCTTGAAAAACTGTTGTAACTGAAGTAAAATAGAAAGAAGATATAAATGAGAACACTTGGCGACAATCAAGACAATTTATTTAACTTTAAGGTATACGTCTACGTTGAAAACGTCATTTTGTGCCCCAAACCATAATTTTTTTATATCTGTATTGTAAAATTTCAACTTTTAGGCTTTTAAATCTGTTTTTGTTTTGTCTCTACGGCATTTTAAAGAAACGTTACAGCTATCTAAACATCAGTGACAGCTGTCAAAACAAAACGGAAGTAGCGACTTTGAAACCAGAAGTTGTGAATTTAAAGCCTTTTAAAGAGCTTTTTTTTTTGACAAAACTTTTTAAATTTTCATGAAGATTAGTTTAAACGTTTTTCTAGTATTTTTTAATAACTAGCAACTTTGCAATTAAAAAGTTTTGAAGCAAGAAAGTGTGAGGAATTTTAAACATGTATTTTAATTTTTTAATAGTTAAAGTTGATTTCATAAACTTTAAATACGTTTTTCTCAGAACGATATTTTTAATAAAATGTTAAAACTTTAAATGTGATTTCTCAAAAAGTTCTTAAAATATTTTGTTGAAAATTATTATGAATACTTTCAAAAGTATTTACTAGTAAATGACCTAAAAGCTTTAAATTTGGATAATTTTTAATGATGTTACACTCATAGTCAGATAAAAAGTTAATGAAAATTCGTTAAAAATTCAATGTGTATGACTTTGAATGACCAAAATGTTTTACCAAATGTAAATTCAGCAAAGATTTTAGGCGATTCGTTCGTCCAGTGTATAAGAAATGTGTTGCATCAAAAAATATTGAAATACTTTAATTTATTAAAAAATTAGACCTTTTGAAAAAAAACCCGATTTCTCTTACAAAATTTTATTTATTTATTAGAAATTTTATAAAAACTTTTCCAGGAATAAATTTTTTAAGTGCAATTGTCTAAGATAATATAAAATATAAATCTAAAAATTTAAAAACATGAACTAGTTTCTACGCTTAAAGAAAAAAGTTCTCCGAACGTAGACGGATACCTTAACCCTCTGAGTGGAACACACCGATTAAAAAAAGTCTCCAAAAATACCCTAAAGGTTTATTGTGTCTAGAATGGAATATGGGAAACCCACCCTCGTTACTGTCCCTTTATTTCCGGGTATAAATAGATATATAAATAGATATTATAGATTGTTAATTTGTAATACACATAAAGTTCGCCAAGTCTCGAAGATCATCCCATAAGAAATAATGGATTCTAAAAGTACAAATAAAAATATTCTTTAAGAGAATTATTTAAATTTAAGAAAGTTATCCAAGAGATTTTAGTGGTGCAATTAGAGATACATCTATTACCGCAAACGAAATACTTCGAAATATTCGGTTTGGTTGGGATTGGTATGGAGTTCTTCGGTCTACTATTTCACTCACGAGGTCTAATGAGACCGGGACCTACTGCTTAAAACACTTTGCGGATGACTACAAAAGTCCATGCCAGCGAGATTCCAACCTGTTAACTCCAGTACCGAAATCCGAGCCCTAGCATTCGACCAGAGGTGAAGAGGTAAATTCAACCTATCTAGTCATGGTAGAAGTAAGATAGGATGCTGGAAACACTTAGCCTCTCCGTCAGTAGCTCACTAATAGCGTCGAAGGTAATTATAGAGACAATTCTTTGTTACATAACAATAATGAAATTTTTTATACAACTGAGTTTTTAGAGAACTACTGGTTACTACTAGTAACTAGTAATGAATTGGGATTCAACTATCGAAACAAACAACTTTCCCAATACAACGTGTGGTCATAAAGCAAGTGGTGGCCCAAGACAAATTCCTGCTTAGTGAAAATGGAAAAAAAAGATGAAAAATAAAGAACAAATAATATTTATCATTAAATGCATATGAATATACACTATACTGCCAATGATGACCGGTCACTTGCGATTTTAGACATTTTGTTGAATATTTAGAAGAATACTCGAGGAATTATCCCGAAACCTCAGGCGTGTAAACAGGATGGTAGACGTCATATATTTCAGATAAGAATTTTTCCCGAAACCCCATAGGGCACCGTCAACAAATTGAAGAAAAACGAATATGGTTTGGATAATCCTGTAAATAATAATGTATGAAAAGATTTGAAATTTTAGAACTTGATTATGATACTTCTTATAATAAACTGTGTTCATTGTTATGAGGATAATACTAATACTCGGAGAAATTAAGGTTAAAAAAAAACAATCCCAAATTTCTCCAAGTGTTTTACTTATAATTTGCAGAGTTCTCAATATAAAATAATGATATTTTCAAGACGCATGTCAAACAACATTGTGCACAATAGCCTAATTAAAAAGATATTAAATTTTTAAAAGATTTAAATAGAAATTAAAAAATAATAAATATTGGGTGAAAGATGAAGAGGTTTACTAAATAATGTTTCACTGCGCATGCGCGAATGCAATCAAAATATAATGTTCATAATATATTAGCTAAATATATCAAGCAACTTTTGTGAAAGTCCCAAAAACAGAGCTTGACAATTCTGAAAGTTCAACAAAATGTCCAAAATCGCAAGTGACCGATCATCACTGGTAATTAGATGTAGATATTAATGTAGATACTCCATATATTTATTCCAGTGGATATCTTTATCGGAACAAAAAGGAATCATTGAAAATAATTTTAACAAACAATAACAGTATAAAAATGCTATTTTCCTTAATGAAATATTATGAGTAATTACTTTTATCTTAACTAGATAGAAATAGAATTCCTGACTTAATTTAATGTTCCATTAAACGCCATCAGTTAGATGTGAACTTACAACTTAAGGGCCAATTTTCTGATGCTCAGATCAAATGCAACTATTGTGTTAAGGAGTTCTACTGAAACTCGAATGCACTCCGTCCAGATTACACAGCATTGTTAATCAGTAAATACTGAACTAGCTGAAATGTCTAACTGAATATGCATCACCTTGAGGCATGATAGAGACTACACTTAGGGCTCTAAATGAAATTTACCTTATCACAACATTTCCTAATCATCTTGACATATGATATATGAGGTATGAACTAGTCACTGGATTTATGCAAAGAGTAAGCAATACGTGACTATGATGACTTTAGAATATAAAAATTCAACAAAACATGAACAAATAGCAAAATAAAACGTTATAAATCATAATATAAAGTTAACTATAAGAACAACTAGTTCAATGTTCAATAAAATTTGCTTGAAAGATACGTAAATATGTCATATATATACTTTTGGCATGAGATAAATAACAAACTAGTGTTGTGGGAAATTTGCAAAATGAAATGTACATTGATTTTTTAAAAGGCTTAATGATGTTATAAAACGATTAAGAGAGTTTGTAAATTATTATATTAGAGGTGTGAAACTAAATTAAATTGAAATATAACTGAATAAATTCCAATAAATCATAATATAAAGTTAACTGTAAGAATAACTAGTTCAATGTTCAATAAAATTTGCTTGAAAGATACGTAAATATGTCATACATATACTTTTGGCATGAGATAAATAATAAACTAGTGTTGCGGAAAATTTGAAAAATAAAATGTGCATTGATTTTTTAAAAGGCTTAATGATGTTATAAAACGATTAAGAGAGTTTGTAAATTATTATATTAGAGGTGTGAAACTAAATTAAATTGAAATATAACTGAATAAATTCCAATAAATCATAATATAAAGTTAACTGTAAGAATAACTAGTTCAATGTTCAATAAAATTTGCTTGAAAGATACGTAAATATGTCATACATATACTTTTGGCATGAGATAAATAATAAACTAGTGTTGCGGAAAATTTGAAAAATAAAATGTGCATTGATTTTAAAAGGATCAATGATGTTATAAAACGATTAAGAGAGTTTGTAAATTATTAGATTAAAGGTGTGAAACTAAATTAAATTGAAATATAACTTAATAAATTCCAATAAAATAATTTATATCATAAATTTTTAGTTCATTGTTTTAAAATTTTTATTAACTTGTAAAGTATTTTTTATGTTTTAATTTTTAATATTTCTTCTTCACCAAGAATTGAAAGATTATTTTTCTATGATCTTTGAACAGTGACTAGTATGTGTAATTGAGTTTTTACTACACAGTGGTAGTGTTACACTGTATATATATGAAGATTTTTGTGTATACCAATAAATTCAGCTTAAGGAAAGATTTTTTTCAGAAAAGGCTAAAAGTAATTTACATAAGATTCACTTATTTTAAATTATACTAAAATGCTATTAAAGTCACACATACCTATCGAGACTTAAAATCTTATTTTAACAGCCGTATTTCGACTCATTGTGTAAAATAAAGGTTTCTGTTTTTAGAACGAAAACAAATTATTAATAACGGTCTAACGATAAAATAATTATTTATTTTACACATTTCAAGTACTATATATTCTTAAAATAGAATAAAAATATACAGCAAATGAAATAATTTAAATTTATTTACCCTCAAAATAAATCTTGATATTTGTACATTTCACACTAAATTTTTATATCATAACATCTTTTTATTCTGTAAACATTCCAAACATTTAGACAGATCTGACAATTTAAAATTTTGGAAAACTGCAGTTAAGTAAAATATTGAAAATTTTAAAAATATTGGATATTATTACAACAGTTTCAAGGTATTTAAACTGATGTACACATTCAAAAGTAAAATCATTGATTTTCAAAGGAGATAGATCACAGTTTCTCTGCGTTACAGCCAAAAATTTAGTTCTCTCTTGGTTAATAGCGATACCCATTCTTCTTACAGATTGCTCAGGTTACTCATAGCTAATAAGTGCTTCTATAGGTTGTGAAACCAACTCAAGTCCAAATTTATCAATGTTAAAACAAAATTTAAGTTATATAAAACCTTAATTAGACCTATTGTTATAGATTACAAGGAGTGAGGAGCACTTAAATAAATCTGAAAAAAAAAGATAAACTGCTGGTTTTTGAGAGAAAAATAAACCAAAACCCTAACCAATCGGCCATCGTTCGACTACAATGGATTTGGAGAAACCAGTTCTTGTCAGGGCTATAATGGCTAGCCACATTAGATGGCTAGGATACCTTTTCAAATATAATGACTCAAACTCACTAAATTAGTGACATTTTCAAAGATTGAGGGTACAAGAAAAAGAGGAAGTCCCTTCATTCTTTACCAGGTGGGTTGATTCTATTAAGAGTATTCTTAATGATCTGGGAGTCAACCGATGGTAATCGATTACTCCAGATAGAATCAGATGGAGGAGATTGGTAGAGATAGCCTTGACCTGCGACAGGTTGTAGTGGTCTGAAAAAGAAGAAGACATTATCATGCTATGAAATAAAATATATTGTTGGTGTATATATAGAGGTTCACAGAATAGAAAACATGATTAGCTTCTACTTAAATAAAATTTTCATATTTCAAATGTTGTTTAGCAGGTAATTAGATTTCGCTTGTTTAATTGGTGTATGTATTTTTTAAGTTATTGCTTCCAATAATAATCTAAATATTTTCCACAAAGTTAGATCCTTATTAATGATCTGAGAAAAATTTTATTCTAAACAATGCAAAATTTTTTTTATTTTATATTGAATCAAAAATAACTATTTTAACAAAACACACAATGTTATATTATTCTATTTTATACAAATAATTAAGGCATATTCGGAAACAGAATAAGAAAATATATTTTCAGATACAGATAATAATGTTTAGTAGTTTAATATTTGAGCAAAATAGTTGTCTAGCTTTCTAGAAAAAGAATTTTACGTGCATTTGTAAACAACATAATACTAAAAATTTGAATTCTAAACTAACTATATTTTATGATTATCATCAAAATGGATTTTATTGTATATGGATTTTTATTGTATAAAAATGAGCAGAAATAATAATACTTAGTACTGGAATATTATTTTGAAGAAATAAGGATGAAATAAAAGCTTTCTCAAACTTCCTATTTAGGCAATTTAATATACATTGCTTCTTCCCCCAATGCTAAAAAAACTGATATGTGAAAGAATATTTCTCAGTATAATCTTTAAAGAGATTAGATAGTATATACGTACTGACAAAATAGAAGATTGGTTTGGAGAGCTACGGTTTTGTTCTCAAGGGCTAATGAGACCGGGACCTATTGCTTAAAGTTGATTTTGAAAGGCTTCGAACATCTATGACAGCAGCAAGATTCGAACCTGCAGGTCCGGTACAGAAGAACAGTGCAATCGGCCATTCATTCATCCGATAAAAAAATAATAATAATTCGAAATACAAAAAAAAATACAATACAACTTTCTTTTAACGATCTCATATTTAACGAAGAGTCAGAAATACTTAGGAGTGCAATGTTAAGTTTAAAGGAGCAATTCTCGCTCTTAACGGGGAAAAACATGGTTATAGCAATATATTTCCGATTTATAAAATTTCTCTAGACATCCATCTACTCCAGCTCAGCTTCCGAGAATATTCTAGCTTAAATTCAATCTAAATTAGATGAAAAATAGTTATATAAGTGACGATAAGAGCGATGAATGAAACAAATTTCAAGCTGGATCTCTGCCACCACCCCTCAACTTACTTTTACGAGTACTCGGTTATAACGATTAAACAACGTGTCTCTTCATGATCGTTATTGTTGATGTTACTTACACCCCTCGGACAAGTCAAGGACTGGAGGGCTGCGGTGAAAGAATGATTTTACTCAAAGTTGGTCCTCATAATTTAGAAGCAGATACCAAGCAGAGATTGGCCTTCCACCCCCAGAGGTATAGTTTGAGAACTTGGAGGATATTGTGACCACGAACTTATTTACGTGCCTCAATTATCACTAACGAACATGGCATTTTGACTTCAAATCAAAAAGACATATTTAAGAACGTATTATTATAAACAAAATTCTGAATTCATTATTTCTTATTCCTGTGTAGCAGCGTGAAATCGCAAAAATTCAAATTCCACTCCCGGAACCTCCACCTCCTTAAGGTATAAATAGAATTCCTACTAAGTGTTTGAAAGGTTTATATATAGACTCTTCACGAAATTCCATAAAAATTTAAATAATGATTTAATTAATAATCTTGTCTTATGATCCCACTGATGCTGGCATAAAGAGACTTTTGCCCATTCTCGCCAATATTTAATTTTGTGGACTGTCTTTATAAAAAACTGAAAAATCTCAAAAAAAAAATTAAATTGTATAAAAATGTAAGTAAAAGCTTTAAAATAATTAAAAATTAACCATGCATCATGTTTCGTACCTCTTTCTAACATCGAAAATGTATGTAATTTGGTTTGACGAATCCCCGCAATTCTATTGGTCCCCTCGTGGACATTTGGATCGCCCCTGAATGACAAAACTACTCACTTCATCTCCGCAGTGCAGTGATGTCCCTGGCCACAAAATATTTGTGTTTTTCTATCCCTAAGCTTTCTACTCTCTAGTTCTTGTGTCATTCTCGCCACTGATCATTAATTTTGGTGGGTTGTCTTTATAAAAAACTGAAAAATCTCAAAAAAAAAATTAAATTGTATAAAAATGTAAGTAAAAGCTTTAAAATAATTAAAAATTAACCATGCATCATGTTTCGTACCTCTTTCTAACATCGAAAATGTATGTAATTTGGTTTGACGATCCCCGCAATTCTATTGGTTCTTCGTGGGCCATTTGGATAGCCCTGAATGACAAAAACTACTCACTTCATCTCCGCAGTGCAGTGATGTCCCTGGCCACAAAAAAATATTTGTGTTTTTCTATCCCTAAGCTTTCTACTCTCTAGTTCTTGTGTCATTCTCGCCACTGATCATCAATTTTAGTGGGTTGTCTTTATAAAAACTGAAAAATCTCAAAAAAAAATTAAATTACATAAAAAATGTAAGAAAAGGCTTTAAAATAATTAAAAAACTGGCCATACATCATGTTTCGTACCTATTTATAACATCGAAAATGTATGAAATTTGGTTTGACGACTCGCAATTCTATTGGTTCTCTCGTGGCCATTTGGATAGCCCTGAATGACAAAACTACTCACTTCATCTCCGCAGTGCAGTGATGTCCCTGGCAGCAAAAAAAATTTTTTCTTTTTCAGTCCCTAAGCTTTCTACTCTCTAGTTCTTGTGTCATTCTCGCCCTGATCATTAATTTTTGTGTGATGTCTTTATAAAAAACTGAAAAATCTCAAAAAAAAAATTAAATTGTATAAAAATGTAAGTAAAAGCTTTAAAATAATTAAAAATTAACCATGCATCATGTTTCGTACCTCTTTCTAACATCGAAAATGTATGTAATTTGGTTTGACGAATCCCCGCAATTCTATTGGTCCCCTCGTGGACATTTGGATCGCCCCTGAATGACAAAACTACTCACTTCATCTCTAGGTCATCAGTGCATTGATGTCCCTGGCCACAAAAATATTTGTGTTTTTCTATCCATAAGCTTTCTATTCTCTAGTTCTTGTGTCATTCTCGCCACTGATCATCAATTTTTGTGGACTGTCTTTATAAAAAACTGAAAAATCTCAAAAAAAAAATTAAATTGTATAAAAATGTAAGTAAAAGCTTTAAAATAATTAAAAATTAACCATGCATCATGTTTCGTACCTCTTTCTAACATCGAAAATGTATGTAATTTGGTTTGACGAATCCCCGCAATTCTATTGGTCCCCTCGTGGACATTTGGATCGCCCCTGAATGACAAAACTACTCACTTCATCTCTAGGTCATCAGTGCATTGATGTCCCTGGCCACAAAAATATTTGTGTTTTTCTATCCATAAGCTTTCTATTCTCTAGTTCTTGTGTCATTCTCGCCACTGATCATTAATTTTGGTGGGTTGTCTTTATAAAAAACTGAAAAATCTCAAAAAAAAAATTAAATTGTATAAAAATGTAAGTAAAAGCTTTAAAATAATTAAAAATTAACCATGCATCATGTTTCGTACCTCTTTCTAACATCGAAAATGTATGTAATTTGGTTTGACGAATCCCCGCAATTCTATTGGTCCCCTCGTGGACATTTGGATCGCCCCTGAATGACAAAACTACTCACTTCATCTCTAGGTCATCAGTGCATTGATGTCCCTGGCCACAAAAATATTTGTGTTTTTCTATCCATAAGCTTTCTATTCTCTAGTTCTTGTGTCATGAACTAACGAATCCACCTCAATATTCACTTCTTTCATCTTTTAACTGTTTTATTTTCTGCTCGTTGTCATTTTTCTGCTTACTGTTATAAATGTTTAGATTAGAGGGCTCAGCCCATGCAATCCAGTTGCACTATCGCCTTGTATGCCTTGTTCGGAATGGAGACAGAGTCTGCCTTCACCTCATCCAGTGGCCAGTCCTACGGACGTATCCTCCTGATCGCAGCAGCTGCCGACAGTGTGATTATTCCCTGTTACTGCTAAGTACCTTTGTTGTTGAGTAAATGCTGTTTGAACTGTTCCTCTTTTAGGGCAGGTCTCACCAAAGTCGTTTAACGGCTAACCACGATTAATCTCTGTTTAAACTGAGAATTGTGTCAAAACATTGGTTGGCGCCATGTATTAATCGCGGTTAGTCATTAAACGACTTTGGTGAGACCGACCCTTAATGTCTACCAGAGATGACCCGGGGCTTTAAAGACCTGGAAGATCATGCAGCAACTGAATTCTACGGGCCAAGCCGTTCAATCTAGTGATTTCTAAAATTAACCATAAAATGACAACGAGCGGAAAATAAACAGCTAAAAGAGTAAAGATAAGGTACAGAGGGGTGATTCATGAGTTCATAACAAAAAGACTAGAGAGTAGAAAATTTAGGGATAGAAAACACAAAATGTTTTTGTGGCCAGGGAAATCCGTACTCTGTGATGAGAAAAGACGAAGTGTGTGGTTTTCTATTTGGTAAACAACATAATGCAATTATATGTTTTATGATTCTCTTTAGCACTGTTTATTAGATATACCCAATAATAATAACGTCAAAAAAACAATAATTTAACAAACATTTTACAGAAATTTTTGTACTAAATAATGCAGAAATATTATTTAACATAAGTAGTAATGAAACAAAAGTATTTTTTTACTTCCTGAATTCCTAATAAAATGCACTTTATTAAACATAATTCTTAAAAACACATGCTGGTTTTAATGAATATTTTTCCAGGATTACTTTTAATACGATTAATAAGAATGTACTCAACAGCAAAAGTAAAAGAAGCGATAATTCTCTGTGTAATAGAATTTACAAATAATTCTCAAATATCCTCTTCTGACTTTAAGAATAAAAGATTAAATGTACATTTGTAATGAATATGAAGATAAAATCTAAAAAAATTTTAAGATTGTTTTTAATGTGATTAGTAAAAAAATACTCAGTTAAAAATACACGAAGCAATAATTAACAGAAGAGTTTAGAAATAAAGCTCAGATAATAGTCTGTTCTGGATTTTAGTATAACCAATTAAACTTACATTTGTAAACAATATGATGCTAATATCTGAATTTTTTCAAATGATACTTGGAAAAAGATTCTATTAATTTTATTAAAAATAATATACTGAATAACAAAAATACACGGGTCAATAAATGCAGATACAGAAGAGCTTAGAAATAAAGCTCAGATAACAGTTTATTCTGGATTCTAGTATAACCACTTAAATGTACATTTGTGAACAATAGTATGCTAAAACCTGAGCTTTCAATGGATATTTTAAAAGATTCTCTTAATCATATTAACAATAATAAACTCAATAACAAAAATTCACAAAGCAATAATTTTAGATACAGAAGAGATTAGAAATAAAGCTCTGAGATAGCTTATTCTGGATTCTAGTATAACCAATTAAATGTACATTTGTAAACTATGTGAGGCAAAAATATAAACTTTACAAGGATATTTTAAAAGATTATCTTAATTTTATTAACATTAATATTACTCAATAAAAAAAATTACCAAGCAATAACTGCAGATACAGAAGAGTTTAGAAATAAGCTCAGATAACAGCTTATTCTGGCTTCTAGTATAACAAATTAAATGTATGTTTGTAAACAATATGATGCTAAAACCAGCACTTTTAAAGGATATTTTAAAACATTATCTTAATTTCATTAAGAATAATATAATCAATAACAAAATTATACCAAGAAATAATTGCAGATACAGACGAGTTTAGAAATAAAGCTCGGATAACAGTTTATTCTGAATTCTAGTATAACCAATTAAAAGTACATTTGTAAAGAATATTGTGCTAAAACCTAAAATTTATAAGGATATTTTAAAAGATTCTATTAATTTTATTAAAAAATAATATACTCAATAACAAAACTACACGAAGCAATGATTGCAGATATAGAAGAGTTTAGAAATAAAGCTCAGATAATAGTCTGTTCTGGATTCTAGTATAACCAATTAAATGTACATTTGTAAACAATGTGAGACTAAAATATAAACTTTACAAGGATATTTTAAAATATTATCTTAATTTTATTAACAATAATATTATCAATAAAAAATTTTCCAAGCTATAATTGCAGATACAGAAGAGTTTAGAAATAAGCTCAGATAACAGCTTATTCTGGATTCTAGTATAACCAATTAAATGTACATTTGTAAACAATATGCTGCTAAAACCTGAATTTTCAAAGGATATTTGAAAAGATTCTCTTAATTTTATTAACAAAAATATACTCAACAACAAAAATACATGAGGCAATGATTGCAGATATAGAATAGTTTAGAAATAAAGCTCAGATAATAGTCTGTTCTGGATTCTAGTATAACCAATTAAATGTACATTTGTAAACAATATGCTGCTAAAACCTGAATTTTCAAAGGATATTTGAAAAGATTCTCTTAATTTTATTAACAGTAATATAATGAATAACAGTAGTACACCAAACAATACTTGCAGATATAGAATAGTTTAGAAATAAAGCTCAGATAATAGTCTGTTCTGGATTCTAGTATAACCAATTAAATGTACATTTGTAAACAATACGATATTAAAACTTGAATTTTCAAAGAGCATTTTAAAACATTTTCTAATTTTATTAACAGTAATATACTCAATAACAAAACTACACGAAGCAATGATTGCAGATATAGAAGAGTTTAGAAATAAAGCTTAGATAACATTATATCTGACATATTTATTCTGGCTTCTAGTAAGTTAATTAAATGTACATTTGTAAACAATACGATATTAAAACTTGAATTTTCAAAGAGCATTTTAAAACATTTTCTAATTTTATTAACAGTAATATACTCAATAACAAAACTACACGAAGCAATGATTGCAGATATAGAAGAGTTTAGAAATAAAGCTCAGATAACAGCTTAATCTGGATTCTAGTATAACCAATTAAATGTACATTTGTAAACAATATGCTGCTAAAACCTGAATTTTCAAAGGATATTTGAAAAGATTCTCTTAATTTTATTAACAAAAATATACTCAATAACAAAACTACACGAAGCAATGATTGCAGATATAGAAGAGTTTAGAAATAAAGCTCAGATAACAGCTTAATCTGGATTCTAGTATAACCAATTAAATGTGTACTTGTAACAATATGATGCTAAAACGAGAACTTTCAAAGGATATTTTTAAAGATTATCTTAATTTTATTAACAATAATATACTCAATAACAAAACTACACGAAGCAATGATTGCAGATATAGAAGAGTTTAGAAATAAAGCTCAGATAACAGCTTAATCTGGATTCTAGTATAACCAATTAAATGTACATTTGTAAACAATATAATGCTAATATATGAGTTTTCAAAGGATATTTGAAAAGATTCTCTTAATTTTATTAACAATAATATAATCAATAACAAAAATACACGAGGTAAGGATTGCAGATATAGAAGAGTTTAGAAATAAAGCTCGGATAACAGCTTATTCTAGATTCTAGTATAACCAATTAAACTTACATTTGTAAACAATATGATGCTAATATCTGAATTTTCAAAGGATATTTTAAAACATTTTCTAATTTTATTAACAGTAATATACTCAATAACAAAACTACACGAAGCAATGATTGCAGATATAGAAGAGTTTAGAAATAAAGCTCAGATAACAGCTTAATCTGGATTCTAGTATAACCAATTAAATGTACATTTGTAAACAATATAATGCTAATATATGAGTTTTCAAAGGATATTTGAAAAGATTCTCTTAATTTTATTAACAATAATATAATCAATAACAAAAATACACGAGGTAAGGATTGCAGATATAGAAGAGTTTAGAAATAAAGCTCGGATAACAGCTTATTCTAGATTCTAGTATAACCAATTAAACTTACATTTGTAAACAATATGATGCTAATATCTGAATTTTCAAAGGATATTTTAAAAGAATCTCTTAATTTTATCAAACAACAATATACTCAATAACAAAAATACACGAGGCAATAATTAACAGTAAAAAAGAATTTCTAAATAATGCTTAAATAGCAACCTTTTTTACTCTAAAAACCAACAATTAAATGTACATTTGCAAAGAATATGAAGCTAAAAAGTTTTTACTTTACAATGATATATTTTAAGATCTTTTTTAATGCATTTAGTTAATATGTAAGGAAAGGAAATCAAAATACAAGATTAAAAAATAATGGTCCAGTAAAAGCCACTGGTTTTAAGGTTTACAGAATTTAAAAGAGGTTTAAACATTTTATATACATTAGATTAAATTAAATGCACGTAAAAGATATTTTTCTCGCAGGCACCCTACTTACTTTTACAAGAGATAGGCTTAATTGTATAGGAATGGGTAATAAACAGGTAACCGCATTGCTCTCTTTCAACAAATATCTTGGGACCATTGAAAATTAATTATCTTTTATTAGCGTCATCTCATTAAACTACTTAATTTAATTTTCTGGTTCAAAGCACTTTCTCATTCAATACAAGTTACATGTTTTCCAGCAAATTAAGAGCGGAGAGATGAAGAAAATATCGATTGAAGGGAGAGATAGAAGAAACGTATTAGAAATCCGAATAAAACAGTTAAAGATATTGTAGTAGCTTTCAATAACTTAGTACAATATTATTAACACATAAATCTCGAAAAAACACATTTTTATTTTATAATCTTAAAGAATACTACAAAGTATTGTAAATCAAATTAAACAAATGTCTCTCTTCTATGATATTTACATGAGGAGATGCATTTTTTTGTTTCATAACCGTACTAGAATTCTGAATAAAATGATTCATAATATTGTAGTAAATTCCAACAAGTTACTATAATATTATTAATGTATCTTGAAAAAACACATTTCTATTTTATAATCTTAAAGAATACTACAAAGTATTGTAAATCAAATTAAACAAATGTCTCTCTTCTATGATATTTACATGAGGAGATGCATTTTTTTGTTTCATAACCGTACTAGAATTCTGAATAAAATGATTCATAATATTGTAGTAACTTTCCATATGTTACTACAATATTATTAATACATCTTGAAAAAACACATTTTTCTTTTAGAATCTTAAAGAATACTACAAACTATTGCAAATCAAATTAAACAAATATCTCGCTTCTATGATATTTCCATGAGGAGATGCATTATTTTTTTGTTTTATAACGGCACTACAATTCTAAATAAAATTATTCATAATATTGTAGTAGCTTTCAATAACTTAGTACAATATTATTAACACATAAATCTTGAAAAAACACATTTTTCTTTTAGAATCTTAAAGAATACTACAAACTATTGCAAATCAAATTAAACAAATATCTCGCTTCTATGATATTTCCATGAGGAGATGCATTATTTTTTTGTTTTATAACGGTACCAGAATTCTGAATAAAATGGTTCATAATATTGTAGTAACTTTCCATATGTTACTACAATATTATTAACACATAAATCTTGAAAAACACTTTTTTTATAACGGTACCAGAATTCTGAATAAAATGGTTCATAATATTGTAGTAACTTTCCATATGTTACTACAATATTATTAATACATCTTGAAAAAACACATTTTTATTTTAGAATCTTAAAAAATAAATACTACAGACTATTATAAATCAAATTAAACTAATGTTTAGCTTCTATGATATTTACATGAGGAGATGCATTATTTTTTTTGTTTTATAACGGTACTAAAATTCTGAATAAAATGGTTCATAATATTGTAGTAACTTTCCATATGTTACTACAATATTATTAATACATCTTGAAAAAACACATTTTTATTTTAGAATCTTAAAAAATAAATACTACAGACTATTATAAATCAAATTAAACAAATATCTCGCTTCTATGATATTTCCATGAGGAGATGCATTATTTTTTTGTTTTATAACGGTACCAGAATTCTGAATAAAATGGTTCATAATATTGTAGTAACTTTCCATATGTTACTACAATATTATTAATACATCTTGAAAAAACACATTTTTCTTTTAGAATCTAAAAGAATACTACAAACTATTGTAAATCAAATTAAACAAATATCTCGCTTCTATGATATTTACATGAGGAGATGTATTATTTTTTTATAACGGTACTAGAATTCTAAATAAAATAGTTCATAATATTGTAGTAACTTTCAATAAGTTACTGCAGTATCATTAACACATAAATCTTGAAAAATACTTTTTTAATTTATAATTTTTTAGAATACTACAGACTATTTTAAATCAAATAAAACAAATATCTCGCTTCTATGATATTTAGATGAGGAGATGCATTATTTTTTGCTTTATAACGGTACTAGAATTCTGAAGAAAATGGTTCATAATATTTTAGTAACTTTAAATAAAGCATATGTTCCAGTTAGGAGGTTAAAGTTACGAGAAATCTCCAGCGTTTAATTCCAAAGCATGCTTGGTCCTCACTCTGTCTACGCACTGACGAGATGAAGACTTAGTCAACCTTACCCATTCCTGGGGTCGAACCTCGGACCTGTGTCGTTGTATTGCCGAAGCACTTCCCAAGCTCCACTGGTCTATGATGAGAATGGTTACTATTTTATAATCACAATACAGTTGGTGATAACTTACACCTAATTATTTTTATAATTTACTAATTATTTATTTCACAGTTTAAAAGAAAGCAAAATGAAAATTTGCTGCTTAAATTGCATTTAAAATCTTTTTCAAAATAATAAATGTTAAAAAAGACATAGGTGTAACATAGGTGTATTTTATAAATACTAGTATCATTTTTACTAAACAAGGTTTAATGTAACAATTGCATATGTGTTTTTAGACTAATATATGAAATTTATGAAAATGCAGTTTTGAAAATTAAATCACATTTAACATTTTATAAGTACATGTTTAATCAGACTATATATACATTTCTTTTAGCAATTATTCAAGTTCTAACATTAATATTTTCATGTGTATTGAAGCATATAATTAAGAAAATTTAGAATTGCTAACAACTGCAATAAAATATTTTTGATTTTTAAAGGTTGAAATGCTCTTTAAAATTAAAAGGGACTTTAAATTTGCTCTTTTTTTCACAAATAGAAGTCATTTCAGACAAAAAATATACAAATGTCAAAACAAATACGGGGCACTTCCAGAAAGTAAGTTTCCCGATGATTTCCCCTTTAACCCTCTAAGCGGTTTGCACGTACAATTCCGCCGGCTCTCACAAACAATTTTCGACCTCCAAAAACGTTCCGAAAATAGATGCATTGTACATTTCTGACAGTGCTTTCCACCATGGAGTTTTGAGGTAGGAGGTTCAGGTCGATTGTTTATTAACTGCATTCCTCTTTGACTGACATTTATTGAGGAATGCACCCCTACTCTCTGAGGAACAAAGACGTTGAGAGCTTCTCATGGCTTTGTCAATCTCTATTTCGAAGTATTTAGTTTGCGGTAACAGATATATCTCTAATTCCTCCACTGAAATATCTTGGATGACTTTAGTAAAAAAATATAAATAATTCTCTTAAAAAATATTTTTATTCGTACTTTTAGAATACATTAATTCTTATGTCATGATCTTCGAGACTTGACGAGCTTTAAATGTATTAAAAATTAACAATCAATAATGTCTATTTATATATCTATTTATACCCTGAAGTAGAGGGACAATAACGAGGGTGGGGTAAGGGGTGAAGTAAAAAATCATAGAACACTTTGGTCACTGACACAATAAAACTTTAGATTATTTTTGGAGACTTTTTTTTCCCCTGTGTGTTCTACTCGGAGGGTTAAAGTAAACGTAATTATACATGTCAATTGCGCATGCGTAACAGATCTATGACGTACCAATCATATGCCAGCTGGAAAGGTCCAGACTCCTGCCAGTACGTGGTAAAGGTGTTCCGAAATGGAAACTCTAATTCCTCCTCCCGCCGCCTGCAAGGTTCGGTCGATGATCTTGAATCCACAAAACATTGCGCCAATTGAAATTCATCGTCAGCTCTGTCAGGTCTATGAGCCTAAAGTGACACTCGAAAACAGAATTCAACGCGTAGG
>CM063511.1:77458894-77476394 GCA_032207245.1 Pardosa pseudoannulata | reverse complement strand
TCTACCAATCTGACATGTTCATAAAGCAATTTTGTATGTGAGTGATACACTTAGATAAGGGCGAATAAATAAAATAGTTCATTACAAAATTTGTCAAATCTGTTTAAAAATGGATTTTTAATTGCTTTAAAGATGACCACTACTAAAATGTATTTTAATAATATATTTTTATTCGTATTTTCATAACATTCAAAAAAATTATTTGAAATTATAAAAATATTAATAAACGTTAAAAATACTTTAGTCTTGAACGAAAATAATTTTTTTACATGTAAGAATGTAAAAGAGGCACACAGAAATTCCTTTTAAAGCGCCTTATTAAAAATATATTTTAATTATTCTTGGAAAAATTAAACGTTTTTAATACTTTCGCTAAGTGCCAATCAAACCTTCTTTTCTTTATAAAGGAAAAAAATTCAATTTTTATTTATGGCTATAAGGTCATGAAATTTAATTCTAAAACGAACATTTTCAGCTCTCTACGAACTAATTTGCTTTAATGAACTTGTCTTGTTTTTTAAAAGATTGTATCTTAAATATAAGTGCTTACCGAAGACTCATAATTTCCTAGAGTGCAAGTATTTTTTTATCAATATGAAATTCAACTTTAGTTGTTTTACTTTGAGGAATTTATCACAAATATTTCATGATTTATTAGACTTTCTCAGCCCTATTCAATATTGAGCAACGTGTAACTTTTTTATTATTCAATATGTAGTTTTTACTTTCTCGTATATGTATTATTAGATAAATGTTTAAATTGTCCAACAATTTGACGTCGAGATTTTCATTGATCTTCAATATTTAGACCTCTCTGAGTCCCAAAATACTATTTTAGTGTCTATTCCTGAGTGTGTCTCTATTTGAGCATTGTAACTCGAGAACGTTTTGACATAGGACAAGTAATATATATACACTCAAAAGCCAAAACATTATGAACACCTGTCAATAACGAGTTGGCACACCTTTGGCGCGCAACACAGCTTCAACCCGCCTTGGCATGGATGCCACAAGTCCTTGTTATATGGCCGGAGACAGATTGTACCAGATATTTAAGCAACGGTTACGCAAATCCGAGGTATTTCGAATTGGTGGTGTTTGAACTCTGAGCTGCCGTCCCATGACATCCCGGTGAGTTAAGCGGCCAGGACATTAACTGGAATTCAGCATCCTGTTCCTGGAACCACTCCAACACAGTTTTAGCCCTGTGACACTGGGATCGTCCTGTTTGAACACTCTATTTCCAGCTGGAAAAAACTGAAGTCATGTAAGGGTGCAACTGGTCCGCAATGATGTTCAGATACCATGTAGCATTCATGGTCTGCTCTACCACAACCATGGGTCCCAGAGACGCCCAAGAAAAAGTTCCCCAAAGAATAATACCGCCACCACCAGCCTGTGTATGACTTACTGTACATTGAGGAAGCAACTGTTCGCCTGGAAGCCTGACACGGCCATTGGCTTGATGAGTGACAAACCGTGTTTCATCTGACCATGATAGTAATAATCGTACCATTCTTCATTCAGCAGTGCCGTAGCTGATATTGGTACAATTCTGTGAACACCATTATTGCTTAAGTTGACAGTGACTGATGGAAATTAATTAATTTAATTTAATTAATGAACTTTAGCATCAAGTGTCATACACTACAAGTTTAAAACTTTTTTTGAACTTGAGTAAATGAATAAAAGTATTTTATTAGCGATTGAAAATATGAACAAGATATATAAATATTATAGGGAGAGTGTGAACTAATATTATGAATTGAAGAAACAAATTTTGAATACATGCATTAAAGCGAAATTGTAGTTTTGTGTTACTTCTGATTACCGAATGGCTACTTCCAGCTACTAATTGTTTTCTGATGGTGTTATTTAAGTTCATAAAATAGAGGTGTTAGCGTAACTAAAAGACAGCTACCATTATAGTGTTCATATGTTTTGTAAAAATACGAACATAAACTCACCTAACAAATATAGTTGCATTTCTTTTTTACGAGTAATTTTCTGTAGGACAAGCAGTAAAAACACGTGCAGTGTAAAACCGAGCATTATCATGCTGAAATGTAAGCCCATGATAAATTGACATGAAGAGCAACACAACAGGACGCAGAAATTCGTCGACGTACTGCTGTGCAGTAAGAGTACCATGGATGATAACCAAATGGGTCCTACTATGAAATGAAATGGCACCTCAAGACCATCACTCCAGGTAGTCGGCCTGCATGCAAGAAGACAGTCAAGTTGGTATTCCACAGCTGTCCGGGGTGTCTCCAGATACGTCTTCGTTGGTCATCGGGGCTTAGTTAGAACCGGACTCATTACTGAATACTATTCTACTCCAGTCAGTGACATTCCCGAATGAGCCCGACATCACTGCACACGGGCTTGTTGTATAGAAGTCAATGGTAGTTAGCGCAAGGGGTGCCGTGACCTCAGTCACATTTCAGTGAACGAACTATGAATTGTCCTTGCGGTCACTGAAGCACTAGTTGCACGTAAAGTCGATGATAATGATACATCTGGAGCTGTGAGTACCGCTCTGACGATTGCTGGGTCATCACATTCGGTCGTTTCTCTAAGCCGACCTCTTCCTTCTTGACGCTGTGTTCGGCCATTATTCACCCATTCCTGCCAACATTGCCTAATAGTGGCATTGATCCTGCCCAAATGTAAAGTGATTCGCCGTTTAAACCAACCTCCTTCTTTGAGCCCAAACACAAGTCTTCTCTCAAAAGCTGACATCTGGGTATATCGTTCGCGCACCTGTATGGAGGGTATAGCTACTATCTACCTGAGTACACGGAATGAAATTCGCAAAGAATTTATACCTGGAACTGAAATTTCTCTTCTTAAATAACCTGCCAGTTGCGGAGATAAGATGCGCACTGAAGCGACATACGTTAATTCATTGGCCGCCAAACTTTAAAATTTTACATTTTCCGTCCAAACCTATATGTGTATCAATTACTGGCCAATTTGCAATACCGGTGAGTCTTTTTTTTGTGTGTGTCTAAAATCAATGATTATAGATTAAATTTAACCGTACTTCTTTACCACGTTATTTATACGAGAAAAAACTACCATGCCTGCAACATATATTTTGTTGAGAGACAAATTCAAGGGATGGGAAAAGGAACTTCAAATCTTAAAATATCTAAGATATTTACGATTCTAAGATTTTTCTTCCCATTTATATTCTAAGAGATTTTGTATTCTAATGTTTTCTAGCAACCTGAATCTATTTCAAAATCTTTTTGATTCTTTTCAACATTTTGTTTTGTCTAGCATGCAAAATCTTTCGTTTTTTTTCTTCTCCATTAGTTTTCAAGAAATTGCACAATCTTTGTGAAATTTATAGGTAAAGAGTAAATAAATTAAATAATTATACAAAACGAATTTCATAAAAAGAATTTTTGAATACTTTTTTAATATTTTATAAAATAAACGAATTTTTTGTGTAATTTTATATACTTTTGAATATTTTAAAATTATATTTTACTATACTGGTTGTTAAAAAAGCAATTTCTTCAATGTTAAGTAAATCTGAAGACAGTTTCTTTTTTCTTATATTTATCAGAAACCAGAGAAACAAGATACATATTCATACTTTATTAATACGTTTTTAATTGTAAAAATAAATAGAGTATAGATTACAAAACAAAGCATTATAAGTTTAAACATAGACAATTTATAAAATTAGAGTATTTGTTTGTACTTTTCAAAACAAATTACGTGACGAAAGTATAAAATTTTGTAATTAATTACAAATATTTGGGGATATTCTTAGTCATCCAGAATCGGCTTTAACACTAAACACACAGGCAGTAAATAAAAAAAATATATGATATTTATGTAATATAATAAATTACAGTAACCACAATTATTTTCTACAACTCACATCTAGTGCTAATCACTTCGTAACTATGCACACAATGATGGTTTCATTTCAAATTGTAAAACAAAATAAAATGATTTTGTGTTACGGAGATTAACGACGACAAAATTTCTCAGCTAACTAGAATAATCAGATATAGGTAAATAAGAGATTGCATTCTAGAGAATGTTAATTTCAACACTCATTCTCTTTCGGCACAAATTGTAAAATGTGGTATTTCGCATGAGAAGATAATGGACCCGAAACTAAAATATGAACAATGGTGAAATTATTGAAAATAAAATATTGGTACAGTGATCCCTCGTTTTTCGTGGTTAATGGGGACCAGAACCTTCTACAAAAGCTGAAAAACCGCGAAGTAGGATTTGCCCCTAGGATTTTCGTGCTTGCGGGTACATGAATGTTTTAAATATTTAAACAGTATTTATACTTTACATGTTTAGGACAAAAATTACAACAGTATACATATTTACTTAAACTTGTCAGAGCTAATTAATAAGGTTAATTACAAAACCTTATAGAGTAATAAACATTAATCAACATTGCTTTCTGAAAGAGGTGAAGAGTCTTGTGTTGGCGGCGGAGGAGAGGTTCTCACGGAGAGGAGGAGGAGAGGTTTTAGGCTCACTCGGAGACTCTTCTGCTGGAAGCGCTGACGGTAGAGCCAGGAGGCTTTACCTTGGAGAGAAACATGGTGATGGGTAGTTTTTATCTTTGTTTTTCATTTTCCTTCAAAATTCCCCTGTACAAGGAAATAACCCAGTCAGCGCGATTGCTGAACTCAACAGCTCGAACCATATTATCGTCAATGTCTTGTGCCAAGTATTGGCATGTTGCACAATTGGCGCAGATTCTCCAAGGTAAGGCCTCGCTTTTCAGTTTGTTCTTCGTCTTCCTCTTCGTTTTCTTCCTCACTTGCAGACTTCGTCATCTCAAGAGCCTGCGGTATATTCTCTGATTCAACTCATCTCTTTGACATGCAGGGATCTTCCCTGCTTTCACACATCAACATGGAACAACGCTCCTTTCCACAATGTGGTTGCCGACATGGTTGTATTTTTTCATTTTTATTTTTTGATGAATATTTTCGAAAAACCCGCGAAGCACTGAGGCCGCAAAACATGAAGCGCGAAGTGGTGAGGGAACACTGCAGTCTTATTTCGGTTATTGGAGTTATTCGTAAAATATTTTAACCGCAAAATATCTACTAAAAATATAAAGTTGATACAAAGTATCATATTCCTAAAGATAAATGGACATGGAAATATTTTTTGAAGTTCTTAAAATCTTAGAATAAATTATATCGTCCTGCTTTTTTTCTCTTTTGCCTTTGTTCTCTTCACAAAGAGTTTACCCATGGAACAACGCTCCTTTCCACAATGTGGTTGCCGACATGGTTGTATTTTTTCATTTTTATTTTTTGATGAATATTTTCGAAAAACCCGCGAAGCACTGAGGCCGCAAAACATGAAGCGCGAAGTGGTGAGGGAACACTGCAGTCTTATTTCGGTTATTGGAGTTATTCGTAAAATATTTTAACCGCAAAATATCTACTAAAAATATAAAGTTGATACAAAGTATCATACTCTTAAAGATAAATGGACATGGAAATATTTTTGCAGTTCTTACAATCTATAATAATAAATTATATCGTCCTGCTTTTTTTCCTTTTTTGCTGTTGTCCTCTTCACAAAGAGTTTACCCATGAAACAACGCTCCTTTCCGCAATATGGCTGCCGATATGGTTGCATTTCTTCATTTTAATTTTTTGATGAATATTTTGGAAAAATCCGCGAAGCACTGAAGCTGCAAAACATGAAACGCGAAGTGGTGAGGGAACACTATAGTCTTATTTCGGTTATTGGAGTTATTCGTAAAATATTTTAACCCCAAAATATCTACTAAAAATATAAAGTTGATACAAAGTATCATACTCTTAAAGATAAATGGACATGGAAATATTTTTGCAGTTCTTACAATCTATAATAATAAATTATATCGTCCTGCTTTTTTTCCTATTTTGCTGTTGTCCTCTTCATAAACAGTTTATCCAGTAGATTTTATCTAGAAAAAAACAAGAAACCACCGATCAAGAAGTTCTTTTACTGAATTTCGACAATAGTAATAAACAGAAAACACGTAACATTCTAGTTATGTTTTGTTAATTAAATGTTGATTGACCCAAAGAATTCCAATGGGAAAAACTCTTTTCTTTCCTTTATTTTTCTAATAATTGCTTATTATATTACTTAATTTTCTCACTATACAACTTTTATATTGATTTTAGCTGTTTATATTTTATAGCTATAAATCATAGCATATTGAATCAAGACTGAAGCACAAATAATTGATCATCTACTACATGTACTCAAATAAATTTAAAAAAGTAACACATATTATTAAAACTTGTTTGTTTTTTGTTTAACACGTATTTCTATTGTTGTAAAATCTGTTATGATTTATTATTTTTTTATATAATCATATATATATATATATGTGTGTGTGTGTGTGTGTGTGTGTGTGTGTGACGCTTATGACAATTCATAGAGTTAATCATGTCTTGATAATGTCTTTATTCATGACTATTGCACATATTAACAGTCAACCATCAAACATGGCTTCGAGTGGCTAGCATCCGAACTCTAACAAAGAGGCTACAATCAGCGAGGATTTACACATTAATCCTTTCTTAAGACGCTCTCTATCCTCACATTTCAATTGCTTTTATAATGAGTTATTAAAGATCATACGCCTGCATTAAAAGAGTGTGCTGCGTTTTTTACTCTCAAACTCCTAATTTATTAAATTTACGTTTCCAAATCTGACGTATATATATATATATATATATATATATATATATATATATATATATATATATATATATATACCAATAATATTATATATAGAAAAAAATAATAACTTATTCAAATATCAATAGTTGGTAGAGCCTGAATAATTATATGAATATATCTGGTATACTTTCTACAATGTCATATATAGATATATTGTCTTATCGGCTTATAGTATATATATGTTTTAATAGATTTATATTATATTAATTATCCAACTCGTCCCAGAGGTTCTATATATATATAGGTCTTATTAGGTATATATTCGATAATATATTGATATACCAATTAATTTACATGACAACTGGCATTGTCGTTATATATAACAGTATCCAATATAATCTACAATAGGAAACATATTGTTATAAATAGTGCAGTAGCATCGTTGAGCTTATATATATATATAATTAGTCCATTTATAATAAATAGATATAATATTATATATATGTATATATATATATTCTATATATATATACAGATAGACCCAGATATATAAATATAACCTATATATATATATAGATATTATATATCTAATAATTATATATTTGCACCACATTAAGAGCAGCGCGATTCCTTTATCAAGTTATAGCAGCACGACCATGAAAACCAAGCAGATGTGCTTCCTTACGGATAGTATTCATTGAAACAATACTCCCGATGCTATAAATCGATGAATTGTTTTGCTTCTCCGAATTCTCTTCACATTCGTCGGTCTGTATCTCCCAGTTTCGTTGGTCTGCCAACTCGGGGCACATTCCAACAATTACCGTTCACCTTCCACTTCTTAATCACATAGGCCACTGTCGATTTTGGGTACTTCAGATACCTATATATGTCCCTTAAGGATCCCTATTATTAGCTTGAATTTTAAACTGATATTTCGTATAAACCCGTAAAGTGAAGATTAACAATAAGAATATGTTACTCGTGTATGTCTTATATGTCTTAATCTGTTATTTTTCATTTGTATAGTCTTATATATGTTTACTAAAGTTTTAAATAATATTCTCTAGAAGAAATGAGAAATTCATTGACTACTAGTTCTTTTATCGATTTTGATACAGTGGCTGAAAAGGGAGCCTTGATAGATCAGCGCATGAACCACCCTCTTTCATTTCCTACAACTAAATTGCTTGTTAATCTGACTCTTAAGAATGCTCTTATACAAGATAGGGTTCCACGTTTGACGAATAAAAGAGGGAGGATTTGGAGGGAAGACAAAGCTGTGCCCAGTTTTTCGAGAAAGACTGCAGTGCCCCTTTTTAAAGACCTGACTGAACATGACTGTTTACAAGACCATCTCTCCATAGTTGGGGTGATGGATTCACCTGACTGTGTTTTGTGTGACTCTAGTCATTTAATGACTTTTGAACAGTTAAATAATTGTGCTGTACTTTCTCAGTACGAGGGCATTGTTAAGAAGTATTAGAGAAAAATTCGGATCAATGTTTGTGAGTAAAATTCCCAAATCTTCACAAGCACTAATTTCTAATCTTTTTTATGTGTTGAGTGTCATTACTAAATAGGAAGACTAGAAACTGCTTCTGTGGAGTGCCCACTGATGCATATATGTAATCACTATCCAAGGTCTGTAGTGTCCTTGTTCAAACAACTTCTCAGTATTGTTACGAATTTGTTTAGTGAACCGTAACTTTATCATGATTAGATATCCCAAAGGTGAGATATTTTCGACTTTTGGCAACCTATTTTTTGTAAAGTGCACCAATTCGCCAATGTTTCCAAGTAGTGTCACATGACAAATTCCGTTCTTTCTGGAATATAAGCATTTCTTCAGGCTATAAGGCAGGGAGAGTTCACAAACAGAAGTTTTTAAATTTCTCTCGGTGAAAAATGTAAGACTGTTGTGTTTCACTGCTTGTTGTTTTGATCTGAAAGATGTACTGGGAGCTTGTGTAATTCCGCATGACATTGTATTTTTTTATGAGTACAATAAATCATTGTTTTCGTGCTGTAATCTTTAAAGTCCATTTAATCCCATAACCCAGTTTGGAATTTCGTAACAGTATGAAAACATTGTTAAGAAGTATTGGAGAGCCCGTAAACTAATTCCCAGTTTTTGGAGAGAGACCGCAGTGCCCTTTTTATTTGACTGGACATTTTGTTTTTATAAGACCATCTCTAGTTGAAGTGGATTCAGGACTGTGTTTTGTGGATCTAGTCACAATGACTGTTTTAAATAATTGTATTGTTCTTTCTCAATATGAAAACATTCTTAAAAAGTATTGGAGAGCTCGTGAACTAATGGCTTACGCGCTAATTTTTCGGCATTTGTAAAATAAATAAATAATATTCGGCTCAATGTTTGTGAGTAAAATTCCCAAATCTTCACAAATACTAATTTCTATTTTTTTTTTTTTTTTTGCGTGTTGAGTGTCATTACCAAATAGAAAGACTAGAAACTGCTTCTGTGGAGTAACCAATGATGCATATATGTAATCACTATCCAAGGTGTGTAGTGTCCTTGTTCAAACAGCTTCTCAGTATGAAAACATTGTTAAGATGTATTGGAGAGCCCGTAAACTAATGGCTTAGGAGCTATTTTTTCGGCATTTGTAAAATAAATAAATAATATTTGGATCAATGTTTGTGAGTGAAATTCCCAAATCTTCACAAGCCTTAATTTCTAATCTTTTTTTAAGAGTTGAGTGTCATTACTAAATAGGAAGACTAGGAACTGCTTCTGTGGAGTGACCAATGATGCATATATGTAATCACTATCCAAGGTCTGTAGTGTCCTTGTTCAGCTTCTCTGTATGTAAACATTCTTAAGAAGTATTGGAGAGCACGTTTACTAATGACTTAGAAGCTATTTTTTTCGGGATATTGTAAAATAAATAAATAATATTCGGATCAATGTTTGTGAGTAAAATTCCCAAATCTTCACAAGCACTAATTTCTAATCTTTTTTATGTGTTGAGTGTCATTACTAAATAGGAAGACTAGAAACTGCTTCTGTGGAGTAACCAATGATGCATATATGTAATCACTATCCAAGGTCTGTAGTGTCCTTGTTCAAACAGCTTCTCAGTATAAAAACATTGTTAAGAAGTATTGGAGAGCCCCGTTTACTAATGACTTAGAAGCTATTTTTTCGGCATTTGTAAAATAAATAAATAATATTCGGCTCAATGTTTGTAAGTAAAATTCCCAAATCTTCACAAATACTAATTTCTAATTTTTTTTTTGCGTGTTGAGTGTCATTACTAAATAGGAAGACTAGGAACTGCTTCTGTGGAGTGACCAATGATGCATATATGTAATCACTATCCAAGGTCTGTAGTGTCCTTGTTCAAACAGCTTCTCAGTTTGAAAACATTGTTAAGAAGTATTGGAGAGCACGTTTACTAATGACTTAGAAGCTTTTTTTTCGGCATTTGTAAAATAAATAAATAATATTCGGCTCAATGTTTGTAAGTAAAATTCTCAAATTTTCACAAGCACTAATTTCTAATCTTTTTTACGTGTTGCATGCCATTACTAAATAGGAAGACTAGAGACTGCTTCTATGCAGTGACCAATGATGCATATATGTAATCACTATCCAAGGTCTGTAGTGTCCTTGTTCAAACAGCTTCTCAGTTTGAAAACATTGTTAAGAAGTATTGGAGAGCCTGTAAACTAATGGCTTAGGAGCTAATTTTTTCGGCATTTGTAAAATAAATAAATAATATTTGGATCAATGTTTGTGAGTAAAATTCTCAAATTTTCACAAGCACTAATTTCTAATCTTTTTTACGTGTTGAGTGTCATTACTAAATAGGAAGACTAGAAACTGCTTCTATGCAGTGACCAATGATGCATATATGTAATCACTATCCAAGGTCTGTAGTGTCCTTGTTCAAACAGCTTCTCAGTTTGAAAACATTGTTAAGAAGTATTGGAGAGCCTGTAAACTAATGGCTTAGGAGCTAATTTTTCGGTATTTTGTAAAATAAATAATTTTTTAAGTATTTGAGACATACTAAGATACAGAAGCATTAACATTCTAGTAATGTTTCTTTAATTGTGTAATTAAATGTCGATTGACTCATTAAGTGTATTCCAGTGAGGAAATCTCCTTATTTTCTACTATCAATGATTTGATCATCTATCAATTATTTGATTCATTTATGCGACTCATTTAGAGTGGTGTCGTATTTTAATGAGTGTAAATTTTGATCGCGTCACTATACATGTGCTTAGGACTGAACTCTCCATGGGAATTAAATGTGTATTGTAATCCCATTCAGTTCCCATGATATTTTTCTTAAAACAATGTTGAGAATACGATGCAAGCCAGTGATGCTTGAAGATTTGAAAGCATTTCCAGAAAAAGAGTATCCAAATTTGGCAATAAATACCAAAAAACTTATGCCAACATAATTACCATTTAAGTAATTTGCTCAGTATAGTTTTAAACAGGTCTGCATTCCGCCATTGTACTTATCTATAATATAAAACATCGTTTTTCAAACTCATTTTCTTACTCTTTTCATAACAAATGCCTTGTATAACCCCCAAGTAAAATCACTCTATAAAATTAAATAATAACAAAATAACAATTTAACTTTGATCTTTTGAAAGTAAGGATACAATATAAGTGAAACACTGTATATTTAAATTAATGTCCATTAAAATTAGCATGCGTTAAAATTTCTATAACCATTCATTTTCAGTACTACTTACAAGACGGTTCACCCTGATAGGTTGATATGATTTTACATTCGGCTCAGAGAGCTGTTCCCAGTTTTCCGAGAAGGACTGCAGTGGTTTAACTGGACATGACTCTTTACAAGACCATCTCTACGGAATTTGGGGTAGTGGATTCACCGGACTGTGTTTTGTATTGCTTTAGTCATCCAATGACTTTTGAACTTTTAGATAATTGTATTGTTCTTTCTCAATATGAAAACATTGTTAAAAAATATTGGAGAGCCCTTGAATTAATGACTTAGAAGCTAATTTTTCGGCATTTGTAAAATAAATATATAATAATTCGGCTTTATGTTTGTCAGTAAAATTCCCAAATCTTCACAAACACTACTTTCTAGTCTTTTTTTTAAGTGTTGAGTGTCATTACTAAATAGGAAGACTAGAAACTGCTTCTGTGGTGTGAATAGACAGTCTACCTTCCCATGATACTTCCTTCATATTAGTCAAGTAATTACTTAGTATATAATTTCTGCAGTTGTTCTATATGTGAATATTTATTCCCTATTATTAACTTAAATTTTAAATTGTTATTTCATAAAACCCGTAAAGTGAAGTTAGCAATACAAATGCACGAGTATTATATGAATTTAAAATTTCATAAACTAGCAGATACTTTTAAAATTGTAAGTCGTTTTTGTAATGTGGTTCTCGTGTATGTATTATCTGTCTTAATCTGTTCAATTTTTCATTTTACAGTCTTATATATGCTTACTAAAGTTTTAAATTATATTCTCTGGAAAGAAATTAGAAAATTATTGATTACTAGTTATTTTATTGATTTTGATACACTGGCTAAAAAGGGAGCCTTGATAGATCAACGCATGAACCATCCTCTTTCATTTCATACAACTAAATTGTTTGTTAATCTGACTCTTAAGAAAACTCTTAAACAAGATCTGGTTCAACGTGGTGTGACGAATAAGAGATGGAGTATTTGGGGGAAGAGATAGTTGTTCCCAGTTTTCCGAGAAAGACTGCAGTGGCTCTTTTTAGAGGTCTGACTAGACATGACTGTTTACAAGACCATCTCTCCAAAGTTGGGGTGATGGATTCACCTGACTGTGTTTTGTGTGACTCTAGTCATTTAATGACTTTTGAACATTTAAATAATTGTGTTGTACTTTCTCTGTACGAGGGCATTGTTAAGAAGTATTAGAGAGCCCTTAAACTAATGGCTTAGGCGCTAATTTTTCGGCATATTTAAAATAAATAAATAATATTCGGATCAATGTGTCTGAGTAAAACTATCAAATCTTCACAAGCACTAATTTCTAATCTTTTATTTTTAAGTGTTGAGTGTCATTACTAAATAGGAATTCTATAAACAGCTTCTGTGGAGTTAACAATGATGCATATATGTAATCACTATTCAAGGTCTGTAGTGTCCTTGTTCAAACAGCTTCTCAGTATGAAAACATTGTTAAGAAGTATTGGAGAGCCCGTGAACTAATGGCTTAGGCGCTAATTTTTCGGCATTTGTAAAATAAATAAATAATATTCTGCTCAATGTTTGTGAGTAAAATTCCCAAATCTTCACAAGCACTAATTTCTAATCTTTTTTTATGTGTTGAGTGTCATTACTAAATAGAAAGACTAGAAACTGCTTCTGTGGAGTGACCAATGATGCATATATGTAATCACTATCCAAGGTCTGTAGTGTCCTTGTTCAAACAGCTTCTCTGTATGTAAACATTGTTAAGAAGTATTGGAGAGCCCGTGAACTAATGGCTTAGACGCTAATTGTTCTGCATTTGTAAAATAAATAAATTTTTAACGATTTGAGACATACTAATAGACAGAAACATCAACATTCTAGTAATGTTTCTTTAATTGTGTAATTAAATGTCGATTGACTCATTAAGTGTATTCCAGTGAGAAAATCTCCTTATTTTCTACTATCAATCAACTAGTTGTTTATTTAAAACTCATGCCAAATGGTTAATTAGTTTCATTTCAACCTACTCCCTGCAAAATTACTTCCTTTGTATTCACACAAAGCTTGTTTAATTTTCAAGAAGCAATTATTTATTTAATTAGTATTAGTATATGTCTAGTTTTTAAAACTAAAGAATAAACGTCTCTTCAGAACGAATGTAGGTTTGGTAATTTGCGGTTTTCTGTATGTACTATTCCATGCATATAAATGTAATATAAAAAGTATATGAAATCAGTTTTGTCAAAAGTACACAATAAGTTAAAACATTCTTAGCAAAAATATTTTAATTCTGAAAGGTTGAAGGAATTGTAACGTATTTAATTATCTAAAACTATACTACATTCAAATCACCTCTATTTAAATAAATGGGAAATATTTTCTACAGATAATGTCATTCATCATAAGGTACCTTAAATTATTTTACCCTGTGATAAAGCAGAACATTCTTTAGATAGACATATTTTTACTTTAATGAAAAAGATTAGAAAAACATTTTTAAAATAAAATTTTTTTGATAAAAAGTTAATAATTCTTAGACATAAGTAACTACTTTTTATTTATAAATTTTAATTAAGAAAAACTGAATAATTCAAAAAATGCAACATATATACTGACATGGATGGCATATGTATACTAACTACAATATTCTCGGGAGCTGAGCAAAGTAGATGGAAGTCAATAGAAATTTTATAAATCATAAAAATATTAGTATAATCGAGGTTTGCTTCTTAAAAGCGAGACCTGCTTATTTACCAATTAGGATTGTAACACCTAAGCACTCATTTCTTCGTTAAATTTGGGTTCATTAAAAGCGAGTTGTATTGTATTTTTTTTTATTTCGAATTATTGTTTTCATCTATTTTGTTAAGCCGAACGATGGCTGAATGGCCGATGGTGCTGCTCTTCTGTACCGGAGTCCACGGATTTGAATCCAGCTGCTGGCATGGATGTTCGTAGCCGTTCGGAATTGGCTTTAAGCAGCAATTCCAGGTCTCATTAGCCCTCGTGAGCAAAACAGTAGACCGTAATGCTCCAAACCAAACCAATTTACTTATATATTTATTACAAATGATTAGTATTAAAGATGCATGGAATCGAAAATTTGATCTCAAAAAATAAACTTTGTAGAAATTTTTGCATATCTTGAGGTATATATATTAAGTAAGGAATATATAAAAATCTATAACCTCAGAATACATAAAAGTTTACATGAGATATAAACGTTTGCATTCTGATAGTTTTATATTGCGATGAATATTTTTATATACTTTGAGGTATTTATTTTGTGTATTGAATTATTTATAAACCTGTACTACGTATTTGACAAAATATTTCTAAATTATATTCATTCTATCTAAGAACACTTAAGATATAAATTAGTAACTTCACTTTATGTCTAAAGCAAGGATAAGCAAACTCGTGGGTGATATATGACCGCTTAATTAAATAAAATTATAAGGGCACGTCAATTTTATCTAATCTAAATTTTCAATAATGACCGTAAGTGATGCTACTCACCTATTCTTAGTTCATCAAAGAGTGCAACGCCACTTGTAGTTTGTTTTGCATAGCAACACAATAATATAATCTTTGGCATTGCTCCTTCTGAAGCCCCATCACAATAATTGCTGATGGTCATTTACAAGATGGCGCAGTCAGTTCTATCTAATCTAGGTATTCAATAATGACTGTAAGTGATGCTACTTACCTATTGTTAGTTCATCAAAGAGTGCAACGCCACGGGTACTTAGTTTTACATATCAACACAATAATATAATCTTTGACATTGTTCCTTGTAAAATCCCATCACAATAATTACTGATGGTCATTTACAAGATGGCGCAGTCAGTTCTATCCAATCTAGATTTTGAATAATGACAGTAAATGGTGCTACGTACCTATTGTTAGTTCATCAAAGAGTGCAACGCCACGTGTACTTAGTTTTGCATATCAACACAATAATATAATCTTTGACTTTGTTCCTTGTAAAACCCCATCACAACAATTACTGATGGTCATTTACAAGATGGCGCAGTCAGTTCTATCCAATCTAGATTTTGAATAATGACAGTAAATGGTGCTACTTACCTATTGTTAGTTCATCAAAGAGTGCAACGCCACGTGTACTTAGTTTTGCATATCAACACAATAATATAATCTTTGGCATTGTTCCTTGTAAAACCCCATCAGAATAATTACTGATGATCATTTACAATATGGCACAGTCAGTTCTATCCAATCTAGATTTTGAATAATGACAGTAAGTGACGTTACTTACCTATGGTTAGTTCATCAAAGAGTGCAACACCCCGTGTAGTTAGTTTTGCACAGCAACACAACGGTATAATCTTTGACAATGCTCCTTCTAAAACCCCATCACAATAATTACTGATGGTTATTTACAAGATGGCGCAGTCAGTTCTATCCAATCTAGATTTTGAATAATGACAGTAAATGGTGCTACTTACCTATTGTTAGTTCATCAAAGAGTGCAACACTACATGTAGTTAGTTTTGCATAGCAACACAATAATATAATCTTTGACATTGCTCCTTCTAAAACACCAACACCTAATAATTACTGATGGTCATTTACAAGATGGCGCAGTCAGTTCTATCCAATCTAGATTTTGAATAATGACAGTAAATGGTGCTACTTACCTATTGTTAGTTCATCAAAGAGTGCAACGCCACGTGTACTTAGTTTTGCATATCAACACAATAATATAATCTTTGGCATTGTTCCTTGTAAAACCCCATCAGAATAATTACTGATGATCATTTACAAGATTGCACAGTTCTATCCAATCTAGATTTTGAATAATGACCGTAAGTGATGCTACTTACCTATTGTTAGTTCAACAATTAGTGTAATACCACGTGTAGTTAGTTTTGCATATCAACACAATAATATAATCTTTGGCATTGTTCCTTGTAAAACCCCATCAGAATAATTACTGATGATCATTTACAATATGGCACAGTCAGTTCTATCCAATCTAGATTTTGAATAATGACAGTAAGTGACGTTACTTACCTATGGTTAGTTCAACAATTAGGGGGACGTCACGTGTATTTAGTTTTGCTTAGCAATACAATAATTTAGTCTTTGACTACGCCTTCATGTAAAATTCCAACACAGGTAATAGTTATTGATGGCAATTTACAAAAAAATTAATGATCGTATTCACTACCATGAAATTTCCGTATGATTAAATATTGCCTCAGTTTACACTCTTCCCGTGAGAACAAATTCTCTAAATTCTATAAGTTAAGTAAAAATATCACTTACTAATAAAAAAATTAGATAACCTTTTTAAAAATGAAAATGTACCTATTCACAATTTTAACCTCCCTCGGCGAACCTTTTTTTTTGGTATGATCGGCCAAGTCCTAAAAAGTTTTTATGACGTCTGTTCTAGAGTATTATTAAAGGCCGGTCTCACCAAAGTCGTCTAACGGCTAATCTCTGATTAAACGGAGAACTGAGTCCCACCATTGGTTGGCATCATGGGTTAATCGCAGTTAGACGTTAAACGACTTTAGTGAGACCGGCCCTAAAACAAACGAAATTCTGTGACCTAAATTTCACTTCCTCTAAAACCATAAATTATGATGACTAAGCTTTCTAGTAATTCAACTTATTAAGGTCAAAAAACAGACATTACAATTCTTCCACTTCTTCTGGATTATTAAAAAAATATTTGCATTTAAATCAAATAAATGTATAAAAATTTATTCTGTTTTCATTAAATATTATTATGCTGAAACATCCTGTTTTAACAAACGGGCTTTAAAATGACCCTTCGCCACAACTTTATTGTTAAGCTAATTGATCAAAATTCCCATAAAGTAATTCTATAATATTCATCAAGTAATTTGAACTAAAAATTTTAATTGTAAATCTGCATGAATAACTAATAGATTATAGTAGATTCTGTATCTATAGTATAAATTAAATCACTATTCAGTTTTCCATTAAAAGTGTTTACTTAACATACTTCAATACTATGTTCACGTAATTCAACTTATTAATAGTAAAAGCCAGACATTATATTCTTTCTACTTCTTCCGGATTATTAAAAAATATTTGCATTTAAATCAA
>CM063511.1:77428894-77453894 GCA_032207245.1 Pardosa pseudoannulata | reverse complement strand
ACCTGTAAAATTTGGATATAATTTATAGATGTTAGGATCCTACAACGGATATCCTTTTTCTATTATTTCTTACCAAAATGCTAGTTTAAGAACTGCAAGAGAAAACCAACAGTGTGCTTAAAATGTAATGTTGGACTTTGACTGATTTCCCAAATTTCACATCTGAATCAGCCTAATACAATGTAAGTGATATTTGTTAAATTTTATTAGTGTATTGGACCGTTGGCCTATTTATAGGTCAGCTAATTACTTAAAAACTTAAAAATATTTTTTTCAAAATTTTGGTTTTATATGCTTAGTTACACCATATTAATGATATGGACAAATTTTTAATAAATTACAGTAATATTTAGTTGGTGTGGTACAATATGGGTTAAACACAAGAAATGATATCATAAGACAGATTGAGATATTCACCTGCCAATTGAATTCGAGAGACTAAATTTTCTTCCTACATTTTAATGTCAACCTTTTAAAGCAATTCAAAAATTCTTAGTTAAAATATTTTGGATTTTGCAAATCTTTCACGCAATAAATAATGACTAGTTCATTCAAATACAAAAATTAAGGGGGCGATGAAATTCATTAAAATTTTATTTCCCAGTTCCTAATAGAAGATTAAAGTAAAACGTTTCTTGTAAAACATGAAAAATGTAAGTCATATAGAACATTACCAAACCTGAAAGAAGTTCTAAATGTGTTGTATTAACACTAAACATACCATATAATGGGTCAAATGATCCATAAGATTTATGTAAAAAATGCGATGGGAAATGAATTAAAAATTCTTATTCTTTGTGTTTGCAATGCATACAAATTAACAATATACAATTTTGTTTAATTATAATAAAGTTTATTTGTCGATTTGATTCCAATTTTCACATTTCGTACATTTTTGATCAGAAAAAATAAAGTCCGGTCATTTGACCGGCTATGGTAGAAATAGGTATGTATTAAGTGTTGGTATATTTAGCGTTTATATTGTATTTACGACTTGCCACATTTGTTTAAAAACAGCATATTTTCTACTTAATTAAGGGAATCACAGTAAATAATAAAAATTAAAATCTCTATCTGTAGAACTGAAATAGCATCTTAAGATAAATTACATTTATGAACCGATTATAGTATTATACCTCAAAATAAGTAAGCAAAGAAACAGTATAAATTCTTTAGACTGATTAATTTCAGAGAATTAATTTTCTTGCTATTTTAAATATTAATCCTTTAACACAAATCCAAAAATTTTAAAAAAAATTAACTCATATTTTTCAATTAGAAAATTGCACATAATTAATAGCTGCTTTCTTCAAATAAGGAAATCGCGACAGGCCGGAAATTCATTGCACATTTTAATCCCTCCCTAATCACGTGCATTTAGCAATTTAATAATTTGTCCAAAAAACGTAGAAAAAGAAAACTCGGACTTTATTAATTTAAACTAAATACTCATTATACACTGTACTCATTATAAACTGAATACTCATTATAAATGTGTTGTATTAATATTGTATTTACTACTTGCCACATTTGTTTAAAAGCAGCCTATTTTCTATTCAATTAAGGGAATCACATAAAATAATAAAAATTAAAACCTCTATTTGTAGAACTGAAATAGCATCTTAAAATAAATTACATTTATGCACCGATTATAATATCATACCTCAAAATAAATAAGCAAAGAAACAGTATAAATTCTTTAGACCAACTTAATTTCAGCGAATTACTTTTCTTGCTATTTTAAATATTAATCTTTTAACACAAATCCAAAAATTAAATAAAAAACAATTTTAACTCATATTTTTCAATTAGAAAATTCCACATAATTAATAGCTGCTTTCTTCAAATAAGGAAATCCTGAGACACCAGAAATTCATTACACATTTAATCATTTTAATCCCTCCCTAATCACATATATTTAGCAATTTAATAATTTGTCCAAGAGACGTAGAAAAAGGAAACTCAGACTTTATTAATTTAAACTGAATACTCATTATACACTGCCTAAAGATAAAAGACCCTTTCATTTTTCTTTCTCGTTCACTCTTTATTAGTATATATTTTATAATTTTATTATATTTTTAAATATTAGATTTCATTTTCATATTTCCCTAGGATATAGTAATTTACATAAAATCTTTAGAGTGTCATATTAAAGAATGTTTAATTTTATTTTAAAACTGAAGTTTATTAATCAAGCATGCCAAGTAGATTATTATGGTAGCAGATATTAATGATCACGCAAGAAATAAATCTTTAAAATATTTGCATTTTAATATTTACTATTTGATAAATTTTTATAGGAAGATAAAATTTTCTGTTTAGATGATGATATTACAAAAAAAAATCAAGAGTGTTTTTTCCATCTAAAATAAGTGAAAAGATTCCAGATGAAAAATCAAGTAATTCGTCTAACTTAATGTCAGAGATTAAATTGATGTTGTTTTTTGATATGGTATTTTTAATGCTAATCATTCAACACGGTTAAAAATTCACTAAAATACAGGGTGTCCCAAAACGACCACATAAATTCTGCACAGCTAGATTCCTCGTTGAGAGTACATAAAAACTGCCCAGAGAAGAGTTCCTGTACGATCCATAGTTTACGAGAAAAATGCATGACGCATGTATGACGTATGAAAAATGTGTGACGAGAAAAAGTATGACGCCACTTCCAGTGCAAGAAAAAACACTTTATTGAACATATCAACAGCAGCATATGAACGGGCATACTGCCTAACAGTTCGTAAGGAATTCCCATTACATCGGCCGTGCATCAGGTACATTTCGCAGTAGTCAAGAACGGAATACATCGCCACCATACGAAGACTACCGGTAACTGCAAGATGCAGTCTTTTAAATACCAGTTCAACTGCGGCTTAACGTCATCCCATGGCGCGCGCGCATGCATGACGCGATATGCACGGCGAACGTTTTAAACATTATCGTCTGGAAAGATATGCAAATACTGTTGTTGATATGTCTAATAAATTTTTTTTTCTTGCACCGGCAGTGATGTCATACTTTGTTTTTCGTATTTTTCTCGTAAACTATACATCGTACAGGAATTCTTCTTTTGGCAGTTTTTATGCACTCCCAAAAAGGATTCCAGCTGTGCAGAGTTTATGCGGTCGTTTTGGGACACCCTGTATATTACTTTGAAGTCATATCTTACAATTAGAAACAACCACATGAAAAATGATGTGAATTATGAGACTTCGAAATCGATATAAAAATTCAATCATCATAGTATAAAATATTTTCTAATGTTGATTCTACATTTGCAGTCTTTTAAATCTTATAGTTTTGATGTTTGCAAAATAATGCTGTATGTTAATACATGTAAGGCTAAATGTTTTGTACTTAAATTAACATTATAATAAACTAGCATATAGCCCGTCATATGACGGGATCTGTAAATTTTTTAATTTTCCAGAAATGGTAGGTACACAATGAGGCAGGTAAAAAAATGGTTTGCTTTTTGGCTGAGAATTATTTGGTCACGCTCAATAATTTGCTTATCTCCTGACTAGTCTAAGGTCTCCTTATACTGTGAATGTAGTTTAGAATCTTTTTGAATTTAATTAGTCAAACCGTCTGGTTATGTATAAAAAACAAACACACAAACGAACAAACTTTTTAATTTTCAAAGGTATATAACTTAAATGTTAGATATTTATCCGTCCGTGAAATAGACTCCTATAGTTTTATGAAAAGAATTTGTTGTTAATACCGGTGATAAAATTTTCATTGCAACAAAAAATAATCGATGATTCAATTTAAAATTATCACTTATATACCTAATCTATTATTTAAGCCAAATATAAAAGAAAATTATTTACGTAATATCTAAGTTCAGTGATAAAAAGTATGAAAATAATGCAGACGATATTTAAATAATTTAAAATAAGAAATGATTAAATGAGATGGTTAAATTATTAAAGTCATAATGTTAGGAAAAAATGTTATTTTTACCTACTTATTATGTGATAAACTTAATCACCTGCTCTTAACCGGGGAAAATAGGACTTGATACAATGGCATTAAATGATCGAAAAGGGGGAAGGGGTAAATTTCGAAAATTTAAAGTGTCGCTTTGAATTTTGATAACCCTAAATCATCAAGAATTCAATATTGATGCCTGTGATGAGGCGATTTAGATTAGTAATATAACTGATTAATTAATACCAGAAGTAAAATGTTTGGGATCTAAATCTGACCTCGTCACATCTTTTGTAAAGGGGAGAGGACAATAAAAAATTATTTCAACTGTCTTTCGTCTTGTGCGGGATTCTCGGGTGGGGTTCTGATCCCAGTCCCAGATTAGAATCGCGTCTCCGTACATGACTCTAAATAAGCATGTACCTTTGTGGAGTTGTTTATGAGTCCCTAAGGGACAGTGCCCAATTTGAAAGGATAAGGTTTTTCCACGTTTGCGGTTTGAAAGCGGGGTTAAAGAGACCAATTGGATTTTTGCAACTCTCCTGATTGGACGAAGAGAGATAAGAATGGACACAGATGAAAAATACGTAAAATAAGAAAAGTCAAGAGGAAGGCGTTCGGCAGTTCGAGAATTGTGTCGAGTCGAATCGAGTAGGGTAGAGATTTCCGACTGTGAGAGGTCAGAAGTCGGAGGAGACTTCGGGAGTCCAAGGAGAAAGCCTTGAGTTCGACAGAGACTCCGGAAACGTTTGGAACATCTCGCGGCTAACAGCCGTGTTCCTGTGTTAAATATTACAGCCGCACCTCAAATACTCAGAAGGAAGCCCCTGATCAGACCGACGGAAGATTGAAAATTGCGACCACACATACCCAGTCCTGGATAGCTCTCAACCAACAGTGTTCCTGGCGCACCATATAGACCCACAAAGGTACTCATTATACATATATATATATATATATATATATATATATATATATATATATATATATATATATATATATATATATATATTGAAATTGAGATTGGGTCCTCTCTCTTATATCGATAACTAAGCGATAAGAAATTATATTTGTCAGATCTTAATTAGTGTAGCACCTAAATTGACCATGTTGAAAAAGTTAATGAAAATTTTGTATATTATTAATGTATATTGTAGCGTACTGGGGCTCTAAGTGAACCCTGAAAAAGGATAGCGGAGTCCTACGTGTAAGACTATGATATTTATTAAGAAACACGATATTGAAGTTGAATAAATACAGATGAAATTGATGAGTATCTACAATGAAATAAATGATCGATGCAGGAATCAGCTTCCTAAAAGAAAAAAAATGTGGGGAGGACACTCAGTCGCTCCCTCGTCGTTCTGGCCTATGAGTTCACACCGACTCCATCGGTCAAAAATCCTCTCTGGACCTCGAACTCCCTCTTCTTATATAGTCGTCTCCGCAAGAATGTCCGTCTCAGCTGATCGGACAGCTGGTGGATGACGTGTTGGGGAAAACGCGTGTCGGCTCTCTCGCCAGCAGGTGCTTTTGAGGCTTGCAGTAATCGAGAGCAATCTCGCGTTGCCCTTGGACAACGTTTGGCGAACAAGATAAGAAAGTAATGTGGTTTGTAGTATTGTTGCAATGTAGAGGACTTGCTGTAGTGTGAGAGTCTTTCTTTGAGATGCCATTGAAACGAACACTGGAAACAGTTCGCTAGCATCCCAAAGAATGTCTCAGATAGAATGATTTAAGATGGTCTTCGATGTCAACAATCCTCCATTCAGCACGACGAGAATGTAACGAGAATTCGTTACAATATATAATTGTAATAAATTTACTTAATTTTGCTTTAAAGCTGATTTCTGTCACCCTTAATGTTGCTTATTAGTTTATTTTTATTTTAAGTCTTTAGTCTCTCAGAACCTGTGGTTGAATTTAAACTCAATATACACAACGCAACCCAAATAATATTTAGTCTTTGTGACTAAAAGAAATAATTAACCACTATAAATTCGATCATAAGTATATACCTAAAGTTTAACGAGAGCTACACGACAATACCCCTATCCATTCCAGGTCCAACCGCTTCATAAATTCGAGGACAGACGGACAGCTAACTTAGGCTTTTATTATATAGAGGATTGTAAAATCTTGTCTTATATCTTAAACAGAAAAAATGATACCATAATACGGATCGACCTATTCACCTGCCAATTTTATTCGAGAAACTAAATTTTCTTCCTACATTTTAATAACAACCTTTTAAAGCAATTCGAAAATTCTCATTTGAAATATTTTGGATTTCGCAAATCTTTCAAGCAATAAATAATAACTAGTTAATTCAATTACAAAAATTAAGGATGAGTTGAAATTCATTAAAAATTTAATCATTACAATCTCTACCCCTCAGTATGTGTGTTTAACATTTTAACAGTCTTTCAAAGAGATGCGCAAAAAAGAAAAAAGATACGATATTAATTTAAGATAAATATTAATTACACATTGTCGGGAGATAGCAGGACCTAATCATTTTTATATGCCATTCACATTTTGTCAAGCATAAATTTTATTTCCAGTGTACTCTTAAATAATAGTTTTCCATTAATAAAGATATCTCCTCCAGTTATATTAGTCTTTAAGATATTATATCTTTAAGATGTTTTGAAGCAAAGTTTAACTTTGTTTTAAAACTTTGACATTTAATTATCAAACATAAAAGAAAATATATTAATAAATATTAATGGCTTTAAACTATTGGTTTTCCTTCAAAATCTTTTTAGCTAAGAAATCCCTACTTGAAAAGTGTGTGTGCAAGATTGTCTGTGTGCACAATGTTGTAAAAGGAGTTGACTGCTGTATGAATTTCATGTATACACACAAGATATAAAATGTGTTGTTCTTTTGGACGATTCTCGCCTATCCCACACACACACTATATATATATATATATATATATATATATATATATATATATATATATATATATATATATATATATATATATATATATATATATATATATATATATATATATATATATATATATATATATATATATATATATATATATATATATATATATATATATATATATATATATATATATATATATATATATATATATATATATATATATATATATATATATATATATATATATATATATATATATATATATATATATATATATATATATATATATATATATATATATATATATATATATATATACTTATAGGACTTACACTCATGTGATTTTGGGTGAATCGATAACATTCGTTCTATATTTACAAACACATAATATATATGCATACATACACTAGCACATATATATGTGTATATATATATATATATATACGTATATATATACATAAAAGTTATATATATATATATATAAGTATATATATATATATGTATATATATATGTATATATAGGTGTATATATATATATATATATATATATATATATATATATATATATATATATATATATATTATATATATACATACATATATATATACATATATATGTATATATATACATACATACATATATATATGCATACATATATATACATATATATACATATATATATGTTTATATATGTATATATATGTATATATATGTATATATATATATATGTATATATATATGTATATATATGTATATATATATATATATATATATATATATATATATATATATATATATATATATATACTCTAAGAAGTCTAAGAAGTCTCCTACTCGAAGATATTTAACTCTAAGAAGTCATTAAGCTGTTTGCAATCTAGAGAAGTGGTAAAATCATTATTCAGTTAAATATTACGATCTCTGGGATACTGACTTATTAACTAAATAAATCCTTTTAACATTGTTTTTTAATTACTTTAACTAATGTATTTAACATTTTACAGTCCACGGTTCTCAAAAGGGAACATTATATTAATAAAATTATTTAAAATTAAACATTTTACAGTCCACTGTTCCCAAAAGGGAACATTATATTAATAAAATTATTTAAAATTAAACATTTTACAGTCCACTGTTCCCAAAAGGGAACATTATATTAATAAAATTATTTAAAATTAAATTTCATCAATATTGATACAAAAAATTAGAAAATGTAGTAAAAGGTCTATTCAATTTTTAAAATTAATTTTTAAAATTTCTATGATTAATAGAAAAATTAATAAAAAATCATAAAAACGACCCTTTTCATCATTTTCTATAGAGTGCATATTAAAAATTCACTTAAATGTAAAAAAAATCTAATGCTTCTAAAATCCGATTGGTATAGTTAAAACAACATTAATATATTTAAAAAATATGAAATTCGACATTAATAATCAGAAACGTATCTGGAATAATTTATTAATTATTTGTGTTCCCAATTGGGAACAATGGACTGTTGCTGATATACTCATCGAAATAATTTCCTCTTCGGAGAGCATTTCTTGAAAGGGGTAGGAAATGAAGGGGAATTCCCTAATTTTATGAAAGGGCATTTCAATTCTATAAGCAGTCTAGTGCGTTCACTTCTCAGGTATTATTTTGAAAGATGTTAAATGTATTTTGTCTGTGAACTACAAGTTACAACCGCTCTTCTAAGAATTGCACCAGGGAAAGTCAGGGGTCAGCATGAACCCAAAGTTTACCGCCCTATATCACAGAGAAAAAGTGATGGCCATTTTCTTGTACAAACAACGCAAGGTAGACTTGCACGGTGCACATTAAATGCAAGATTAGCTTGCAAGGAGTGAAAGAAAAAATTGCATTTCCATTGATTTCCAATATATCATGGCATAAAGGTATAAACTCCTATTTTTGATATTTGTTTAAGAAAATGTTGTTTTCATTTAAATTTATAATTTTTAAACTTTATTGACATATGTCCTTAAATTTAAAAATAAATTTTAAATTCATTCTAATTATTTTCATTATTATTCAATATAATATATATATATATATATCATTCTACTCAATTTATATATATATATATATATATATATATATATATATATATATATCATTCTACTCAATTTGTGAATGCAGTGTATAGTCAGAAGTGGCCAATGTTCCCAATTGGGAACATCATGAAAATCGTAAAAGAAATTTTTTCCACAATTAAATGATTAATATATTTTAACTGAAGCATTAAAAGGCAAGATATGCTAAAAAAAATAATTTAAAATATATCTGGATCTGAATTTGGCCTGTAAAATGTTAAGATGATAACTTATATGAGTCAATAAATGACGTATATTTATCTCATTGAAATTTTTTAAAATTTCTACACAATTAATAAAGAATTTGATTTATTACATACCATGAAAAACAAAACTCTTATAACTTCAAATGTATTAAAGTACAAGACAATTCCTAAGAGTTCTTACAAATGGCAAAAGCACGGTTGCATCGCACCGTCTCCGCATACTCAGAACCAGATGGTCCAACATTTCTTGAAATAGGAGTGCCCATTTCGCAATGAGCATCTCGTTCTGAGTATGCGGAGACGGTGCGAAGCCTATTCCTTAATAGGGGAGGGCATATCCCATATTAAGGAACACCTGCTTGTTGTTCTTCTTCTTGGATAGACAATCATGAGTCACGATACTAGACGTTCAATAAAGCTTGTTTTTGTTTGATTCCATGCCGTATACATTGTAGTTTTTCAGCGCCGATGCTTTCGTTATCCTTTCGGTACATAATACTATCTTTCATTTCTGAATTTAACGTTTTTCAGATGATTTGTCATGGAGTTATGGCAAAAAACCCACCTGTTGCTTAAGTTTTACACACCAGCGTATATGCATGGTCACAATGTTCTTTAAGTTCTCAAACAATACCTCTAGTGGTGTCAGGCCAAGCCTGGGAGTCTTCTGCATCGTCCCTGCTTCTAAATTAAGAGGACCCAGCGGAAGTAATGTTACTCGCATCCGAAGCATTCCTCAAGCTCCAAGTGCTCTACGGGTGGTGTTAAATGGGTAACAGTTTCTCAACCATGTATTGGCATAAATATATATGTGCTTGTATGGCCAGCTGCATCAGAAAAGCAAATAACAAATGCTTTTGTCAAAAACTGCTTAAAATGACTATCACAGTGTGTCCACATAGAAGTGAGATATGGAGAACATATCCTGTAAATATAGAATGATATGTGGTGATCACGTAATTTGCCAAAGATTGACGTCATACTTTTCATTACTAATTAAGGCCGTTGACGTAATGTTCAGTCTAAGTAAATAGTGTCTTGTACATAATTTAAATATTGTAATGTATTTTCACATATTGTAACATGAATTCATTCATCTGTATTGATATTTGTAAAGTTTTATAATTATCGTTTGATTTGGTTTTAGAGCGCTACGGTCTACTTTCTGCAACACGAGGGCTAATGAGACCGGGACCTACTGCTTAAAGCCGATTCCGAACGGCTACGAACATCCATGCCATAGTGGGATTCGAATCCACGAACTCCGGTTCCGAAGGCCAGCACCCTAACCATTCAGCCATCGTTTGGCTTATAATTATCGTAGTTTTATTTGTGGCAACACATCATTTTTGTAAATATGCAAATATTTGTATATGTTGTCTGCCTATATAAGAGTCAGTGTGCCAGTAGCATCAAACTCGGTTGCTGATGTTTGTTTATGATGATGTTTATTTATTGTTTTCATTATGCTATCTTAAATAAATCCCTCTGTCTAGATCTAGTTGTTTTATTTTAACTGCACCATGTGAATCCTTTCTGAGCATGGTTTTATATATGATATGATCCCTGCGTATACTTCTTTAAGAATCATAGAACCTTAGCAGGGGTCCCCGTAGATATGATACCACTAAAGATAGTCCTTTCACCTTAAGCGGATGTCATGTACAATTTGTTGAAAATATTCTATTTGTTTGAGGTAATTCATTGAGTAATTAGGTAAGATTATCAGGTATTTTTATAATTCTTTCTTTTTTAAAGCACTACAGCCTGAGGCCAAGGCTGAGTTTTTCCAGGTTCTATCTGCTGCAAGATCTCTATTTCTTTTTTTGACAGTAATAAGTACTCTAATTCACCACTTAATTTTTGATCCTTTCGTTTTTTTCTTTTAAAGTACTTTATTTACTCTTTCCATTATTTCTTAGTGATTTCGAGCTTCAGTTTATTGTATTTAACAGTTTAATCTTTTATATTTTTATATTGTCAGTCGACAAATGGTCTATTCTTTCCTGCACAATAAATATTTATTTTTTGAGATTTTTTAATCGGTGTATTCATCAATTAAGAATGTCCATAGCATTCCCATAGATTATGAATTTATAAACTAATTTAGTTTTTTTTTTGTTCAAAACTCTTTTGTATTTATGTCATTTGCGTATTTACTTCAAGAAATTTATAGAGTGTGACCTTCTAATAAACTATTAAATTGTTTTTATCTTCTTTTTATTGCACTCATACACTGTTCAGGAAGCTTATAATTTTTCTTTATTCTCACCGTTTATTTACTGCAAGACTCCTAGTTTCTTTTATATATAATTTTCTAGAGTCAAGCCATATGTGATCTTCCTCTTTCCCAAGATATTAAAATGTTTTACTATGTCATCGAGTCAATAGGTGTCCAAGCCATCGCAGTCTATTTATTAGAACTATTGTTTATTTTTATAAATTTCTTGAATAAGTCCAAAAATTATTTGTAAATGACCTTTTTTCTTAAGATTTTTAAACTCAGCTTTATTTTCATTTAAGGTTATTTAGCATTCACTTCCATAGCAGAAATGTCAAAAATTTTTATAGATGTTAATTTTAGTCTACTTATAAATGCCAAGGTTTGTAAATTCTTCTTTAGTTTCATTCCGATCCTGTTGTTTATCTCTACGTTCAAGTCATTATTAGTGGTGATGGTTGTTCCAAGATATTTGAACTGTGAAACTATTTCAAAGGTGTAGCCTTCCACTGTAAATGACTTTAGATTAGGTGTACTCTGGGATGTTTCCATAAATTTTGTTTCATCTTCGTTTATTTTTAAGCCTTATTTACTAGCCTCAGCTTCTAATAAATTAAAAGCTTCTATAATATAATTTCTGGATCTAGCAACCAAGGCAATGTCATCAGCAAATGCCAAGGTTTGTAAAGTCTTCTGGTACGTTTGGGTAGTTTCATTCCGATCCTGTTGTTTATCTCTACGTTCAAGTCATTATTAGTGGTGATGGTTGTTCCAAGATATTTGAACTGTGAAACTATTTCAAAGGTGTAGCCTTCCACTGTAAATGACTTTAGATTAGGTGTACTCTGGGATGTTTCCATAAATTTTGTTTCATCTTCGTTTATTTTTAAACCTCATTTACTAGCCTCAGCTTCTAATAAATTAAAAGCTTCTATGATATAATTTCTGGATCTAGCGACCAAGGCAATGTCATCAGCAAATGCCAAGGTTTGTAAAGTCTTCTGGTACGTTTGGGTAGGTTCCGTCCGTTGTTAACTATTTGGGATTTCTGAACAAGAGAGTTTTTACAGGGTGGGGCTGTCAACCTTACGCCCAACCCCCAACCTAGAGGGCCAGTCCCTTGATAGGGACAGGGCACCTGTCTACACCCCCAGGCACTGGGTACCCATTTTAGTCGACTCATACGACATGCATGAGCTACATTGGAACTATTTTTTCGCACCCGGTCACCACACGGCTGATGTCTACCAAAATAGCAGACCATTATTTTCTCAATACTTATTAAATATTCTGTGATTAAATATTCTGGAATTACATCAAAATGTTGTAAAGCTTTATTCAATAACTTACAATTTGGACATTATAACAATGATCTCTATATGTTTCCATAATTTTTTTTTTATCTTCGTTTATTTTTAAGCCTCATTTACTAGCCTCAGCTTCTAATAAATTAAAAGCTTCTATAATATAATTTCTGGATCTAGCAACCAAGGCAATGTCATCAGCAAATGCCAAGGTTTGTAAAGTCTGGTACGTTTGGGTAGGTTCCGTCCGTTATTAACTATTTGGGATTTCTGAACAAGAGAGTTTTTACAGGGTGGGGCTGTCAACCCTACGCTCAACCCCCAACCTGGAGGGCCAGTCCCTTGATAATCCCCAGGGGCAGGGCACCTGACTATACCCCCAGGCACTGGGTACCCATTTTAGTCTACTCATACGACATGCATTAGCTACATTGGGACTATTCTTTCGCACCCGGTCACCACACTGCTGATGTCTACCAAAATAGCAGACCATTATTTTCTCAATACTTATTAAATATTCTGTGATTAAATATTCTGGAATTACATCAAAATGTTGTAAAGCTTTATTCAATAACTTACAATTTGGACATTATAACAATGATCTCTATATGTTTCCATAAATTTTGTTTTATTTTCGTTCATTTTTAAGCCTCATTTACTAACCTCAGCTTCTAATAAATTAAAAGCTTCTATAATATAATTTCTGGATCTAGCAACCAAGGCAATGTCATCAGCAAATGCCAAGATTTGTAAAGTCTTCTGGTAAATGGTTCCTATAGTTTTTACTTTTAATCTTTTAGATTAATTTTAAATTACATATAATAGTAGCAAAAGACAAGTCGAACAATTTATCTGCCCCTTATATTTCAGACATTTTTTTAATGCGCAACAGCCCCTAGGGGGCCAAAGCTTATGGTGCAAATCTCCGTTTGCGTGACCAAAGGCCCTGGGGTGCGAAGTTCCGGTTAGGTGGTCAATATTACGCGGGCCCCCAGTGTTTAGTTCCCAAGCATGCTTGGTCCTCAATTTCTCTACCCACTGAAGGGATGAAAGGTTAAGTCAACCTTGCCTAGCCCGGGGATGGAACCTCGGACCTGCGTCGTGGAAGCGCGAAGCGTTACCCCAACATCACTTATTTCAGACGTTGTAGTTTATTAATATTTAGTATATTTTAAAGCAAGTCTTAATTTCGAGCAACAATGTTATTCCATATTTTACATTAAGAATAAAAATGGCTGTATTCGTAATATATAGAAAATACGGAAGCTTAGTTTCCGTTAAAAATACTATCCTTCAAATTCCCCTGATCACATGCACTTAACATTTTGACATTCTGTTCAGAAGGGAAGAAAAAGAAAAGCTGAAACAACATTAATTTGAGCTGAATACTCATTATACATAGCCTGAAGTAACTGAACTTTAACATTTTTCTTTGTCCCACACTCTTTACTAGGAATAAATATAAATATCATTAAGTCTTTGTTTTTGTTTTTTAATATTAAATTTATGTTCGTATAAATACTTCTCCGGGCTACAAATAATACGGCAAAATCTTTGAGATTAAATTTCAAATGAATGGTTAGTTTTCTTTCAAACTGTTATTTTAGTTCTCAACCAAAGTATCTTAAAACATCAATAAATATTAATGACTTTAATGAACAACTTTTTTAAAAACGTGCTATTTATATCAAAAACTATTTATTTAAAATCTGTAAGATCATTTTTCAATTTTTACATTTGATGCTGTGATAAATTTAGTTGCTATCTGAACAAACATCTATTGCTTTTTTCTTTGTTAAACACACTATGGTATTTTAAAGGGTATGATATAAAATCCAGTTATTGACATTGATATATACTATTAAGAAAGTACAAGAGTCTATATAATAAATGTCACATAATGTAATATAACAAATATACAATAATAAATGTCACCTAATGTATTATAATAAATATACAATAACTAGCATATTGCCCGTCATATGACGGGATCAGTAAAATTTTTAATTTTCCAGAATTGTAGGCAAATAAAAAAATGGTTTATTTTTTTTGGCTGAGAATTACCTTTCAACAAAAATAATCAATTAAAATTATCACATATGTACTTAATCCATTATTTAAGTCAAATAAAAAGAAAATTATTTATGTAATATTCAAGTTTAGTGATAAAGCGTATGGAAATAATGCAGAACAAATTTAAATAATTTAAAATAAGAAATGATTCAATGAGATGGTTAAAGGAATGAAGTCATAATGCTAGAAAAAATTGTTTTTACCTATTTATTATGTGATAAATTGATCAATTTAATCGCTTGCTCTTAAAATGGGCTTGATATAATGACATTAAACGCTCGAAAAGGGGACGGGGTGGATTTCGAACGTTTTAAAGAGGACAGTATTTTTAGCTGTAATACGAAGCTTATTCATACCAATTTACTTCAAAATCGGATCTATAGTTTAGGAAAAGATAAACTTTACTCGCTTTGAATTTTGCAAACCCTAACTCATCAAAAATCCAATATGGATGCTCTATCCATTCCAGGTCCAAAAGATTCATAACTTCGAGGACAGATGGGCAGATAACTTAGGCTATTATTACATTACGAGAAGAAAGTTTAAGGATACACAACATAAAATGTTTATGTGGCCAGAGACATCCATAAAGCAATACGTGAGTTTAATAAAATAAAAATTATAAAAATTATAAAAAGTTGAAAGAATAGTAAAAATTTATTTTAAAAATAATAAAACAACTTTCGGAATAAAAATTTAAAAGAAAAAGCAGAAAATATTAAATTTATTAGACATTAATAAAAACGGATGCGTCGGGGATAGAACCCTCAACGCGAGAAGTACGACGATCAAGTGGGCGGACATCCTACCAAACGTACAACGCTTGCACGCTGTTAGCCAACTAATTAGAGTATATGAAGGTTCAAGTAGAAACAGTCCAGAAATTTAAATATTACTCTCCGCCTTTGCCATCCTATCGAGAATGAATTTCGTATAGAATAAGAGGAAGGATAAGGCTTGAAATAATAGCACTAAACGCTCGAAAAGGGATTTCGAACTCGCTTTCAATTTTGCTAACCCTAACTGGTGAAAAATACAATATGGATGTCTGTACCCATTCCAGGTACAACCGCTTCAAAAATTCTCGGACAGAGAACTTAGGCTATTATTATATAGGGGATAAATGTCACCTAATGTAATATAATAAATGTCACATAATGTTATATAAAAATTCAATAATAATTGTTGCATAATGTAATATAATGAATACAATAATAAATGTCACGTAATGTAATACAATAAATGCAATAATAAATGTCACAATGTTATATAAAAATACAATAATAATTGTTGCATAATGTAATATAATAAATACAATAATATATGTCACATATGATCTTTAACCCCTTCCGGTATGATTTAATAATGAAAAACTGTCCATGAAATAACCGTTTAGTTTTTATTTAAAAAACTTGTTTCATTTTACAATTCTTACATATTCTTAATTAAAATCCACTTTTTACATTGTGTTAAATAATATCAGAAACAGTAAAATTAAGAAAATATCAAAGTAAAACATTAATAAGTTATACAGATAATAGTCTTCAAGCTAGTGGTACTTTTCAAAACAAAGTGCAAAAATATTCTTAATTGTTTACACCGCCAAGTAGTCTCACTTTTAATTTGATTCTTGTAACACAAGCGGCATTTCTTAGTAGGTTTTCTTTTATTCTGACTCATTAATTTGGCAATGACTTATACCAAGAAATTCTAAGTAAATAATATGCAATAGTGACTTGTGATTTTCACAAGTGATAAAAGTGTTGCCAAATTCAGTACACTAGAAATTTTAAACTAAATTAATTATCATATTTAACAGTAACTTTAATCGCATGACGAGTGTAGCTCGTCATTGTGCGGCATGGAATGAAAAACTAATGACGAGCTAGACTCGTCATTTTACCGGAAGGGGTTAAACATTCGCCAGGTGTTCCAATTTTCATCACATGTGCAAGCATAAATTTTAAATGGTGCAAATACAAACACATTTATTTATTGCTTTTTATTATATATCGGATATAGTTTTACTAAAATATCACAGATAAATTCTGTTTTATTGTCTCATGCAACAATTTTGTAAGAATACCATGGACTTAACAAATGGATGGTATAAAAATTACAAACAAGTTAATGAAGTATCAAAAGATTTATGCTAGAATGAACAGGAAAATATTAACCAGGATTAAATGTCAGATGACAGTTTTATTTCTGTTATCGTACATTTTCATACACTGTTTAAAATGACTCGTGCAACTAATTTCTTAATCTGAAAATAAAACATTCAGGATGTGAGAGACTGAGACTCTGAGATTATTAATTGAGGGATTAAACAAACAAATACTAATGGTCATTAATGACTTCTGTTAGGGGCATTTTATGCTAAAAGAAATCAGCTGGATTAGATGTCAGACGAAAGATTTTGTTATCAACGTGCATTTGCACTTACAGATTAAAATGATACGATTTAGGCGAGTGGAGAGATTTAGTAAAAGAATATTAATTTCTCCCATCTAGAATTTATGCTAGGAGTAACAATTCATCAAACAGTGGCGTATCCTATATAATTTAAGAATTTAAAAAATAATAATCTTACTATGTTCGTCTTTAATGATTAAGGTAATTATCAATATTACCTTAATTATGCTAGTGTATAAATATATATACATATATTTATACACTAGCATATAGCCCGTCATATGACGGGACCAGTATAATTTTTAATTTTCCAGAATTGTAGAGTACCCTATGTGGCAGGTAAAAAAAAATGGTTTATTTTTTGGCTGAGAATTATCTGGTACACGCTCAATAATTTGTTTATCTTCATACTCCACTAAAGTCTCCCGATACTTCGAATGCAGTTTAGAATCCCTTTGAATTTATTTAGAAAGATAATTCAAAGTTTTCTTAGCTATGTCAAAATTATCGTTAAATTTTTCCCAATTTTTTTGCCACAGTAATTAATGGAAGTAAAAAAATTAAACTATCATTTCCACTACACCCTGCAGGTAGATAAAATTTATTGTTAATACCGGTGATAAAATTTTCATTGCAACAAAAAAAATTCGATGATTAAATTTAAAATTATCCCATACGTACCTAATCTAATATTTAAGCAACATATAAAATAAAATTATTTACGTAATACCTAAATTCAGTGATAAAACGTAGGAAAATAATGCAGACGATATTTAAATAATTTAAAATAAGAAATGATTAAATGAGACGGTAAAGAAATGACGTCATAATACTAGAAAAAATGTTATTTTTACCTATTTATTATGTGATAAATTAATAAACTTAATTGCCTGCTCTTAACTGGGGAAAATGGGGTTTAAAATAATGGCATTGAAAGCTAGAAAATGGGGGAAGGGGAGATTTCGAACGTTGCCAACCCTAACTCATCAAGAATACAATATGGATTGCTCTATCTATTCCAGGTACAACTACTTCATAAATTCGTGGACAGACGGACAGATATCTTAGGCTATTATTATATAGGGGATTCAAATTTTAAATTAATATAAATACATATGATTATTAAAACTAAGCTAAACTCCTTATCACAACAAACCTTAGGGGGCCAGAGACTACGGGGCCAATCTCAGTTTCCGAAACCGATGGTCTTGGGTTGCGAAGCAGATGTTCCGGTTAGGTGGTCAACCTTACTCGTAACCCCCAGTGTTTATTTCCCAAGCATGCTTGGTCCTCAGTTTATCTACCCACTGAAGCGATGAAAGGCTGCGTCAACCTTGCCCAGCCCGTTGATCGAACCTCGGACCTATGATTCTAAATAAAAATATACATATGATTTATAATTAAAAACTGCTTAAAACATATGAATAGGTTCAATAACTATTTTTATCAAATTTTGAAGTTTTATAGAATTATTTAAAAGTATATCTTAAAAAGTAGGAAAAAACTCTTAAAAAATTTACCTTCATATATATGACTGTAAATTAATCAACTAATAACTATTAACTATTTTTCAAAATAGTTATTATCAATAAATATTTTTTATCAGATTCTGAATTTATAGAAATATTTAAAAGTATATCTGAAAGGTAGGAAGAAACTTAAAACATTTACCTTCACTTCTTATAAAAACTAATTAATAATAACTATAACTATTTTCAAAATAATGTTATCAATAACTATTTTTTTATCAAATTTTGAAGTTTTATAGAAATATTTAAAAGTATATCTTAAAAAATTAAGAAACTCTTACAAAATTTATTATAGATATGACTGTAAATTATCAACTAATAACTATTAACTATTTTTCAAAATAGTTATTATCAATAACTATTTTTTATCAAATTTGTTTTATAGAAATATAAAAAGTATATCTTAAAAATAGGAAGAAACTCTACAAAATTTACTTCATATACCTATAACTGTAAATTAAACATAATTTTAAAATTATTTTATAACTGCATCATATTTGAGGTATTTTTTCTAAAATCTATGAGTAAATATTTTATACTTTTATTAATTTTTGCCAGAAATAAATATCTGTTGATATAATAACAAAATTATTTAAAATTAATTCCTATGCCTTTTAAAAGTAAATACTTTACTTTATTGCGGTTCATTAAAATTATATAAAAATTTTAAATTTACTATTGAAACATAGCAATTAAGTTACAAAACTTATCAACGATCTATATTATAACTTTATTTTATTTATGAAACAAATACATGTAATCTTAGTTTTTTAGGTAAATGGATCATATTGTTTATAGAGTACATAATTTTTATTTTTAATAATTTCTTGATATATATAATAAATAATTTTATGCAGTTAAACCTTCATTAATAACTATGAAAAGACACCTTGAAAGGCACTCATCCTTATATTGTCTACTTTTCTCTTTCTCTTTCCATTTATAAAGTCCTTAAAATGAAACCATGGCCTTCTTATATATTACTTCATATAATGTAACTAAATATTTTTTTCATAAAATTATGTTACTCATTAATGAAAACTTTTATTCGAAATAGGATAATACTTTTTACTTTATATTGAATTAAAAGTAAGCTATCATAAAATAACTTTACACCTTGAAAGGCACTATATCCTTTAAATTGTCGACTTTTCTTTTCTCTCCATTTCTAAAATCCTTAAAATGAAGCCATTGTTCTCTTATATGTAACTAAATATTTTTTATAAAATTAAGTTATTTATTAATGAAAGCTTTTATTCGAAATAGAATAATACCTTTTACTTTATATTGAATTAAAAGTAAGCTTTTATGTGATAACTTTACACTTTAACAGACACTATATCCTTTAAATTGTCTACTTTTCTTTTCTCTCCTTTTCAAATGTCCTTAAAAAGAAGCCGTGAGTCTCTTATATTACTTCATGAAACTAAACATTTTTACAGTTAAGTTACTTATTAATGAAAACTTTTATTCGAAATAAAATAATACCTTTTACTTTATACTGAATTAAAAGTAAGATTTCATAAGATAACTTTACACTTTGAAAGGCACTACATCCTTTAAATTGTCTACTTTTCTTTTCTCTCCATTTCTAAAGTCCTTAAAAAGAAGCCATGATTCTCTTATATTACTTCATGTAACTAAATATTTTTTATAAAGTTAACTTACTTATTAATGAAAACTTTTATTCGAAATAGAATAATACCTTTTTCTTTATATTGAATTAAAAGTAAGCTTTCATAAGATAACTTTACACTTTGGAAGGCACTACATCCTTTAAATTGTCTACTTTTCTTTCCTCTACATTTCTAAACTCCTTATAGAGAAACCATGATTCTTTTATATTACTTCATGTAATGTAATTTAATATTTTTTATAAAGTTAACTTACTTATTAATGAAAACTTTTATTCGAAGTAGAATAATAACTTTTAATTTATACTGAATTAAACGTAAGCTTTCATAAGATAACTTTACACTTTCAAAGGCACTACATCCTTTAAATTGTCTACTTTTCTTTTCTCTCCATTTCTAAAGTCCTTAAAAAGAAGCCATGATTCTCTTACATTACTTCATGTAACTAAATATTTTCTATAAGTTAACTTACCTATTAATGAAAACTTTTATTCGAAATAGGATAATACTTTTTACTTTATATTGATTAAAAAGTAAGCTTTCATATGACAACTTTACACTTTAAAAGACAATATATCCTTTAAATTGTCTATTTTTCTTTTCTCTCCATTTCTAAAGTCCTTAAAAAGAAGCCATGATTTTCTAATATGTAACTATATATTTTTTATAAAGTTATTTATTAATGAAAACTTTTATTCGAAATATAATAATACCTTTTAATTTATATTGAATTAAAAGTAAGCTTTTATGTGATAACTTTACATTTTAACAGACACTATATCCTTTAAATTGACTACTTTTCTTTTCTCTCTATTTCTGAAGGCCTTAAAAAGAAGCCATGATTCTCTTATATTACTTCAAGTAACTAAATATTTTTTATACAGTTAAGTTACTTATTAATGAAAACTTTTATTCGAAATAGGATAATACTTTTTACTTTATATTGAATTAAAAGTAAGCTTTCATAATTAACTTTACACCTTGAAAGGCACTATATCCTTTAAATTGTCGACTTTTCTTTTCTCTCCATTTCTAAAATCCTTAAAATGAAGCCATTGTTCTCTTATATGTAACTAAATATTTTTTATAAAATTAAGTTATTTATTAATGAAAGCTTTTATTCGAAATAGAATAATACCTTTTACTTTATATTGAATTAAAAGTAAGCTTTTATAAGATAACTTTACGCTTTGAAAGGCACTACATCCTTTAAATTGTCTACTTTTCTTTTCTCTCCATTTCTAAACTCCTTAAAAAAACATGATTCTTATATTACTTCATGTAACTAAACATTTTTATACAGTTAAGTTACTTATTAATGAAAACTTTTATTCGAAATAAAATAATGCCTTTTACTTTATACTGAATTAAAAGTAAGATTTCATAAGATAACTTTACGCTTTGAAAGGCACTACATCCTTTAAATTGTCTACTTTTCTTTTCTCTCCATTTCTAAAGTCCTTAAAAAAAGACATGATTCTCTTATATTATTTCATGTAACTAAATATTTTTTATAAAGTTAACTTATTTATTAAAGAAAATTTTATTCGAAATAGGATAATCCTTTTTACTTTATATTGAATTAAAAGTAAGCTATCATAAAATAACTTTACACTTTGAAAGGTACTACATCCTTTAAATTGTCTACTTTTATTTTCTCTCCATTTCTAAAGTCCTTAAAAAGAAGCCATGATTCTCTTATATTATTTCATGTAACTAAATATTTTTTATAAAGTTAACTTATTTATTAAAGAAAATTTTATTCGAAATAGGATAATCCTTTTTACTTTATATTGAATAAAAAGTAAGCTTTCATAGGACAACTTTACACTTTAAAAGGCTCTATATCCTTTAAATTATCTACTTTTCTTTACTTTCTATTTCTAAAGTCCTTAAAAAGAAGCCATGATTCTCTTATATGTAACTAAATATTTTTTATAAAGTTAGCTTACTTATTAATAAAAACTTTTATTCGAAATAGAATAATACCTTTTTATTTATATTGAATAAAAAGTAAGCTTTCATATGACAACTTTATACTTTAAAAGATGCTATATCCTTTAAATTGTCTACTTTTCTTTACTTTCTATTTCTAAAGTCCTTAAAATGAAACCATGACGTCCTTATAATCCCAAGCCGAAGCCCTTTAATGTCAACTAAATAATTATGTGAGAATATTATCAGCTTCTGGGATTTTCATCCTACGCACAGAATTCTCTTCAATTAATCCTCTGTCCATCGCGTCAGTTTACCGGGAGAATGTGGATAGAGAATTCATTGAGGAATACGTTGATAATTACAACTTTTGATAATGCTTTCAATAATTAATTGGTGCATTGAAGCTAAATGACGAACTTTATTCATGTTATTATTATGTCCCTCACTTTATACGAATTGCATTGATTATCATCATTTGAAGAATTACGCAGTTTCTTAATGGGATTCATCTTCGTAGTTAAATAATTTTATGTATAAGCATTTTAATGTATTGAACAATGCTGTCGGGATTTGTAGACGTAGTCCTTTAATACCTCATAGCTTGAAACTTTTCAGTGATACAAGTCAACAAAAATTATATAAGACAAAGATGTATCTGTGAGATACAGCGTGCAAGATGCGCAAGGCTCGAGGCATGAACAGAGTTTTATCAGTCAAATAAAATATAAGTGTATGAATTTAATACTGTGTAAATGTATTATGACTCTTTATGAGATATATAAAACTTTAATGTGACTCTTTTTTGATTTCATGTATGCCAACAGTAAACATAATGCTGAAATTTGAGATTGCAGTAAACTTTTATGAGGTTTGGCACATGGAGAGCTGCTAATTAAATAAAAAAATTAGTTTAAGTAAATTTCAAGAGTAACCAGACTAGACCTAAATAGAACAAAAATCTGAAGTGATACAAGTCAACAGATATCGTATAAGACAAAAATGTATCTGTGAAATACAGCGTGCAAGATGTGGCAAGTTTCGAGGCGTGAACAGAGTGCTATCAGTCAAATAAAATATAAGTTTATGAATTTAATACTTTGTAAATGTATTGTGACTCTTTATGAGATATATATAACCTTAATATGATTTTTTTGATTTCATGTATGCCAACAGTAAATATAAGGCTGAAATTTGAGATTGTAGAATATTTTTATGTGGTTTGGCACACGGAGAGCTGCTAATCAAATAAAAAAAATTAGTGTAAGTAAATTCCGGGTGTAACCAAACTAAACCTAAATCGAACAAATATCTGAAGTGATACAAGTCAGCAGAAATCGTATAAGACAAAGATGTATCTGCTAAATACAGCGTGCAAGATGCGGCGAGTTTTGGAGGTGTGGACAGAGTGCTATCAGTCAAATAAAATATAAGTTTATGAATTTAATACTTTGCAAATGTATTATGACTCTTTATGAGATATATAAAACCTTAATGTGACTCTTTATGTATACCAACAGTAAACATAAAGCTGAAATTTGAAATTGTAGAATGCATTTATCAGATTTGGCACACGGAGAGCCACTAGTAAAAGAAATTAGTGTAAGTAAATTTCGGGAGTAACCAGACTAGACCTAAATCGAACAAAAATCTGAAGTGATACAAGTCAACAGAAATCGTATGACAAAGATGTATCTGTGAGATGCAGAGTGCAAGATGAGGCGAGTTTCGAGGCGTGAACAGAGTGCTATCAGTCAAATAAAATATAAGTTTATGAATTTAATACTTTGTAAATGTATTATGACTCTTTATATATATAACCTTAATATGACTCTTTTGATTTCATGTATGCCAACAGTAAATATAATGCTGAAATTTGAGATTGTAGAATACTTTTATGAGGTTTGGCACACGCAGAGCTGCTAATCAAATAAAAAAAATTAGTGTAAGTAAATTTTGGGAGTAACCAGACTAGACCTAAATCGAACAAAAATCTGAAGTGATACAAGTCAACAGAAATCGTATGACAAAGATGTATCTGTGAGATACAGCGTGCAAGATGAGGCGAGTTTCGAGGCGTGAACAGAGTGCTATCAGTCAAATAAAATATAAGTTTATGAATTTAATACTTTGTAAATGTATTATGACTCTTTATGAGATATATAAAACCTTAATGTGACACTTTTTTCATGTATGCCAACAGTAAATATAATGCTGAAATTTGAGATTGTAGAATACTTTTATGAGGTTTGGCATACGGAGAGCTGCTAATCAAATAAAAAAAATAGTTTAAGTAAATTTTGGGAGTAACCAGAGTAGACCTAAATAGAACAGAAATCTGAAGTGATACAAGTCAACAGAAATCGTATGACAAAGATGTATCTGTGAGATGCAGAGTGCAAGATGAGGCGAGTTTCGAGGCGTGAACAGAGTGCTATCAGTCAAATAAAATATAAGTTTATGAATTTAATACTTTGTAAATGTATTATGACTCTTTATATATATAACCTTAATATGACTCTTTTGATTTCATGTATGCCAACAGTAAATATAATGCTGAAATTTGAGATTGTAGAATACTTTTATGAGGTTTGGCATACGGAGAGCTGCTAATCAAATAAAAAAAATAGTTTAAGTAAATTTTGGGAGTAGAACAGAAATCTGAAGTGATACAAGTCAACAGAAATCGTATAAGACAAACATGTATTTGTGAGATACAGCGTGCAAAATGCGGCAAGTTTCG
>CM063511.1:77418894-77423894 GCA_032207245.1 Pardosa pseudoannulata | reverse complement strand
TATATATTTATATATATATATATATATATATATATATATTTATATATATACATATATATATATTTATATATGTATATATATATATATATTTATATATATATATATATATATATTATATATATATATATATATATATATATATATATTTATATATATATATATATATATATATATTTATATATATATATATATATATATATATATATATATATATATATATATATATATATATATATATATATATATATATATATATATATATATATATATATATATATATATATATATATATATATATATTTATATATATATACATATATATATATTTATATATGTATATATATATATATATATATATATATATATATTATATATATATATATATATATATATATATATATATATATATATATATATATTTATATATATATATATATATATATATATATATATATATATATATATATATATATATATATATATATATATATATATATATATATATATATATATATATATATATATATATTTATAGATATATATATTATATATATATATATATATATATATACATATACATATATATATTTATATATATATATATCTATATATATATTTATATATATATATATAATATATACATATATATATATATATATATATATATATATATATATATATATATATATATATATACATGACGCGAAAAAAACTCAAACTCTTGTAGTTTGAATATGGACAGACGAAAAAGACCTTCAATTTAGAAAAAGATAGATAAAAACACTAGCTGCCGGGGAAGTGAAAAATCATCGTCCCAGAAATCTGTCAGTTTTAATCCAAATATATTACAAGGAAGACTTGCCGTTGGCTTACAAATATTGCTGAAATTCTTCTGAAACCCTAAAATATATCTGCTGTTAGAAATCCTGCTTGACCTAGTGATGTGTCCCAACGTTATCTCAATCCCTCAGTAAAAAATATCTTTTTAAGAAGCGTATATTCATTTTGAGTTTTATCTTCTTTCTGCAGGGCATATTCATTTAAAAAGATGTATTACGATACCCGTGATGCTTAAACTTTATTTCCATTCTTCCTGAAAATCTAACTGTAAGGTTTTTTAAATTTATTTGATATCAACTCACACATCTATGGCCTTCCTTCTTTTGCATATGTTTGTAAAAATATTTTATTTTTATAGATGCCACAAATTTTTAAATGATGTCTTATTAAAACGAATATATTTTTCAATCAATCAAGTCCTAGGATAAATCTGTAATTTTCTCCAAATAAAACACATTTATGTCTTTAACTTTACAAAGAAAATTAAGTTTTAGTGCGTAATTTGTTTATTGAACATGAATTGTTTTTTACAGTTTAAATAGTTTATATTGTTAGTATGTAACATAATCTAAAAATTAACTTATATGAGCTACATATATATATTTTTATTTTGGAACCTTTATAACCCAGACCGAAGACTGGACTTGAAATGGTTAATATACATTGACAGAAAATATTTCTGTAAAATGTTGAATAAAATTATTATATATTTTTAATCCGTTCACTTTAGAATAAATAATTATATTATCTATGCAAAAAGGATTTCCATGAGTCCATGTACAATGGATGGCCAAACTATTAAGGTCACTACTCAGATTTTGTATTTTCTATTTTAAATGATTTACAGATACTCCTAACTTTACGCCCGAGTTTCGTTTCGATCTAACAGAACAATGTCCGAATAGGCAGGACAATGCCTGCCTATTCGGACATCTTCCTGACTTGGACGAAATCCTTCTTGATTGTACGACCGGAGTATTAATCCTCTTTCTGTACACTTGTAACAGTTTGTACGTCTTTTTTGGTATGTATGGAGTAAAGTATTAACATTCATACGTCTATACATCTTCTTGAACATGAATCTAAAGTTTTGTCCGAACTAAAATAAAAGAATTTCTAGAATAGGACATCATGTTGTTTACGAATTAAAATTCCCCCGTAAAAGGTGGTAAAAGTGAATAAAAAATAAACATTCTTTTAGGTTATTTTATATGAAAAACATTATTTGAATTAAACTCTATGCAGCCTCCCTATACCAGTATTTTTAACAAATGACCATGAAATCTCACTTATTTTTAACCCATTAAAGCCCTGATATTTCTGATGACTATATATTAGTAAATACCTAACATAGAAGCTATTATAGACACCTGGAAGTAAAACAAAATATGAAATTTAAACACCTTTAAATATGACATCAAGTCATCATTAGTGAGGATGTGTCATTTTAAAACATAATACGATGTCTTTAAAAAAAGGGAAAACTTCGTGATAAGAGATTTATTTGCTATAATATATGAGAAAAGTACTGAAAAGAGATGACTTATTACAGATATGGCTATTCGCCATGATTTTGACCGGTATACGTTCAGAATACCAGTCATAATACTTCCTATTCTAAGCTTGAAAATCATAAAATGCCGATCGAAATGACAAAATTATAGATAAGATGATATTTGAAAACTTGGGAGATTATTCATAAGATTAATATCTATTTCCATTAAAAAGGAAGAATTGTTTCAAGAAAAGAAAAACTCTACAAACCATTTTTTGACTGTTCTCAAATAAGGACGCTGGCGTTAATGGGTTAATTCAACGCTAAATACAAGTGATGCCATCTATTTAAAACAATAATAATACCATTATTAATAACTAAAAATCTTATAAAAGTCAATTTGTTTTCTCAAAATCCAATTTTATCTTTAAATTACAAAAACCTGAGTGGTATCCCTAATAATTTGGCCATTCACTATATTTATATATAGCGTATATAATATAACAGTCACTGCATGCATCAAATTGTACACAGATGCGCATAGAAACAGATAATTCTAATATTTAAAAAATTTAATGTTCAAGTATTCCTTTGATACTAATGTAAATTCCATATTATATAACATATACATATTCACATCATTATTAAATTAAAACTAGCAGAAACTTGGACATTTGCCTTTCTATAAATTTTTTAAGCTATACAAAAGCTATTTTTATAAAGCGAGAAGTAAATCATCGATGCAGAAAGATTCTATCCATAGTTAATTTTTCTCTTCTGATGTGAATGTTTAATTTTCTTTTTTTATGTCCCTAAAGTAAAGTATCTATCCTCCGTCGTTCGAACTAAGACCGCTTAAGTTCCAAGTATTTGAAAAAAGAGCGAAAATGATTTTTCCCTTTTACATTAAGACTTAGGTATGAATAATATGGTTTATTCATTGATCACACACACACACACACACACACATATATATATATATATATATTCATATCATATATAATATTATGATAATGTAATATTTATAATATTTATAATATAATATTTATATATTATATTTACATTCATATTTTATTTATATTTATGTGAGATGTTAAGAATTAGTGGAATGTATAATTAAATATATAAACTAAATTATATAAACTAAAATAAAGACTTTGTGATTGAGAAATGACCAAAGGAAAGGGATTTGTTAACAATTTATTGTAGATTAGAATTTGACATTACAAAGAAAAAATATTACTAACAATAGAGAATTAATGACTACTAACATTTAAGATTTTAACACAGTACAATAAGAATAATATGAACGAGGGGTATACATAATACATAAATACAATCAAATAGAATTAAATGCATATGGATTGGATCAGCTTTGGGAAAATGAAAACCCAATAAGATTTATGATTAAAGGAATTAAGCACTTACTTACTACAATGACTTTGAATATTTTCACTCTAAACGTCATCCAAACCATCCACTTTAAAAAAACATCAAGAAAAAACAGAGTATATAACCAATTTAATACCCCCGCTCCGAGCTCTCAGCGAACACTATATTATATTTTTTAGATGGCACTACGCTCAACGGTAACTATTGAGCAAACAAAACTATTAAGGAAATGCTGTCGTTAATCCAGCATCATGGCTGCTGGACGGAACAATTTATATTCTCATATATTTTCATTTTCTTCTTAGTGTATTTATAAATTAGATTAGTGTTTTTGGACTAAAATTCAATATAAATAAGATTAAATATAAAATAAGTTCAAATAGTTTGGAGACTGGTTTTATAAAATAAAGAGAACAAGAATTTCAAACAAAATACCTTTATTAGCAATCAAAGTTATGGGCATTAGCTACAATACAGTTTTAAAAATGAGTTGTACACCTCCCGGAAACTTTCAGTAAACTCTTCTGTATCTTTAGTATCGCTCGAATCACCGTTGTCATACGTTGTTAGATCAGCATGAGTGGACAAATGTTGTCTTTTCAAGGCTCCTTTAAGGTGGAGAAACAATAAATCTGTAGAGTCTACATGTAGAGCAGTACTTCTTAACGTATGTACGCCCAAATAGCATGGCATATGGTTTTTGAAATGAACATTTGGTTTTTCGAAGAGAAGTTAAATTTTAACCCTTTCAAGCTAGTGTCGTATGGTATCCTATTCCTGACAACTCCAGTTGTTAAATATCTTCTCTATGGGGAGCATAAGATATTTAAAAGCAACTCGGTGGGATATGGTCCAAAAATGTTGAGAAGCACTAATCTAGAGGATGCCCAAGAACTGTCGCCTAGCTTATAGCGAAGAAGTGATTAACGGATAGCAAAGTGAGGACAGACAGTCGTGGAGCAGATTCCCCTGTTCACTCTCGTACAGCTGTGACCAAACCCTCCTTGCAGCAACTGTTTCAAAATTCCATCGTAAGATTATGCAGTGACGGTTCTACCCGCGGTTACTAATTCATGATGCATCAAACCCTAGTTGACAGTCGACCCAAACGAGGCTCTTCTAGAACATCTTTCTCTTTGTTTCTAAAACGTTACCCTCTTCTAAGTAAGTCTGCAGGTGCTACAACTAGAGCAGCTTCTTAACGTGAGTACATCCAAACGGCAAGGCATATGGTTTTTCAAAGAGAAATTAAATTTTAACCCTTTCAAGCTAG
>CM063511.1:77356394-77413894 GCA_032207245.1 Pardosa pseudoannulata | reverse complement strand
CGGACTTGACTGGACTCTCGAACACGTTCTGTCGGACTTCTCTCCTCGTCTGGACTACCGGACACCTTCCCTCGGACTTTCGAACACCTTCCGTCGGACTTTCTCCTCGTCTCGACTATCGAACACCTTCTCAATTTTAGATTTTTCTTATTTTATTAATGTCATCCTTGTCCCCTCTTCCTTCTTATCGTCCAATCGGGATAGTTATAAGAATCTAATCGGTCTGCTTAAACCTCGTCTTGAGACCGCCAACGCGGAAAACCTTATCCCTTCTAATTGGGCACTGTCCCTTAGGAACTCATAAATAAATCCACAAAGGTACATTCTTATTTAATATCAAGTACGGAGACAGGATTCTAATCTGGGACTGCGATCAGAACCCCGCCCGAGACCACCGTACAAGACAACAATAACCGTAAAATATAATTTTATGGTCTTCTGTCTTTTTACAAAGATGTGATGAGGTCAGATTTAGATCTCGAGCATTTTACTTCTTGTATGAATGAATCAATTATATAACTGATCTAAATCGCCTCATCATAACGTCTAAAATATTTTGGTTGTAAAATATGCTAATTTACGAAAGTCTTTACTCAGTACTTTACTTTCTGCAACGTGGTAATTTTGACAACAAATTACTTTAGTGAAGTAGAGAAGCAGGTATTATACCTTTGAAAATGGACGTCAACGTATTCTGTCTATATTTTGGGTATTTCAAAAGCCAGAGTAGAAAACAATTTTGACTTTAAATCAAAAAGAATTCATTTAAGATCTTACAATACTCCGGAATGAAAGTCGAAGTTAAAGTAACTTTGTGTAAACTAATGAGTGTTCTTAAAAATAATAAATGCCTACCTGTTTTAAGTCAGAGAAACTATTTTCCTTGACTGCTTTTCAAATGTCTCTAATTAGCGTGTTTATAATAAATTTTCTACGGTAATATTCAGTAATTCTTGTTTCAAATCTCAGATGTTCTAAACACTTTAAAAGAATCCTATATACAAATGGATTGCAGCTTCCAACTAAATATATTTTATTTATGACAGTTTATTTAATTGTAGTATCCTTTTAAATTAAGTGAGCTTTTGAAAGTGTGTATCTGCATATGTTTGTGTTCAAAGTAAGTTAAAATCAATTAATATTATTTTAACTGAGTCCCACGGAAGAAATCTTCTCTAATTTGCTCTAATAAAATAGTTATCTTTATAATTAACAATTATCTTTCATGGAAAAAATCATATATATATATATATATATATATATATATATAGAAATTTGTGTCTGTCTGTCTGTACTCGATAGACTCAAAAACCATACATCCAACCGCCGTGAAAATTTGGAAAATTATTAGGTATATCCTAGTAAGGTTTTTGAAAATTTTTAACGTTCGAAATCCATTCCTTCCCCCTTTTACGAGCGTTTCATGTCATTATTCCAAGCATTATTTTCCCCGGTTAAACGCAAAAGATTAACTTTTCATTTATCGCATAAGTAAGTGAAATAAGCAATATTTCTATCAATGTGACGTCATTCCGTTAATCCCCTGGAATTGTTTTAATAGAAATGTATTTTGATGTTTTGATAGAAATTTAGTGTACCAAATTCCCAACTCTGGCGCCTTCTGATATCATTATGATGCAAAAGTCGCCTGTGACATATCTCGACCACAATATGGTAGAAACCATAGACTGAAATCAGGACAAATTGCTTTACTCGTACCTATCAAAAAACTCCATTTTACAGTAGTTATTTCAGGTGTAACACCAAATACTTTTCCTTTTTTATAAATGGCATCCTATGATGCTTTGAAAGATAGTTGATCGCTAATGTGACTTGCTAAATTTACTTTTTCGGCAGACACTTAAGGTGCTAATATATTGCAGTCGAGATATGTCACAGGCGACATGACATACGCGTTATAATGTCCTCATGAGGCACCATTATGACGTGGCAGAGAGGGAAATTTATTGTACCAAATTCCCAACTCTGGCGACTTCTGACATCATTATGACGCAAAAGTCGCCTGTGACATATCTCGACCACAATATGGTAGAAATCCTAGACTGAAATCATGACAAATTGCTTTACTCGTACCTATCAAAAAACTCCATTTTACAGAACTTATTTTAGGTGTAATACCAAATAAATATTTTTATGAAGGTTTTTTTTTTCAAATGGCATCCCATGATTTTTAAAAGATAGCTTATTGCTAATGTAACTTGATAAATTTACTTTTTCGGCAGGTACTTTAGGTGCTACAATATTGCAGACGAGATATGTCACAGGCGATATACGCGTTATGATGTCCTCATAAGTCGACAGTATGACGTGCAGGGAGGGAAATTTATTGTACCAAATTCCCATCTCTGGAGACTTCTGACATCATTATGACGCAAAAGTCGCCTGTGACATATCTCGACCACAACATGGTAGAAACCATAGACTGAAATCTTGACAAATTGCTTTACTCGTACCTATCAAAAAACTCCATTTTACAGTAATTATTTCAGGTGTAACACCAAATACCTTTTCTTTTTCACAAATGGCATCCCATAATGTTTTGAAAGATAGTTGATCGCTAATGTGACTTGCTAAATTTACTTTTTCGGTAGGTACTTAAGGTGCTACCATATTGAAGTCGAGATATGTCACAGGCGACATACGCGTTATGATGTCCGCATAAGTCGTCAGTATGACGTGGCAGAGAGGGAAATTTATTGTACCAAATTCCCATCTCTGGCGACTTCTGACATCATTATGACGCAAAAGTCGCCTGTGACATATCTCGACCAAAATATCTTAGAAACCATAGACTGAAATCATTGCAAATTGCTTTACTCGTTCCTATCAGAAAACTCCATTTTACTCCATTTCGTCTAGCCATGACTGCAATCACTTGTGAAGTGCGTTATACTGCTTATATGTATAAATATATACGTATATTTATACACTAGCATGTAACCCGTCATATGACGGGATCAGTAAAATTTTTAACTTTCCAGAATTGTAAAGTATAAGACATGTAAAAAAAATGGTTTGTTTTCTTCTTGAGAATTATCTGGTACACGCTCAATAATTTGTTTATCTTTACAGACTGTATGTTAGTTGCCAAATTTAATTTATCTTGTCATATTACGTCATAAGATGGATAGCAAAGGTTTTAATATTGGCAGTGATTATTTGCGAGTATATATGAGTGATGTCCAAAATTTAGCGAATCGATTTCGATTGCAAACCGTGTGGTTATGTATAAAAAACAAACAAACGAACAAACTTCTTAATTTTCGAAGATATATAACTTAAACGCTAGATATTTATTAGTTCGGGAAATAGACTCATAGACTTTTATGAAAAGAATTTGTTGTTAATACCGGTGATAAAATTTTCATTGCAACAAAAAATAATTGATGATTAAATTTAAAATTATCACATATGTACCTAATCTATTATTTAAGCCAAATATAAAAGAAAATTATTTATGTCATATCTAAGTTCAGTGATAAAACATATAAAAATAATGCAGACGATATTTAAATCATTTAAAATAAGAAATTATTAAATGAGATGGTTAAAGGAATGACGAAATAATGCTAGAAAAAATGTTGCTTTTACCTATTTATGTGATAAATTGATAAATTTAATTGCCTGCGTTTAACCGGGGAAAATAGAGCTTGAATTAAAGGCATTAAACGCTCGAAAAGGGGGAATTTCGAAGGTTTTAAAGTCGACAGTATTTTTTGCTGTGATATGAAGCATATTTACACCAATTTATTTTAGAATCAATTCGATAGTTTAGGAGAAGATAAACTTTACTCGATTTGAATGTTGCTAACCCTAAATCATCAAGAATCCAATATGGATGCCTCTATCCATTCCAGATCCAACCGCTTCATAAATTCGAGGACAGACGGACAGATAAATTAGGCTATTATTGCATAGGGGATATATATATATATATATATATATATATATATATGTGTGTGTGTGTGTGTGTGTGTAATGTAAAAACTTAACACTTTAATCCTAAACTAAAATTACTAACACCTCTATTAAAAAACCACCAAAGGAGCAATTTCTTCATCTTTTTAGTGGCCTTTCGGCGTTAAACTCTTTTGTTTTCTTCCTGTTGGCGAGCTTAACTCGCCAACCTACTTTGATGGTTAAGAGCACTTAAAAGCACTTATAATTTGAAGAGTAACAAATTCCTTTCTCATCGGTTAGCGTCCCCAAGGTTATATAAGGCTGCGCGACCATCCTTTGTTAGATTTTTGCTCTGTACGCTGCATAATAAAGATGTTATAAAACTTATCCTGAATATTCGTATTCTTATTTCGACCACGCTACATCCGCGAAGCATAGCAGGCCAAGTTATGTTTCATATATATATATATATATATATATATATATATATATATATATATATATACATATAACTCTGCCTATGTCATTGTACTAAACATTTTATGTATTATATGATGATGAATGTTATAAACCATTTTTGCTTCTTGCTTCTACTCGTATTTTATAATGCAGTGAGGCAGAAATCTCGAATTTAAAGCCAAAATTTCCTCAGTTAAAAGTTGAATATCTCCTTCCGTTATTCTAATTTTTTTTCCCGTGAAAAAATCCCTGAACTCTTATCAGAACCATAATATGAGAGCAAAATTTCATTTTAAACTTCCTCCCACTCTTTTTTTTTTTTGAAAGGTATAAAAAAAAAAAAAGCTTAAAATACATGCCATTAAGATATTTTACGGAAATTCAGTCCCACCAAAAGAGGTATTCAAGAAATATTCAACGAAAATTCGTTTTGTTGTGTATGGAAAAATTTTAAGCACATCAAGTTTGTGCGACGCATCTTTTCCCGTTCCGAAAGATAAGGGAAAGCTTTAAATACTGCATAAAAAATTGGAAACTGTCGTTTTACTGAAAACCTTTTTAATACATGGCATAACAATAGTCTTTTTTTAATCTAAAAAACCTGCGAAGGATTTTTGATTTAATGGAAGCATGTCATATTTTCTGAAACTATGCTAGCCTAATAGGTAGGTTTCCATGAAATAAATTTTGACTTCCACCTGTTGCAATGTACTTATAAAAAACTTATAAAAACGTTATAAAAATTTTAAAATTTTGTAATACCAAGTATAAAATATCTTTTTGTTATTTCTATGTGTATTAATTTGTACCTGGAGTCGATTAATTTTTCACCGTGTTCATTTTACCTTTTATTTGTAACTTAAACCTTTATGTAGTTTGTAATTCTCCCTGCGCTCACTAGATGGCGATATTGAATTACTGTTTTTCAATCTTATGTGATTATGCTCTGGCCGAGTATAAATTTGTTACTTACTGTGCTTTTTTGTTATTGTTCAAGGTACAGAATGATTATTTTAATCATTCAACGCGTTGTTTTTCATATATACGTTGTTATGTGAACAATTTCTTCACCTTACAGCATTTTTCTTTCGTTTTATGAAAGCCGCTGTAAGCGTATTAACTTTTCTGTTTGGCAAACTCCTTTTTCTTTCTTCACCAAATTATGTTGTGATCTTTTTTCGTTCGGAGGTTGAAGTAGTGCACTTTCCACTGCTAGGTACTCCGTAAAAAACCAATTACCTTGACCTTGACCTTGTACTTATAACACTAACACCAGTGTTCGTTCTCCAAGGGGAAACACAGTAAAAATATAATACCTTATATACGAACTAAAACATTTATTATGTACGCTAATTATTTACAGACATTATTTCTGGATTAATATATATAATACTAGCATATAGCCCATCATATGACGGGATTAGTAAACTTTTTAATATTCCAGAAATGTTAAGTACCCAATGAGGCAGGTAAAAAATGGTTTATTTTTTGGCTGAGAACTATCTGGTTCACACTCAATAATTTATTTCTAGATATTTATTAGTCTGTGAAATACATGTAGAATTACGTAGAATGTTCCACACAGTTATCACTTGTTCCTTCAATTAATTATATGTTCTACTTATCTTTTTATCCTTAAATATTTATTTTTATTTATTTATTTCTATATTTTAATGTTATTTTAAAATTTCTATTGTGTTATATATTTATATTTTTCTTTGCTCTTAACATTTTCTTCTGTATTTATGTTCTCACAAAGTGTTTATATAATATTAAAGCTAAGCAACGCTAATTGGACAAGTTTTGTATTTATGACTAGTATATAACCCGTCATATTGCGTGATTAGTAAAATTTTTAATATTCCAGAATTGTAAAGTACCCTATAGGGCAAGTAAAAAAATGGTTTGTTTTTTGGCTGAGAAGTATATGGTACACCCTCAATAATGTGTTTATCTTCCTACTCCTCTAGAGTCTCCCGATCCTGTAATGCAGTTTAGAATCACATTGAATTAATTTAGTCAAACCGCGTGGTTATGTATAATAAACAAACACACAAAAGAACAAACTTCTTAATTTCCAAATATATATAAATTAAAAGTTAGATATTTATGAGTCCGTGAAATAGACTCCTAGACTTCTATGAAAAGAATTTATTGTTAATACCGGATTAATAATTCCAGAACTGTTAAGTACCCAATGAGGCAGGTGATAAAATGGTTTGTTTTTTGGCTGAGAACTATCTGGTTCACTCTCAATAATCTATAATTTATTATATAATTTATTTATCTTCATACTTCTCTAAAATCTCCCGATACTGTGAATGCAGTTTAGAACCACATTGAATTCATTTAGTCAAACCGTGTGGTTAATCATAACAAACAAACACACAAAAGAACAAACTTCTTAATTTTCAAATATATATAAATTAAAAGTTAGATATTTATTAGTCCGTGAAATAGACTCCTAGACTTCTATGAAAAGAATTTATTGTTAATACCGGATTAATAATTCCAGAAATGTTAAGTACCCAATGAGGCAGGTGAAAAAGGGGTTTTTTTTGGCTGAGAATTATCTGGTTCACTCTCAATAATCTATAATTTATTATATAATTTATTTATCTTCATACTCCTCTAGAGTCTCCCGATCCTGTAATGCAGTTTAGAATCACATTGAATTCATTTAGTCAAACCGTGTGGTTATGTATAACAAACAAACACACAAAAGAACAAACTTCTTAATTTCCAAATATATATAAATTAAAAGTTAGATATTTATTAGTCCTTGAAATAGACTCCTAGACTTCTATGAAAAGAATTTATTGTTAATACCGGATTAATAATTCCAGAAATGTTAAGTACCCAATGAGGCAGGTAAAAAAATGGTTTATTTTTTGGCTGAGAACTATCGGGTTCACTCTCAATAATCTATAATTTATTATATAATTTCTTTATCTTCATACTCTTCTAGAATCTCCCGATACTGTAATGCAGTTTAGAATCACATTGAATTCATTTAGTCAAACCGTGTGGTTATGTATAACAAACAAACACACAAAAGAACAAACTTCTTAATTTCCAAATATATATAAATTAAAAGTTAGATATTTATTAGTCCGTGAAATAGACTCCTAGACTTATATGAAGAGAATTTATTGTTAATACCGGATTAATAATTCCAGAAATGTTAAGTACCCAATGAGGCAGGTAAAAAAATGGTTTATTTTTTGGCTGAGAACTATCGGGTTCACTCTCAATAATCTATAATTTATTATATAATTTATTTATCTTCATACTCCTCTGGAATCTCTCGATACTGTAATGCAGTTTAGAATCACATTGAATTCATTTAGTCAAACCGTGTGGTTATGTATAACAAACAAACACACAAAAGAACAAACTTCTTAATTTCCAAATATATATAAATTAAAAGTTAGATATTTATTAGTCCTTGAAATAGACTCCTAGACTTCTATGAAAAGAATTTATTGTTAATACCGGATTAATAATTCCAGAAATGTTAAGTACCCAATGAGGCAGGTAAAAAAATGGTTTATTTTTTGGCTGAGAACTATCGGGTTCACTCTCAATAATCTATAATTTATTATATAATTTATTTATCTTCATACTCCTCTAGAATCTCCCGATACTGTAATGCAGTTTAGAATCACATTGAATTCGTTTAGTCAAACCGCGTGGTTATGTATAACAAACAAACACACAAAAGAACAAACTTCTTAATTTCCAAATATATATAAATTAAAAGTTAGATATTTATTAGTCCGTGAAATAGACTCCTAGACTTCTATGAAAAGAATTTATTGTTAATACCGGATTAATAATTCCAGAAATGTTAAGTACCCAATGAGGCAGGTAAAAAAATGGTTTATTTTTTGGCTGAGAACTATCGGGTTCACTCTCAATAATCTATAATTTATTATATAATTTCTTTATCTTCATACTCTTCTAGAATCTCCCGATACTGTAATGCAGTTTAGAATCACATTGAATTCGTTTAGTCAAACCGTATGGTTATGTATAATAAACAAACACACAAAAGAACAAACTTCTTAATTTCCAAATATATATATAAATTAAAAGTTAGATATTTATTAGTCCGTGAAATAGACTCCTAGATTTCTATGAAAAGAATTTATTGTTAGTACCGGTGGTAAAAGTTTCATTGCAATAAAAAATAATCGATGATTAAATTGAAAATTATCCCATATGTAACTAATCTATTATTTAACCCAAATATAAAAGAAAATTATTTACATAATATCTAAGTTCAGTGATAAAACGTATGAAAATAATGCAGACGATATTTAAATAATTTAAAATAAGAAATGATTCAATGAAATGTTTTAAGGAATGACGTCACAATGCTAGAAACAATTGTTATTCAACTCCTCTTCTTAGCCCACTCTCCTGTTTCTAATCATGGATCTTGTTGGTGCTTCAACCACATTTGGCGAAATTGGCGTGCTTGCAGCTTGCAGCGTGGCGTTTGAAATCTGGCGAGGGGATCGTAACTCAACAAATTGATACATAAACAAAAACAACATTTTGAGGAAAAATTTTACAAAAATTGAATATTTAAAATCTAATTGAATTAACAAAGAAAACACAAAGGAAACACATAACATTCATACTAAATAGACTGAAACATTCACTTAATCACAAATTAAATAAACTGAGTGGGATTTTCATCACAAATTTGTGATTTACTGTAAATTGTAAAATTAATTTAAACAAAAAAAAAGAAAACTGTATTTTGAGTGAAGGTTGAAGAGGAGTTGTAAAATTGAAAATTTTTTTTCAAATCTCTTATTTTTACCTATTTATGAAGCGATAAATTGATAAATTTAATCTCCTGCCGGGGAAAATAGGGCTTGAAATAATGGCATTACACTCTCGAAAAGGAGAGAAGGGGTGGATTTCGAACGTTTTAAAGACGACAGTATTTTTTGCTGTGATATGAAGCATATTTATACAAATTTATTTTAGAATCGGATCGATAGTTTAGGAGAAGATAAACTTTATTCGCTTTGAATGGATGCCTCTATCCATTCCAGGTCCAACCGCTTCATAAATTGAAGGACAGACGTAGGCATAACTTAGGCTATTATTATATAGGGGATTCATTACTCGACGTTCATCATTATACAACAATTCATTACAATTATCATTTTTTCTATACGTTATTCCTTAATCAAAAGATTCTAAGACCCAAGGTAATGATTATGAATATTATCAAGTATACCTCCAGTAATTACAGGGGAGCAGACTGGGGCTGTAATCAGGCTGTACGTCGGTCGGCACGTTCGGACGAACAGGACGTCCGCGCAGGCAAGGGTTTTCGATGTCCAGCACTCTTCAATCCCGACTTCGACTTCTTTTTTCTCTCTCTTTCACTACTCATCACCTCGGTTTTAACGCTTTTTTCTTGTCAATCACTTGTTGGTGAAATATTCCTATATCTGCAAGCCCCAAGGTGCTGGCTCATTAAAATAGCCCCTTTGTGAAAGCTGCCATTATTTCTTAGCCCCTGCATATATGTAGCGGCTATATCCCTGTCTGGCCTTGACCGTTACACTTGTTCCACTCCGTTATCTATAACTCCTCCGTAGAGGTCCCCATTAAAACTCGAAGTCAACAGCTGCACCTAAATTCTTCTTGGAAATTTATTCCACAGCTGTGTATGCAAGTGCTGACCATCGTGGAAAAGTACATCAGTACATCACCAAAATAATTTCGAAGTTAAAACATAAAATTAAAATGAAGCTAATCACTGCGTAAACTCAATGGTCTATTTATAACTTTTGCCGCCCTTTGCAAATCGATTAAATAGTGGTTTTTAATAAAATTTATATAAATATTTTTTTATGATACAAACCATATACCTCTACCTGATTTACAGGGAAAAAAAGAAAATATTTTTTTTTTCAATTCCTGCTATTATTTTACACTCTCCCTGTATGTATTTATATGTATACTAAAATTATCAGTAATAAACTCAGTATCAAAGTTTCTTCATCGGTCCACATTTACAAGGTAATAAACTAAGATATCTGAATTCGTACAACACAGTGGAATATTTAAAAGATGTGAAAAGTGTTGTACCAAAATCCTAAAGGATATAATACGGAACGAAAAACAAAGGACATTCTGGACGGAATATCATTGGTACTAAACACTGCTTGTCTAAGAAAGGTAAAACAAACCTTAGATCATTATTATGACCCGCATGCTATATTATCTGATCATACTTAATATCAAATTAATTATAAGTATCTTGTTCGAATTTACAATTGTTAATAAAATACTTCTTATTCATCCACTCAAGTTCAAATACGCTTTTAAACTTGTACTGGATGATACTTGATGTTAATACAGTTTTTTTAAATATTAATTCATTAATTAAATTTAAATTTCCATCAGTCACTATGAACTTTGGCAACAATAGTGTTCACAGAATCGAGCCAACCTCAGTGCAATTCCCCGCCAAACGCAGCTACAGTACTGCTGAACGAAGAATGCTACCATTAATACTACCATAGGCATCAACAGTACATAAGATGAAAAGTAGCACTGTAGATTATGCAGTAATATATCTAGTACGGAAACTCTTAGCAGCAGGTCAAGCATACGTCGCTTTGAATCGTGTGAAATCATTAGAAGGACTATTCATTGAAGACCTGGACTGCTCGAATCTCACCGGAAAGGTTCCTTGCAATAATGAAGCATTACAAGAGACGGATAGAATAGAAATTATAGAAGAAACTGGTATAGGCATGCGTATACAAATAATGAGATAAGGAACCAATCAGAATACGGCGCTGCAGTCCGAAAATCCTATATAACACAACAAGTGTCAAGACAGTCGTTAGATCGGTTTTTGCTGCTACAAAACAGGTTATAAAGATTTAAGTGTGTTTGAACGTGGTGTCATAGTCGCCGCACGACCATTTCCATAAGAACATTTCACTAGTGTACCGTGAATATCGGGATTCCAGTAAAATATGAAGTCTCCGACATCGCTGCGGTCGGAAAAATATCGTGCAAGACCGGGATCAACGACGACTGGGGAAGAATCATTAAACGTGACAAAAGAGCAACCCTTCCGCAAACTGCTGAAGATTTCAATGCTGGGCCATCAATAAGTGTCAGTAAGCGAACCATTCAACGAAATATTATTATGGGCCTTCGGTGCCGAATGCCTACTCATGAACCCTTAGTAACTGCATGACACAAAACTTTGCACGTCATCCGTGCCCCTCAACACCGACATTCTACTGTTGATGACTGGAAAACCCGTTGCCTGGTCTGATGAGTCTCGTTTCAAATTGTACCGAACGGATAGACGTGTGCAGATATGGAGACAATCTCATAAAACCATGGATCCTGAATGTCAACAGGGGACTGTTGGAGGATCTGAGATGGTATGTATGGGGCTCGTGCAGTTGGAGTTATACGAGACCCCTGATATGTCTAGATATGTTAGCTTATTGAAAGCTATAATAGAATAATAGTTGAAGTAGAAGCATTTTTCTCTATTAATCCTGAACGGTATTAAGACAAACGTTAGCAACATTTAAAATTACATTTATTAAACGTAAAAGAAAAGTAAAATAAACACCGGCTAACTCTCGTACACACATAGCCGTACAACTACGACCACACTGACTGATACATAGCCTTTTCCCCCGAGTACTTATCGGTAGGGAAAGAAACAATCTTCAAACGTATGCAATACTTCACGACTCGAAAGAAAACGCATGCATAATATATACATATATATATATATATATATATATATATATATATATATATATATATATATATATATGCATACTAATATCTTCAGTGGTTATGAGATGGTAATAAAATAAAATATTTAAATTACTTATAAAAATAAAATAACTATTTTTCTAATAAGATACGACTGTGACAGGTGACACTTACATAAACATCCCATCTGATCACCTGCACCCATTCATGTCCACTGTGTATTCCGATGAACTTAAAGAATTCCAGCAGAACAATGCGACATTTCACATGTCCAAAGTGGCTCCAGCAACATTTGTTTGACTTTGAATACATCCGCTGGCAACAAAAATTACCAGACATTAACATTATTGAGCATATTTGATATGCCTTGCAACGTGTTGTTCAGAAAAGATCTCTGCCATCTCGTATTGTCAGAAATTTATGGACAGCACTACAAGTTCGTGGTGTCAATTACCTCCAGCGTTACTTCAGACATTAGTCTATTCCATGCCGCGTCGTGTTGCGGCATTTCTGCGTGCCTACGAGGTCTCTACATTATTAGGCAGGTATTCCGGTTTTCCTTTTTTGGGGCTCTTCCATTTATTTTGTACATTTTCTAAGTAGTGTTTAGGATCTCTACAGTTTTGTTTCTACACTTAGCAGCATAAAAATGAACCATTTGTTTTGCATTTTTTGACCACAACGTTCCAAACCAAACTAAAACACATGTACTTTGTGTGTGTGTGTATGTGTGTGTGTGTGTGTGTTCGTGTGTGTATATACAATGGACTCCTCTTAGTGTGATCGCGGTTATTGTTATCAATCGCTTATTGTTATCGAAATCACATAATCACGATTTTCTTTATTCATTTGTATGTTTAAATTACCTCTTTATGTAATCGTTAAAGCGGTTAATATTATCAGTTTCGAATCACATTTTAACTGGTAAAGGAATATTCCCAATGTACTCAGAAATAACCCAATCTTTACTTTTCATTCGCTTCTGTTTTAATTTAACTAGATTACTCCCTCTTCCATCTAGGGAAATGGGGACTGATCAAAGGAGTGGGAATTTACGCGTTCCTGGATTTTTTTAGAAATACGCACACCCAGCTGGTGGTCAATGGTTGTCAGATAAGCAGAACGCTGAACATTCTTATGAGAACTGAGAAGGAGCACTTCACAATTTATGCCTTGCTCGCTTGCATGCAGCTTGTCGATATGGAAGCCAGGAATCGAAATGACTTAACATTAAAACAAAAGATCCAAATTTTAAATCGTTATTACAGGTTACCAAAAATGAGTCAGCGCAATGCTGAAGCACAGTTAAACATTTCTCAGCTTCTGAATTGCATTGAAAGTGTTGAAACGTGGAGTACAACACCGCTCCGATGACTTTAAAAAACATTATGATTACGAACGATTTATCAATGAGCTTCTTAGAAAAAATTGTAGACAGTCAACAACTGATCAATTTTTTTAGTTATGTATACAATTCTTATGTTTTAGAGGATAATATATAGTACATAAATATAAGGTGAGTTTTTTCATTTTATTTTGAAATTTAGTACATGTGAATTAAAGGGGGAAGTAAATTTATCTCATTTTGAATCTTGTTTATTGCTATCAATCGGTTATTGTAATCAAAATCATGGTGTCCCAAACTGATCACATTAAGCGGAGTCTAGTGTATATGTCTGCAAGTGTTTTGGCTGTTTTTAATAAGATTGAAACTTCACTGACTTCATATTTAGATCTTTGATTCTCATCGAAAAAAAAATTTGGTTCCGTCATTTATAGGAAACTCATTGCCTTGGTTGGGTAGTTAATTTTGGAACAGATGCAGTATAGACGCCGGTCCCGTCCGCCATGTTTTTTTTTTTTGGTTTTTTTTTTTTTTTTTTTTTTTGACCAACAGAAAAACGTGTGTTTTGTAAAATCGCCAAGTAGAAAAACATGGCGGCGGTCACATGGCATATTTGAAACACAACATTAACAAAACAAAATTTTAAAAGAAAAAAACAGATTAAAAATTTAAAGCATTATTAAAATAAAATTAGCATAATAATTATCATTTTTTTGACAGGCTAGTATTATTTATGATACATATCAACAGAATAAATACAATATATAGCATTTTAATAAGCACTAATATTATAAAAAATCTAACGTGAGGGAAATTCCCCCCCTCCTTGTAATAAAAGAAATGCAAAATAAATTTAATAACAGATGAAAATTAGAAAGGGGTTCGCCACAAGCATTCTTCAAACATCCTACCTCCCTTAAAAAAACTTTGAATTAATTCTTTATTACCAAAAAAAAAAAAAAAAAAAAAAAAAACCTCTGATTCGGAATACCGTTGTTCTCACACAGTTGGAGTTTAGTATGCAATGCAAAACCCACCTCACACCTAAGAATATCCTGATATTTTTTTAACAATTTCAAAAATAGTAAGAACCGAAATAACTACACCCGCCATAATCAAATTACTAAATCCCAGAAAATAAGAACAAAACAAAGATGTTCCAAACCAAAGCATCTTGTTTGATTTAGAATATCCTGATGCCTTTTAACCATTTCAAAAGAAGTAAGAACCGAAATAACTTCACCAGTCATAGCTAAATTAACTAAATCCCAGAAAATGATAAGAACAAAAACAAAATGTTCCAAACCAAAGCATCTTGTTTGATTTAGAATATCCTGATACTTTTTAACAATTTCAAAAATAGTAAGAACCGAAATAACTTCACCCGTCATAACTAAATTAACTAAATCCCAGAAAATGATAAGAACAAAAACAAAATGTTCCAAACCAAAGCATCTTGTTTGATTTAGAATATCCTGATACTTTTTAACAATTTCAAAAATAGTAAGAACCGAAATAACTTCACCCGTCATAACTAAATTAACTAAATCCCAGAAAATGATAAGAACAAAAACAAAATGTTCCAAACCAAAACATCTTGTTTGATTTAGAATATCCTGATACTTTTTAACAATTTCAAAAATAGTAAGAACCGAAATAACTTCACCCGTCATAACTAAATTAACTAAATCCCAGAAAATGATAAGAACAAAAACAAAATGTTCCAAACCAAAGCATCTTGTTTGATTTAGAATATCCTGATACTTTTTAACAATTTCAAAAATAGTAAGAACCGAAATAACTTCACCAGTCATACTAAATTAACTAAATCCCAGAAAATGATAAGAACAAAAACAAAATGTTCCAAACCAAAACATCTTGTTTGATTTAGAATATCCTGATACTTTTTAACAATTTCAAAACCGAAATAACTTCACCCGTCATAACTAAATTAACTAAATCCCAGAAAATGATAAGAACAAAAACAAAATGTTCCAAACCAAAGCATCTTGTTTGATTTAGAATATCCTGATACTTTTTAACAATTTCAAAAATAGTAAGAACCGAAATAACTTCACCAGTCTTAACTAAATTAACTAAATCCCAGAAAATGAAAAGAACAAAAACAAAATGTTCCAAAACAAAGCATCTTGTTTGATTTAGAATATCCTGATACATTTTAACAATTTCCAAAATAGTAAGAACCGAAATAACTTCACCCGTCATAACTAAATTAACTAAATCCCAGAAAATGATAAGAACAAAAACAAAATGTTCCAAACCAAAGCATCTTGTTTGATTTAGAATATCCTGATACTTTTTAACAATTTCAAAAATAGTAAGAACCGAAATAACTTCACCAGTCATAGCTAAATTAACTAAATCCCAGAAAATGAAAAGAACAAAAACAAAATGTTCCAAAACAAAGCATCTTGTTTGATTTATAATATCCTGATACATTTTAACAATTTCAAAAATAGTAAGAACCGAAATAACTTCACCCGTCATAACTAAATCAACTAAATCCCAGAAAATGATAAGAACAAAAACAAAATGTTCCAAACCAAAGCATCTTGTTTGATTTAGAATATCCTGATACTTTTTAACAATTTCAAAAATAGTAAGAACCGAAATAACTTCACCCGTCATAACTAAAACTAAATCTCAGAAAATGATAAGAACAAAAACAAAATGTTCCAAACCAAAACATCTTGTTTGATTTAGAATATCCTGATACTTTTTAACAATTTCAAAAATAGTAAGAACCGAAATAACTTCACCAGTCTTAACTAAATTAACTAAATCCCAGAAAATGAAAAGAACAAAAACAAAATGTTCCAAAACAAAGCATCTTGTTTGATTTAGAATATCCTGATACTTTTTAATAGTTTCAAAAATAGTAAGAATCGGGCAAATACGCCAACCCACTCATCGCCCCGTAAAATAGCCAAAAAATCGCTAAATTTGGCGACAAAATAAACACGGCGTCTATAATGCATGTCTTTAATTTTTTTCTTATGTTTTAATGCTTTGGTTTCAATGTTTACTGTTATATGCAGCTTGATCAATACTACAGCCGTGTAAATAAAAGCTACTTAATTTGAACTCCTTTCAGAAATTATAAATATTTGTAATATATTTTGGACCAAATATAGAAAATTCAAATAAACCAGCATTCTGTGGTTAGTTTTTAAAAATATAATTGTAAAGAAAAATTACTCTAATCTGGTAAGAAACTAAATCACACTAATCTAGAAACTAAATCAGTGTTAAAATTTATTTAGCTCTTATAAGAACGCCAAAACTACTAAAGTTTGATTAATTAATAAACTGATAAAGAAGAAAAAGTAAAAATTCCCAAAGCAAATAACTAAGCCAGTAATATTTTATACATTTGTAGATTAAATAGTATTAACTTTTACTCTTCTTCATGCATGCATAACTAATTATATATGAAGAAGAAGTAAACAGAATTTTCTGAAACTGTTAGTGACTGTTTTAAATAATAATAATTATGATAACAATTTCGTAATAAAGGACCATACAAGAAATACCTTTAACGCTTTTTCTTACAATTTCTTGTTATGTACGTTGCTCATAGATGGCAGCACGATATATCAATTTTCATCAGGTAGAAGAAGCCTGAATAAATCGAGTGATCTTATTGAAATCAACTCTTGACGTGATAACTTGCTCTGACCAAAAGAACTTTCTAGTAGATTATTATAGAACTCTTAGCAGCTGTGTGTAGATTTGAAAAAGAAGTTACGTTCTAAAAAGAAATAAAATTTAAAATCACCTATTTCGTTGAGATTTCTTTTAACCATACATCATCATTTTATTTATCTTTAATGCTTTCATATCCATGGCATAACATTGTACTTACGACAATGAACGTAACAATGAATCTAAATAAATTGTAAATTCAAACTCAGTATTCGTAAATATATTTTAAAAAAATAGGTAAATATTTCTCATTATTTAGAGATTAGTTTAATAAAAAACAGAATCTTTAATTCATAAAAGTAATTTGTAATATGTAAGCAATAATGTTTTCAATTAAAGCTTTTATCTTCCATCTTTTATCTTCATCACAGGTTAATGTATTACACATGCAAAATCAATATGCTGCAATGAATTATTGGTTAAAATTATGCAATCATTGCTTCTTCTTTATAATCAGTGTTACGCTTTAGAAAACATTTTGATTATATCAAATTAAGATACTGTAAAAGAATTATGTATACGGCAATTTCTTCTCTGAAATTGCTTCTTTAATTTTTAAAATCATATGCACGATAAAACATAATGCAATCTGAATTTATCATTTAAAAACAATTATCCGGCAATTAAATCCCAAGATTTATAAAACATAAAAATATGATTTAAACTTTTAAAATAATTACAGTAATTCTTCGAAAAATAAGAGTAGACAAATTAGCTGTTAAACTATGCGTAGTTTAGTTATTATATAGAGTGCAGTTATAAGCGTCAGCTGTTCAGAAAGATTATTGTGTTCTTTAGAATAAAAAATTCAGCTTTAGTAATATAAAGAAATGTTATAAAATAACAAACACTGCAAAATGTCTTTCATTGTTGTAAAGTAATAATTTCGTCCGGCAGCCATAGTTATTGTATAAATAGGACTGAGAGAAATCGACCAATTCGACCAAAGGAGAATTAAGAAACAAGATAGTGTGGCTCGGTGGTCTAGGGGTATGATTCTCGCTTTGGGTGCGAGAGGTCCCGGGTTCAAATCCCGGCCGAGCCCTGATATATTTTTTCGTGCTCTGAAATTGCGTTTATGAGAATATATTATATAAACTAAAGCCAGTGCAAATATAAGAAACATAAAACTCATTTTTTATCGCATTGTTTTTTAAAATACTTTCTTAACTTATTTCTTTACACTACATTATTCTACTTCTGTTAATATTTTGAAAAATAATATAGACTGTATTATTATGTAAATTATCATATCAAGAAAAATAATTCTTATTTAGCATATAATATTCATCTTTATATGAACAGAAATTAAAAATTCAAAAATTTTAAAAATTCAAAAGCACATACAACAAACGAAACAGATTTTGTTTATAATTGATTAAACACTTTTAAGCTAAAAATTAAAACATAAAAACTGGAATTTTTTTATTTTTAATCTACAAAGACAATCGTATATATCAAAATAATTGTTTTGAAAAAAAATCTATGATTGTAGAAATCACTGGTTTTTGAAAGAATTTTTAATTTTGAAAGAATATTTAATTTTTAATACATATAACTCATTTAATACTGAAATAAATTAAAACTTTTTTATATTTGAGATCATATACTACCTTTTTTTTTTCCTAAAAATATCTTTAAAATATAGCTTACCTGAACTTATAATTAATCCACATTAATTTTAATCCATTATGGCTACTATAATTTATCCACATTAATTTTATAATTAATAATAATTTTAGTAATAATTTTATCCACATTAAGGAAAAATATACAAAAATAAATAAATAAATAAATAAGTAAAAATAAATTTCTGTTGCTTTTTTTCTTTCTTTTATGCATTTGTGTCAAAAATATAAAAACCAATAAACATTCGATTTGTAAATGGAAGTCAACAAATCAAAGTTTTCACTTTGATGCATGATGGATAATTTAAAATAATCAGAAATATCCGTAGCCTAGATACACTAATAAAATATAATTATACACTATAAATTATACACTAATAAAATATAAAATAGAATGTTGCTGTTAAATACTTTACACGGTTTAAATACATTTTATTGCTTGCTTTATTGTGTTTATTTTATTACACTGTGATTGATAGATGACTTTTGAGATCAAAATAACTGTTTTTGAAAAAACACTGAAATTGTACACACTAATAATATATAAATTGCGATGTTGTCTTTAAATATTTTACACGATTTGTACGCATTTTACTTCAAACTTTCTTGTTATAAATTTTATTAAACTGTAATAATGATAGCTTTGAAATCAAAATAACTGTTATAGATAAAATACTGAAACTGTATAAATCACTAGTTTTTTTTTACATAGTTTAAAATATTTAACGTTTATTGTATACAGCTAATTTAATGCGGAAAGAAATTAATACTTTTTTTAATATTTTATTATACAAAGTACCTTTTTTTCCTTAAAATCTTCTACACATTTTAAGCTTACATGAGGTTAATAATCCCAATCACCTGATGGAATATGGAACAAATAAAAAATTAGATTCCTGTCGCCATTTTTTTTCCACTGTCATTCATTTGTGTAAAAAATATAAAAACTACTAACGCTTTTTAAGTATTCAGTTTGTAATGGAAGTCAACAAAACAAAGTTGTAATTTTTATGCACGATTAAGAACTGAAAATAATATAAAATATCAATGATACAATAATTTAAATTGACATATGATTTTGTCGTTATATTTTATTTTAAATTTATTAAAATTAATAGATATTTCAATAATAAATAGTAATACAGCTTTCAACCAGTGATTACATTAAAAAAAAATACATTTGTACCCACCAGGTTTCGAACCTGGGACCTTCTGCGTGTTAGGCAGATGTGATAACCACTACACCATGGGTACACGTCACAATTTAAAAAAGATTTAATACAATCCTCAATTATTATTAATGATTATTTTAAAAAGCATTCGATTTTTTCGCGTTATAAAATTCTCAGAAATCATAGTTGTAACTTGATACATGGTCGATAATTTCTAAGTAATATCGATGAAATATATTAATGATACAGTGATGTGAAATGATAAATTTATTATTCTAGAATATTTTGAAAAATTAATGCATGCTTATAATTTATTACTGAATTTATTATTTAGTACTAATTATTATTAATGACTATTTTAAAAAGCATTCGATTTCTCCGTGTTATAAATTCTCAGAAATCAAAGTTGTAACTTGATGCATGGTCGATAATTTCTAAGTAATATCGATGAGATATGTTAATGATACAGTGATGTGAAATGATAAATTTATTATTCACGAATATTTTAAAAAATTAATACATGCTTATAATTTAGTACTGAATTTATAATTTAGTACTAATTATTATTAATGACTATTTTAAAACGCATTCGATTTCTTCGAGTTATAGAATTCTCAGAAATCAAAGTTGTAACTTGATGCATGATCGATAATTTCTAAGTAATATCGATGAGATATGTTAATGATACAGTGATGTGAAATGATAAATTTATTATTCAAGAATATTTTAAAAAATTAATACATGCGTATAATTTAGTACTGAGTATTATTTTAGTAGTAAACAATGAAAAAATTAATTTTTTTAAAAGGTCAACTTTTGTACCCACCAGGTTTCGAACCTGGGACCTTCTGCGTGTTAGGCAGATGTGATAACCACTACACCATGGGTACCCAACAATACAGAAAAAAGATCATTTCAGATTGAAAATATTGCATAAATATATTTTTTATCACTTTAAATTTTGAATAGATATTGTAAAATTAATTCATTATTACCCATATTTTATTTAATTCAACGTTTCTATCTGGTATTCAAATTTCCTAATTACCGTACTCTTTAAAACGGTCATTTCTCAAATAATGTTATATAAATAGAAAACTAATTTAAAAGACAAATAAATCATATTTCTGCACAAATTTCTTGCATAAATCCTGAATAAAAATAAATACACGGATTTATTAAATAAAATATATGGATATTTCAAAAACTACTTCAGCAGTAAGTTGTTTAAAAAAAAATCTGCTGATAGTTGAATTTTTAGTCAATAATTTTAGATAAAAATGTATATAAATAAAAAAAATAAATAATTCAACTTTTTAAGAATTCAAAAAAAGCATGAAAAAATGTGAATACGTCTAAAACCTTTTAAATTCTTTTTAAATTACGAATTTTTTTTTAATTACGTACTTTAGGTTTAAAAAAGGAAAAAAAACCACATTGGGCTCGGCCGGGATTTGAACCCGGGACCTCTCGCACCCTAAGCGAGAATCATACCCCTAGACCACCGAGCCACACGAGCAGCTGTTTTATTTTCGATTCTGTGCAGAACACAAGGAAATGATTATTCAACAGATGTTGAGATTAATTTTGTTATAATCGTGCGTTTTAATATAACTTTGTTCAAGAGATTAGTTTTGTTTAAATAAGTATTAAATAAGTAAAAAATAAGTATTAAATTAGTCGCTGTTGTAGAGTTTGGATGTTCCTCAGTTATTTGAAGTAAAAGCATCTGATAATCAATCCGTAAACTGACTTAGAAATTTTGTTGAGAATTAATTATTATTTTGTTTTTTTCCACACAGGAACACTGTCATTATAAGATCTATTCATTATCATTAATTAATATGTATAAATATTAAAAAATATATAGATGTAATAAAACTAATTTTTTTTTATTCCCTGAATATATAGTTGTATCGTAGTTACAGCATTATTAAATAACCAAAGCCATTTTATCAAATTTAAATATAATAAATAAATTACTTTTCATTTATTTAAGATTAAAAGAATGAGGGTTTTTCAAAAAATAGATCTGTATTTTTAATTTTCGACGTGGTAAAAGACAAATAGTTTTCCATTAGTGTTCTGTTTAGTAACTGAGCAATTTTAATCAGTACAGTTGAACCTCGAAAATATGGACCTCCAAAATCGGGAAATCTCCAAAATCCGAACATTTTCCAGATTTTAGCGTTAATTTTTAATAAAACCTTAATTGCACGCAATTTTCACATTTCTTATGGAAAGTACAATAATTTCTTGCCTATAATCCGCGGAATATACGTTAAAAAACTTTAAATTTTTTTCTAATAATGCCACCGCGTATTATCTGCTGTTAAAAATTATTTTTATAATAAAATTTACAAATATTTTTCCCAAAGAATAATAAATGACCTGCTCATATTTACACATTTTTTTTAATGATGATTAAAGTTTTTTTCAACCCAGGTCCAGCGGTTTGGAAAAAAATACCCGATTAAATTAATTTTTTTCCATTTTCTATATTTATTTCTATTAAAAAATAACACTTGTATAATATGAAATAGAGACATTTTACAGCATTCTGCATTTTGTTTCACTTTCAGCTCACCAGATAGCGCCATAACTGCAGTTAAAAATTTAAACACAAATCGCAAATAACCATATTAAATTGAAATAAAAAGATGCATTTTAAAAATTCTAAATTTTAACATCTTTATATGTAAATATGCGTTCGAATAATTTATTTGTATCACTGTTTCTGTACTAATTAATATATATATATATATATAAATATATATATATATATATATATATATATAATTATATATATATACATATATATATAATTATATATATATACATATATATATACATATATATATATATATATATATATATATATACATATATATATATATATAATTATATATATATATAAAATAAAATTGTTTGAGTTCCCATCAAAATTCAAATTTATATAATAAATGTTTTATTGTAGTTAATATATAAAACAGAGACAAAATTAATGATTGATTTAATAATAAACCAATAAAGAAACAATCAGAATCCCATGTCAATGTATAACAGAAGTGTTATATGTAGGGGGTCACAGGATTCCTTATTTTCCTAATTTAAAAAAAAATCCATGGTTTTTAACAGACCGGAAAATTCCAAAATCCGGAAGTACCGCGGACCCGATCCGGATTTTCGAGGTTCAACTGTATTACAGAAATTTTATCAATATTAATCAGTGCTTGTAGTAATTTGCTAGTAGGCAAAATTACTACAACCACAATCAAAAACAAATATAATAAATCGTTATTTAGAAAAAATTTTAAACATCAAACTTTGATTTTATAAAGTAATAACAATTTAGCGATTATTTATTAGTTAATTGTTTCTGTTTGATATTTTATAATGATACTTATAAGAGTGTACTAATATGTGACCAATATAACCTCAACTTTTAAACAAATACATGAAAACTTAAATGTACTGAGAATATTATTTTAAAACTCGCTCAATATAATTTATTATAACTTATTGCATCTAGTGCACTTTATGCACTCTTTTATCATATTTTATGAAAAATAAAACTTTTGCATTGTTAGATGTAAGAAATAACTGTTTTAAAGTGTCTAATACTTTTTTACTTGTATATTTAAATATTATATTAACTAAAGGCTAATGGAAGTAAATGTCAGAACATTTTCAGAAATATTTAAATTAGATTTCATATTTCATCTTTCCAATACAACATTTTAGCTTGGTATGTGTCGTAGATTATAACGCAAGTAATTTTAATGCAATATTTTTGTGCAATTTAATATTATTAATTTAACTAACAGTGCCAGACTCTCTTTTGCTTTTCTAGAAGATATAAAAGACATTGCCATATTTCTAAATTATTCATTTCTGCAAAATATACTCACTAGGAATAAATAATATTAAGTTGTATTACATAATATAACTAAAGTAAGTAAATAGTATTATATAAGTAATATTAAGTTATATGAAAGAGTTATATGAAAGAGTTAGTGAGTATTATTAACAGAATAATTTCCCCACTTTTCTTTTAAGCTAAAAAAACTTTTTTAAAAATAATAATTAAACCTATACAAAATAGCTTATTTAGATTTTTAACAGACAAATAATATTTTTAATAATATTAAATTGCACAAAAATATTGCATGCCACTGGTCCCGGCATAATTATAATGCAATATTTTTGTGCAATTTAATATTATTAAAAATATTATTTGTCTGTTAAAGATCTAAATATGCTATTTTGTATAGGTTTAATTATTATTTTTAAAAATGTTTTTTTTTAACTTAAAAGAAAAGTGGGGAAATTATTCTGTTAATAATACTCACTAACTCTTTCATATAACTCTAAATATAATTTAATATTACTTATATAATACGATTTACTTACTTTACTCATATTATGTAATACAACTTAATTCATACAAATTAATATTTATTCCTAGTGAGTATATTTTGCAGAAATGAATAATTTAGAAATATGGCAATGTCTTTTATATCTTCTAGAAAAGCAAAAAGAGTTTTTTTTCCACACAGGAACACTGTCATTATAAGATCTATTCATCATCATTAATTAATATGTATAATATATTGAAAAAATGTATAGATGTAGTAAAACTATTTTTTTTCTTTATTTCCAGAATATATAGTTGTATCGTAGTTACAGTATTATTAAATAACCAAAGCCATTTATCAAATTTAAATATAATAAATAAATTACTTTACAATTATTTAAGATTAAAAGAATGAGGGTTTTTCAAAAAATAGATCTGCATTTTTAAATTTCGACATGGTAAAAGACAAATAGTTTTCCATTAGTGTACAACTGAGAAATTTTATCAATATTAATCAGTGCTTGTAGTAATTTGCTAATAGGCAAAATTACTACAACCACAATCAAAAATTAACATAATAAAGCGTTATTTAGAAAAAACTGTAAACATCAAACTTTGATTTTATAAAGTAATAACAATTTAGCGATTATTTATTAGTTAATTGTTTCTGTTTGATATTTTATAATTATACTTATAAGAGTGTACTAATGTGATCAATATAACCTCAACTTTTTAACAAATACATGAAAACTTAAATGTACTGAGAATATTATTTTAAAACTCGCTCAATATAATTTATTATAACTTATTGCATCTGGTATACTTTATGCACTTTTTATCTTTTTATCATATTTTATGAAAAATAAAACTTTTGCATTGTCAGATGTAAGAAATAACTGTTTTAAAGTGTCTAATACTTTTTTACTTGTATATTTAAATATGTATATTAACTAAAGGCTAATGGAAGTAAATGTCAGAACATTTTCAGAAATATTTCCATTAGATTTCATATTTCATCTTTCCAATACAACATTTTAGCTTGGTATGTGTCGTAGATTATAATGCAAGTAATTATAATGCAATATTTTTGTGCAATTTAATATAATTAAAAATATTATTTGTCTGTTAAAGATCTAAATAAGCTATTTTGTATAGGTTTAATTATTATTTTTAAAAATGTTTTTTTTTTTAGCTTAAAAGAAAAGTGGGGGAATTATTCTGTTAATAATACTCACTAACTCTTTCATAGACTAAGCTAAATATAACTTAATATTATTTATATAATACTATTTAATTACTTATATTATGTAATATAATTTAATATTATTCATTCCTGGTGAGTATATTTTGCAGAAATGAATAATTTAGAAATATTGCAATGTCTTTAATATCTTCTAGGAACGCATAAGAGAGTCTGGCTACTATTAGTTAAAAAGTTAGCAGAAGTTTCAGTATGTTTTAATTTTATATGTCTTTTACGCAAATGAACTTAGAAATTTTTTTAGTATCCTTAAAAGTAAACTGCCTTTTTATCTTAAACATTCCAAATTTTTACTGAAGTTAAAAAATTGTAAATGATAATAAAGATTTAAGACTGAAATGCAAAAAAAAAATTACTTGTCTTCTATGCCTATAATTTTTGTGGATAAATTTTTTATAAGAAATTATATAGATATCATTTTTATAAGTTTAAATTTATAAATTACAAGGTTACATGATAAATTTAATTGTAATAAAGCCCAACGTCTCTCAAATACAATCCAATTCGATCGATGTAAATTTTAAATCAGTTAATGATTCCTTCCTCAGGTAGATGGCGATACCAACTATGAAAACTTGGGAAAACTTGAAAAAAGAGATTTCGATTCACGCCATAGAGTATGTAAACTGCGATTACTTCACTACTCACACTTTTTAATCTGTATTTTGTAACTTAAAACAGTTTTATGATGTAAAACTAGTATATAAATTCTTATTTCAGTTATTTTGGCGAATAAGAAACCTTAATATTGCTGTCTATTGTGAATCGAAGATTACTTATTAAAATATTTTGTTCCTGCATTCGTCTTTTGGTCCACGCGTTATATATTTCACGAGTGGATCGGGACAGCCAATTTCGGTGCTACAGTTGCAGGAAAAAAATTGTTCGGTTCACTGGCACCATCTCTGTACTAATATATTAACTAAACCTACCCAAGCAATTTTGTAGGATCTTGGTCAGTTTTTGTATTATTTTATTTACATTTTTAACAATATTTAAGTTCATTTTCTCTTTTCTCATTTTTATTTTTTTTGTTATTTGAATTTAAAATTTTCTTTTCATTTTTGTTATTTTTTGTTGTTTTGAATTTATAATATTAATTTTTGCTAAGAAATGGGCTTGAAAATTGCTAATATTTCTAATATTTTATTATAGTTTAATAAAATTATTATATTTTAATATTTATATTTATTATTATTTTTCATTAATATATTTTAATACTTTATAATATTTTATTTTATTTCTAATATTAATTTTTAATATTTTATTTACATTTTTGACAATTTTTAAAATTAATTTTTAATTTAACAGTCAATTTTCTATTATCTTTATTTTTTAAGTTTTTAAATTAATGTTTGCCATTATAGGCGTTACACCTTAAGTTGTCTATCATGGGCAGTAAACAGCCTGATTTTTAATGATAAAAACAGTGTTCTGAAAAAACGTGATTCAATATAATAATTTAGAAACTTACATTTTTCTATCAAAGAATATTCATAAGCTTTAAATTTTACTATTCCTCTCAAAAGTATACAGCAATATTGAATAAATATTTCACTTAGTAAAGAGTAAAAAAAGAATTCTTCTTGAATATTCTTTGATGGAAAAATATAAGCTTCTAAATTACTATTTTGAATGATATTTCAATGACTAATTTTTTCATGCTTAAATCAGGCTATTTACTGTTCATTACAATAAACCGAGAACAAATATTATTCTCTAAATAATGCAGTGTGATTGCATATAAACAATCACACTACATTATCGAACTGGTAAAAATATATATCTTTACCAGCTATTATTATAGATTTTAAAAAGTATAAGACCATACAAATAAGAGCAAATAAATCTTATTTATTAGAGCTGCAATAGGTGTGAAATTGTAGCACCGAAATGAGGAATTTTCACGTTTTCTAATTTTAATTTTAAACAATAGAAGACAAAAAAGTAAGCAGGACAGTACCTATTTTTCTTTCATTTGGGGGCCTCATTAGTGATCTCTAATGGGTTTCATAGCGGACTCTTTAACGTCTCTCAAAAACGATACTTTTCCTCCGCCGAGTTTGTGATGTCATCGTTCAGGAAAACACCGACCGCCTATGTTGTTCACATGTTAAAAGGCAACTTTTAAATTTATCTCTGTGTAAAGTATGGCATGTAATAGAATATTTTTTATTATGTGTGGCATTCAAAATCATATTATAAATATTGTATTGTGCCACTGTGTAAAAATACAACTAATTGCAATGAGAAAATATTTTTCAGTGTTCCCAAAGATCCACATACACGTAAAATCTGGACAAATGCGATGAAAAGGGATGAGAAATTAAACCCCAAATTATCAAATAAATCATCTCTATGGGTTTATGAAGACCATTTTTCGGTAAATAAATGCTTGCTTTTGTTTAAATATTACTAATTTAGAACAATTAAAGTATATAAAAATACATCTATACCTTTAAAAGGACTGTTGATTAACCAGTACTATTTAACTTTTAAAACTGCTAATTTTCGAGTATTATCCCAGAGTTCAAGTACAATAAATGTTTGATAAAGCATATAAATATCGTAAAATAAATAAATATCTAAAGAATATAATTATCTAATAAATAACTCGGGGAGGGGAAGATTATGTGTTTTCAAGGTATTATAAATATTTTCTTCAGAGATGCATACTTTCTTATCTGTATCAATTCACAGTGATATTTTTGGATTAAATTGGTGACTAATTTGAAAAAAGTATAATATTTTTTAAATACTTAATAATGATATTACTTTAAAAATTAAATTTAATTACACAAACTTTATACAGTTTTTAATTTCACATTAATATTAAAGGCAATAAAATTGTATTGCTATTTAAAAATATATAAATAATTAAGTAAAGCCTTTTAAAGATTTTATATTTCTTTTCATCAAATTTAAAATATCTAAGAATTGGTTTTGTTTTGGAGCGCTACAGTCTACTTTTTGCAACACGAGGACTAATGAGACCGGGACCTCCCACAATAAATACCTCCTCTAATTTTTATTTTAATATTACATCCATCTCTATTTATAAAAAGCGATGCTACTACAAATATGTGTATATGATATATGTATATTTATTTGACTTGTCTATGTCTACAAACAGAAGAGCTGTGATTAGCATGAATAAAATATTAATACATGTTAAGTAAAATTGGATAAATATATAAATGATTTTACATACCTTTGGGTTTTAATTCCCCGTATTTCTGCTCCCATAAAATCCGGATTTTTTTTTTCTCCTAAGAACGAAAACATTGACATGCTGTCAATTTTCAGGAGGTTGTCTGACTGTCCTTTGGTAAATCCAGGTAGAAGAGACATTTATGAAAAATTGAGATAACTAAGCTATCTAACTCGATAAAATAAACCTTCAGGTTTAAATAAAAATTAATTTTGATAGCTAGAAAATTTCAGGAACTTGCAAAAACAAAATTGAAAAATAGTGCGAGTTTACAAGCAATAAAAAAATATTGGACAACCTGAACGATGACGTCACAACCAATCACGGAGCGTTTTGATGTCACGTGACTTTAGTTTAACTTTAAAATTAACTTTTTAAATGATGGACCCAGTTTTTTACATTTTGAGAACATTTTTGGAATCTACGAGTCTGGAATTATCAGAAAAATACTAAGTTGTTAGAATCCCCCACATGTGCAAATTCCTCATTTAACGAGGAAACTTTCATGCAAGATAGCCATAATTGTTTTAATTAAGAGTAATTCATGAGATGAATGTTTTTTGAAGGTAAAATGAAATAATTGGTATTTTGCATACAAAAATAGTAAACATTTAGGAAAGATAATCGATGGAGATTTTTACAATGGCGATCTTTATAATCATACATGATTGGGGGGGGTTAATACATAATCTATGTGTTTTGATTCAAGAATACTTTTCAATAAAATTTTTCCAACATTATTAAAATACTTTTCAGATATTTTTTATTTTACCGATCAAAATAACATGCATACATAACTTCCAATTAAAAGAAATATAAATACCTTCTCTAACTTTTTTATTTAAACATTATTTTTATCTCTATTTATAAAACCTGATTTGTATGTAAAACAAATTTGTATGTGTGCATAAATATAAATATGTTTGACGTGTTGTCATTGTCTACAAACAGAATAGCTGTGGTTAGTATTAATAGAGCATTTATATGTTAGAATAAATTAAGATAAATTGAAAAATATGAAAAATTATTTTACGTATCTTTTGATTTTGATTCCTTGTATTTCCATTGCCATTAAATCCGAATTATTTCCAAAAACGAAAATATTATTAATATACTGTAAATTTTCACGAGAGAATCTCGGACTGTTCTTTGTTAAGAAAGATATTTTAAACAAATGTAGATATATATATTATCAAGATTGGTAAAATTATTATAAAAATCGCAGCAGAAATAATTATTGAAGACTAGAAAATTTTAAAATACGAGCAAAGCACAATCCAAAGATAGAAAGCACTGGCTAACAGAAATGCCAACAATGAATATCATGAACTGTGACGTCGCAACCAATCACAGGTCATCTTCTAAACAAGGGGTTTTTCTTTATTTTAAAATTAATTTTAAAAATAATGGATCCATTTTTTTTTACATTTTCGAGAACATTTTTGGAATTAGCAGAAAAATATTAAGTTGTTCTATTCCCCCACATGTGCAAATTCCTCATTATTTCCCAAAATGACCTGCGAATTTTCGTGAGATTGTCGGACTGTTCTTTGGTGAATCCAGGGAAGAGACATTGTGCACATATATATTATCAAGATCAGTAAAATTATCCTAAAGGTCAGAGTATAAATAAATATTGAAGACTAGAAGATTTTAAAATACCAGCAAAACACAATCCACAAATAGAAAGTGCTTGCTAACAAAATGTCAACTTTGAAACTTTATGAGCTGTGACATCACAACCAGTCACGGAGCGTTTTGAAGTCACGTGGTTTTTCTCTTAACTTTAAAATTCATTTTGAAAATGATGGACTCTTTTTTTTTTTTAACATTTTGAGAACATATTTGGAATTAACGAGCCTGTAATTATCAGAAAAATAATAAGTTGTTCCATTCCCCCACATGTGCAAATTCCTCATTGTTTTATGCCGTATGATCTTTTCGTTTATCTGAGATACAAGCATTTCTTCGAAACAGGATCAGATAGAAAGACTAGAATGCGGAAATGCCTCTTAAAATAACCGAAGACATTAGAGAAAATTAGTAAATATATGCATAAGTGTGATCTAAAACTTTGCGTTGATTGCTTTTACCTTTTCAAGTAAAACAAGCTGCTAACTGGAAAAACAGGCTTACATACAGACTTTGTAACAATATATTTTACTATCGTCCTAAAAATAGGGCATTTTGTAAAAAGAAAATTGAAAAAGTTTAGTTAAATTTTTAAGTTTTTTATGTTTATTTACTGTCTTATTGTACTGTAATATTAATTATTTGGGAAACAACTGACTATTTTGTAACTGGGTAACATATGGACAAAAAAAATAGTTAAAATATTCGAATTTCGGTTCTATTTTTCTACTGAAGTTTAAAGTTTTTACTTTATCTAAGAGATGGCAGCACTACTATATATTGTTGATAATGTATTTAGTGAGTGGTTGTCCTGTAATGCTCAGCTAGATTTAGCTGCTGTTTATACTCCAAATATCGGAGGAATTTCATCTAGTCAGCTCCAAAAGCAGAGTATCATTACTAAATGAGATCAAAGAATTAAAAGTTCATCTCGTTATGATGTATTTTCAACGTCCAATCACATTCGGCCTGCGGAATGTTTAACAAGTATTTTAGGCTCTTAGTGACGTTAGAAATTGTTTGTAAACATTGAGGATTTAGGTGTTTCATGATTTTCTCAACATCATATTTCGAGATGCCGAGCTTTTGTGCTGTTGTTGGTTGTGGAAGCAGAGGAAACAGAGATAAAAATTCTTTTTTCAGAATCCCTTGCATCCCAATTAAAGGCCAACCTGAGATGATTGCTCTGAAAACGGAAAGAAGAATGAAGTGGATTTTAGCTTTAAGGAGGAAAGATCTAACAGAAACTAAGCTAAGATATGCATCTATATGTGATCGACATTTTATTTCTGGTGAGATAATCTAAAATGTAATTAGTTAATTGTTTCTGCTGATTGTTGCATTTCTTATTTTTGTAATCAAATGGTTTTTAAAATACCATTGCAAAAGTTTTCTGCTAACCAGTATATTAATTTCACGTAATTTCAGTTTCATTTATTACTAATTATGATAAGTATAGGCTAAGCATCTATTTATTTACATGGTTTCCGTGTACCTGGAAAGTCAGGGAAAATCATGGATTTAGACAATGGATTAATTTTGTCATGGAAAGTCTTGATTTTTCAAGTAAAATGAGTAAAAGTCACGGATCCGCTAAACTACCGATTAAATAAAAATGTATTCAATTGTTTAATTCTATTTTTACTTGTCATTTGGCTGAAGTTACTGAGTTTGGTATTTATGTATTATCTTATTGACCATATTGCCAAGTAAAATTTGTTCACCAGGGAAACTCAAAGCAAGAAAGCTTAATGGGTGGGTAAATGTATATTATTCTGTTTTTTTCTTAAATTGTAGATTAAAATTTTATTAATATAATAATTATTTTTTAATAAAAATTATTTAAGATTTTTGCACAAAATATAAGTTTATCTCTAGGGATATTGTATATAAACATTATAGGGTTATATTTGGCTATTATTCATGGTCACCTGGATAATACCAAAGTACCCTGAATTCAAATTGGAAACATTTTGATTGAAAAATTGCTATATGATTAAACTTAGGTATGTAAATAGAACAATTTATTTTTATGTAGGTTTATTAACACTTATAAAGTAAGTTTATAGTTTTTTATGATAAAATTCCTGTAATTTCTCTAAAAGCATATATTTTATTTGTATGTACATCAGAAGTTTTATTCATTTTAACGAAAGCTTTTTAAAGTCATGGAAAATGATCCGCTAAATCATGAAAAGTCATGGATTTGAAAAATTTTATTTTGGCAGATACCCTGAAATTATAAAACTCAAAATGATGCAACGGCAATTTTTCTTTATGCAGCTATCTATTTATTGTCAGAAATATTTTCTGTTTTCATGTGGGATAATTTACTTCTTCCTTATGAATTTCATTAATTTTCAGGTCGACCAGCTGCCACTCGAGATATATATAATCCAGATTGGGTGCCCAACCAAAATATGGGTTATGATGCTACTTTGAAAAATGGAAACCAAACCACAACTAAAGCTATAATCTGTTATGTAACACCATGTAATCCTGAACATGGTGAAAAAAAAACTGTCGATAGTGAAGTAATCCATAAAGATGAAAATGAAAGTGAATATTTCTTTGACCAACAGACTGATAAAAACGAAATGCAGAAAAAGAGTAAAGATGCTATAATTTGTTATGTTAAGGCTAGTAATTGGAAAGAAACTCAAGATCAAAGAACTGATTTGATTGCAACTCACATCGAAAAAAAACTTCTCGGTTCATAGGAATTTAATCTGTACACAAGACAAACAAACTGTCAGTGAAATTGCTGATAGCTAATAATTATAAAAATAATGAAAAAAATGTTTATATCCAGGGTTGGCATGATTTAAATCAGTTGATTAAAAAAAAAAATCATTGATTTAAATAATTTTTTTTCCACTTCTTTTAAAATCTATATTTCAAAGACAGGAGAATTGGGAATCACCACAGAAATACCAATAAGTAAATAAGTGTAAATAGATAACAGGTGTTTTCTAAGAATTTAGGGGTTGTTATCAGAAAGTATGTAGTAAGGGTAGGTACAATGACTAGTTATGACCAGTGGAATTCATTTAATGGAAGGTAAAGGAAGTATTACAGAACTTGAAATCAAGTTTATCTACCGAATAACAATAGCCGGGGCTTCATTTGCTAGAATAGAAAGTTAGTTTTCTTCTTTTGGTATTGTTCATTCTAGCCTTCGTAACCAATTAGGAGTGGATAAAGCATAAAAACTAGTGTTTTTATTGAAACAGTTAAATAACTAATTCGTAGCTTAAAAAATATTGAAATAATTGTGCATTTTTTGTGTTTTTAAATAAATAGTTTGCATTAAATGAATATTTAATTCGTTCTTTAAATTTACATTTTATTTAGTTTGCACTATCCAATTACAAAATAATAAAATGGATTTAGATTAAAATTTATATATTTAATTTTAAGTAATCAGTGTGTAGAATATACTAGATAGATAAGATGTTACTTATAACAAATTATTCTATGTATATTGTAAAAAAATATAAAAACGCTATAATAGTTAAAATTAAAATTCAGAAAAAAATCAAATAAATCTGATTTAAATAAAAAAAAAATCTGATTTAAATAAAAAAATCTGATTTTTTGATTTAAAAAAAAATCATGATTTTTTTCCAACCCTGTTTATATCTTTTCAGTTGGATAAATTGATTTTGAATAGTTGTATATACTCCGAAACTAAATACAAACTGTTGATGTTTCTCTCAGGTTTTCATTCATTTTTTATTTATTTTTTTCAATTTCTAATGATATCATAATATATTTACTACCCAGCTGTTAAAACTTATTTATTTATTTATTATTTGAAAATACTTATTGTGTTATTGATCATTGTTAGATTAATAAAAAAAGTATTTTTATTAAGGTTTATTTTCTAATAATAGAAATTTCAAGCCACATTTGTCCTAACTATATGCCAGATTAATTCAACAGTTTTTTTAGCAGTTTAAATTTAGAATATAAGGTGTTTACAATAGTCATGAAATTTAAAATTAGTTTTTTCTTTGTAATCTTGTTTACAAAATAGGAAGTTTTTTACTTAAATATTGTATCTGTTTGACAAACTAATATTATTTGTTTGAATTTCACTATTTCGAAATTATTACACATCTTCTTTTATTGGGCAGTGTTAAAGTAGTTAAAATAGGCTTTTATTTAGCTGTATTTCTATTATTATCCAATTTAAACCACACTATATATTTTTTTTAATTATTTGTCTGACTCATTCAATGATCATTTTAACAATTTAACCTTAAATCTAGATTATATTACCTGTATCCAATAATGAGAAATCTATTATTTGTATTAGCATCTGATCTTTTTATTCGATTGAAAAAAACTAAAAAGTGTTTGTTAAAATATAGTGCAATATTCTGGTCTTTTTATTGACTTTTATTTTTTTAAAAATGTTTTTCTTTTCTGGGGGGAAAAATTAGGTGTTTTACAAAATTTGGAATTTTTTTGATTAATTTTAGAAATACTTTAAATGTTATGATTTATGATACTGGTAAATATGTCATATCAATATCATTAAAATGTATTCATTAGAATTTGTTATAAGAAGTTTGGCATAAATTAAACGTTTCCCTAAAATTTTAGTTAGAATTACATCTATGAAAAAAGTAAGTGAAAGATTCATGATTTTATTTTAATTAAAAATATGTATATTTCATGAAAACTTATATTATTTCATGAATATTTCAAAGAAAATTGCTTGAAAAGTAGGCACATACCTTAAAGTGCTTGCAACTGGGAGAAGTATTTTATACTTTATATGAATAAGCCAGGAAAATTCCATGCACTTCACCTGATAAATGAAGTATGTTTGTGTAATGAAGCTATCAGCTGTGATAATAACTGCAAATTTATCCAAAACTCCAGAATTTGTTTTTAAATTTTCTGAAATGTGTATTTCTAAATTTTCTCTGTATATGTGTAAACAGGTTATGTTATGAATTACTTAGTAGTTTTCTGGATTTCTTGGGGTCACAATCACCCCCTCTAATGGCTTTCTCATATTGATAAACAGTGGCTTTAATTACTTATCCAAGAGTAGTTCTACTTAGTTTGTCTTACAAAAGAACCATAACTAGAGGAAGGCAAGGGGCTTCAATCCTTTCAAAAAATATAAACAATTTTTAATTGAAATTTTTAATTTTTGAAATTTTTTTCTATATTTTTTTAATTATTTTTGCACTGTTTATTATTGGTTTATACATTTACTGGAACATATTACAAAAGGTTGTACATGGACTTATATTTTTATATGTAATGTATCAAAATTATTACACTTTAATATCTCTTAAAAATTTTTTTCTTCCCCATTCTTATTCCTTCAAATCTATTTTCCCATCCATAAAATATCTTAATTAAAGGAGTATCAGTGACCTAAAATTCTTCCAACCCATTTCCCAAAGCTTTCTCTGCAATAGATGCAAATTTTCTGTTCACTCACTGCATTTTTTAGCTGTTACTGGCAAATGGCTCAGTAAGTTACTTTTTATTGTTAAATTTGCTAAGTTGCAACATGGTCGCGTGCACAGCATCGAGGGAAATTTGCATTTGCAGGAGCTTCTTCGATGCGGTTATCAGAACGGCACAGACCTTTAATAACTGACTCCAAGTAGGAAAAAAAGGTAATTTCATTGTATCACACCAAAAACAAAAGTATTTTATTTTGTTACAGGGAGTCAATTTTAGCAACAAAATTTGTAAGTAAAATGATTAATCTTATTTCAAACTTTGTCGTGTGTCTAATTAGAGATTTTTAAGAACTTATGTTCACTTCTTAACTGTGGTAATTGCATAAATTTAATTTGAATGCAATGAATAGTAGTCATCTGCTAATGTAGCAGAAATATTTTGGGGTAGTAGATGATATCTATCTGACCTTAGATGCACATTTTCTGTCCACTCACTGCATTTTCTAGCTGTTACTGGCAAATGGCTCAGTAAGTTACTTTTTATTGTTAAATTTGCTGACTAAGTTGCTGGTTCCATGGGAAAATTCTATTTGTCGCTTGCTGTGAGGTTCACCTCTGTAATCCACCCTTGTTTTCATGGTCATTTCTGTTACAATATGGTTTTGCAACAAAATGGGAATGATGTCACTGGGACTATAACAAGTACAATGCGTTGTAAAGAGTAAACTTATAAACTAAACTTCATGCTATGGTAAATATATACCAATTCAAAAGGGACAGACAGGGAGAGAAATAAAAATTGAAAGCATTTTATTAGACATAAATGAGTTGGTCAAATCAATATATTAAGAATATACATACTCACATATCATCAGGGTACATAACAGTCTGTTCAAGGTGGGGTCATTTTAAGTTCAGTCATACTCACTGACTCAACACCAAAGTGTGCACCCTTAAATAGGTGCACTCATTTCTCGCCCACAGGGTTGCCAAGGCAAAACCATGTAGAGATACAGTGCCAATTGTGGACTTGACAGCAGTGTCCTGTAGTAGCAGAGACATTCTTTAGAGTAACCCTATAGGGGACCCTACAATGCCTCTTGACCACAGAAAATGGGAAGATTAAATGGTGACAAAACAAGGCTGCACTGAAGCAGTACCTTCTGACATTCAAACTGGTCTGAGGGGTCGTACACCATAAAATGTTGCAAGCAACCTTTTACTTCGCAACAATTTCCCTGTCAGCCTTTGACTGTTAAACATGTCATTTTAGCAGCTCTTCAATAAAATTTAAGTTCTACTCAGAATTGTGTATTCTCTCTTTATAGAATGGCACGACTGCAACCTGCCATCTTCAATAGTCTAGCTGTCTAGGCTTCTTGCCCAGCAAGCCGAGGCAAATAAATACAATAGGAGCTTAATTCAATGTAACTACCAGATTAATTTTTGCCATGTTACATATATATACAGTAGAACTTGCTTAAAAAGTTTTCCTTTTGACTTACAAATTAAAACTTCTTAAGCCAAAAAACTTCAAAAACATATTTTATATATATATATATATATCCATAGATGTTTTATGACTTTACTTGTTAAAACTATAAAAAAGGTTTATTTTCACTGCTTTTATATCTTCCATTTTTCAGTTTTTTTTAACTGCTATGTTTCATTGTTTAACCTCTCGTTTAATAACAACGTCATTAAATTTGTCATTAGGCAAACCTGACATTTTTGCAATTGGAATGCAGGTTAAGTGGGGATTATTTTCTACTTCTTGTAAAATTTTTAGTATCATCAGATAAAGCCTTACAAAAAACCTTGTATAGAATTTAAACCAGTATCTAAGATACCCAAAATAAAATTCAGAAAAAAAAAAAAAAAAAAAAAAAAAAAAGAAATATGTTTTTTGTAGGAATTTTGTGAGGATTTAATAATATCTAAAAATAATTTCTGCATATTTCAAAGCTATACAGGCAAAGTTAAACTGGATTTTCAACTAATTCTAGCTTGGAATAGCAATACTTTATCTGAAAATACTAAAATGATTGTGACTAGAGATAATACGATAAAAGGTTCCATTAGTGTGAGAATGTACACTTTTGTGTATGTATACGTGAGTGAGATGTTTCTGGTTACCATTATAGAAGTCATATAGTGGAATAGTTAGTTTTAATTGGGAGGGCACTTTTTATGGCCTAGAGTTGGGTCTCAAACCCACCGACTTTGAACCCTTCTTTTGAAGGTATTCCGTTTTTTATTGTAAAGGGGCTGGGAATGCACCCAACAACTCTTCAAGTAAGAAAAATATCCAAGAATTGTTTTTTATTGTTAAATTTCATGTATCTGGTCCGCCTAAGTACATTTCTCCCCTCCTTTTGTAATCCCCGTTTCATGGGGATGGGGAATGCAGTTTCTGTTGGCTCAAAAATTAAGCTTTACAATATAGTTAGAAAGAAGGTTCAGACCAGAATATTCTTCTTAAAAAACATTTGAGGAAAATCTTAAATGAGGAATTTTATAACTATTGATGTATCGTTGTCTCAAAAATTAAGCTTTACAATATAGTTGGAAGGGAAGTTCAGATCAGAATAATCTCCTTAAGCAAGAAACATTTAAGATCAAATCTTAAATGAGGAATTTTATAACTATTGATGTATTATTGCCTCAAAAATTAAGCTTTACAATATAGTTGGAAGGGAGGTTCAGATCAGAATAATCTCCTTAAGCAAGAAACATTTAAGATCAAATCTTAAATGAGGAATTTTATAACTATTGATGTATCATTGCCTCAAAAATTAAGCTTTACAATATAGTTGGAAGGGAGGTTCAGATCAGAATAATCTCCTTAAGCAAGAAACATTTAAGATCAAATCTTAAATGAGGAATTTTATAGTTATTGACCGATTGTTAGCTCAAAAATTAAGCTTTACATATAGTTGAAAGGGAGGTTCAGACCAGAATAATCTTCTTAAGCAAGAAACATTTAAGATCAAATCTTAAATGAGGAATTTTATAATTATTGACCTATTGTTAGCTCAAAAATTAAGCTTTGCAATATAGTTGAAAGGGAGGTTCAGACCAAAATAATCTTAAGCAAGAAACATTTAAGAGCAGATATTAAATGGGGAATTTTATAATTATTGATGTATTGTGTTATAGTTTTGATGTATCGTAAAAATTGGGATGACAAAATTGCAATGTTTTAAGCGGAAAAATTTAGGTTAAACTGTATATTAAATATTTATAAAATTTTTTACCCAGTTTTATGGGGTTTTTTAGTAAAAAGTAGTGAATTATATAATTGGCTCTGCGTGGATTGAAGACCTCCTAAAATTAAATCCTGGCTATGATCCAGTCTTATTATAATTGAGTAAAATATACCAGGGGTTCCAACTTAAAAGGGCCCAATGGCCACATTGGAAACCTTATGCATGATTACAAGCTATATTTTCATAATTGTCCAATTTTCATAAAATTATGTAAAAAAGTCTGGAGTACTAGTATGAAGTAATATGCTTAGTTTAATTAAAGATTTAGTCATTTCAGTTCCTTAAAGCAGTTGGAATCCTTTGTGTTAAGAAATACATTTTAGGGTGTCATGTCTATTTATACTTATTAATTGTAAACATAAAAAAGTAAAAAATAAAATAGAGAAGTAACCTTTCAAAGTTTCAGCAAAGTAATGAAAGCTCTTTCATCACTGATTATATTACAATTACATTAGAATGAAATTAGAAATTAACTAAATGGTATTATATCCCAAACAATTGAATTTTGTACTCAATCACTCAACAATGTCAGTTTATTTGAATAGTGACAAATCACAGGAAATAATAACTGAAGGCAATCTACAATCAATAATGTTATTTAAATGAAACTTAATAGAGAATAATCTAGTGGAAGTATTTGGATGGTAAGTTGTATCAACTAATGAACAGATGTTCATCACAAGCTGTGTTTGATACTAATCTCCAAAAGTTGAAGCAAGGATGAATTAACAAGTTGAGTGTATTGTTGATTTTCAATAAATTTCATTGGAGAAAAATAAGTATAAAGCTATAAAGTATTTTAATTCTTTTTTTTTTTTTTTTTTTTTAAAAAAAGAAAAAGAAAAGTTTTACAGGTTATAAAATTAGCTTGATAGACCATCAGTTGAGAATCCCTGTTATAAACCATATTATGAGGTTAAAGCTTTTATAAATTTTCTATATTATTTCTGAAGTGATTAATAAACGATGGATCTATTGATTGGTTGCAAAATTGGTGAACCATGGACATTTCAAATTAAGAACTTTCATGATATGCATTTTTGCCACAGTCAGAGAAAGAGTTAAAGGACCGATTTCTTAGGGCTAATATATTACTGATAATTTGCAGTTTTGATTTTTGTTGTATTCATTTTAAACCAGGTTTAATTAACCAGACAGCTATTTTTTTCAAATTTGTTTAGAACTATAAAATAAAATACATTGTGATTAATATATGTATAAGCTCGAATTGCTCTATTAAATATAAATTCATTGACTGTGATAACTATTGACCACTTTCTTAATAGTGGTAGTCATTTATATATTCTTGTTATTTATATTTTCCTAATAAATATTTATATTTAAAGTAACAAATTAAAAAAAAACTGTGATAATTTGTATGTACTTTATTCAGAAAACTAAAGTTCCATTTATGTGTAATAGAATATATAATTTATAATTGAAAGTGTTATGTTTGTATTTTGTATTCTGTCCTATATAACATACAGGCTATAATGAGCATCTGGTCAACTTCTAAAATATCTCATTATCAGAATACCATTTTGGATGTAAGCTGTAGGCTTAGTAGTTCCATGTGTGCTGTGTATGTTTTTCAAGTACCATTTAGAAATTAAAAATACACAAGTATACTTTTCTTTGTCAACTTTATTTTTACATGAAGACCTGTGTTTTATTCTCCTTTTTAACATAATTTCCACCAATATTAGAGTGCTGATCTTTGGTACTGGAGTTCCTGGGAATCACGCTGTGGCATGGGTGTTTGTAGCTGTTCATAATCGGCTTTAAACAGTAGGTCCTGGTCTCATTAGTCCACGTATTGTTAAAAAAGTAGACAGTAGCACTCCAAACCAAACCACCAATATCAGGGAACTTTTATTTTAGAACTAGCATTTGAATTCTCAAAAATATATCAACTGACATACCATAATGTACATTATTAATTTAATCTTTTAATTTGACTTTAAATGTAAAACATAATTTGTGCACTGACCATTACACAAATATTTTGATTCCACTTATATTCTAAAAGAAAATATATCTTAAATATTTTGTCTAAAATATCTATATTTTTGCTGTTAAAATGCTTTCTATATACAGGGTATCTGCCAAAATACAATTTTTCAAATCCATGACTTTTCCTGATTTAACGGATCATTTTCCATGACTTTAAAAAGCTTTCGTTAAAGTATATATGAATAAAATTTCTGATGTACATACAAATAAAATATATGCTTTTAGAGAAATTACAGGAATTTTATCATAAAAAAACTATAAACTTACTTTATAAGTGTTAATAAACTCACATACATAAAAATAAATTGTATCTACATACCTAAGTTTAATCATATAGCAAATTTTCAATCAAAATGTTTCCAATTTGAATTCAGGGTACTTTGGTATTATCCAGGTGACCATGAATAATAGCCAAATTTAACCCTATAATGTTTATATACAATATCCCTAGAGATAAACTTATATTTTGTGCAAAAATCTTAACTAATTTTTATTAAAAAATAATTATTATTATATTAATAAAATTTTAATCTACAATTTAAGAAAAAACCAGAATAATATACATTTACCCACCCATTAAGCTTTCTTGCTTTGAGTTTCCTTGGTGAACAAATTTTACTTGGCAATATGGTCAATAAGATAATACATAAATACCAAACTCAGTAACTTCAGCCAAATTACAAGTAAAAATAGAATTAAACAATTCAATGCATTTTTATTTAATCGGTAGTTTAGCGGATCCATGACTTTCCATGACTTTTACTCATTTTACTTGAAAAATCAAGACTTTCCATGACAAAATTAATCCATTGTCTAAATCCATGATTTTCCATGACTTTCCAGGTGCTCGGAAACCATGTATATACTTAAATGAACTTTGAATGTACTTGTTGTGACCAGATTTCACAATTTAACCTTCTACTCTTTGTTCTGCTAGTGATATCTGTAAAAGAAACCTATTTAAAAAGAGTATTGATTCACTGTGATATCCCATTGTTATGATTTCTTTGGTATAAATAATCTAGTATGCTTAAAGTATACCAGATGTTTAAACGAAAATGCATAGAAAAATTAGGTCTTACCTTACTTTTGATTCTCTTATCACTGACCATATTGCACTCTCCCCTTATAACCTGACTTACTTGATTCTTTAAGCAAAGTAGTGTTTTGCCATTTGGACACTATCTTACTTTTTAACTGCAATTATGGGGATTAGATGGCTAACCAGATTGACTGTTTGTTTTTTATATTTGATTAGTTTTTTTACTTGGTTTTCATGAGTTTTACTAAAAAAAAACTTTTTTTAAGAAGAAGGTCGGCAGCATGTGTATTTGATCCTCGCGAATCAAATGTTTTGCTCAAAATGCAAGTCAGGAAAATTGCTGGTTAAAATAGAATGATGATGGAAACGGTAACGAATGTTTTCTCGGTAAGCTATGAAGTGAACCAGCATCTAGAGGCCAATAATATATTGGAAAAAGAAGCCACATGCAAAACTTGAAGTGTGCAGAATTGAAAGTAAAAGTGAATTGAGTACAGTAATCCACTGAAGATGAAAAATACTATGAGGTCTTTATGAAAATTCCTCATAAGTGGAAAAGCATTTATTCTTAAATCCAGGACATAATTTCAGCCTTTTTTCTTTCTTTCTCTCTCTCTACCTTTTAAGTTTATTTTGTTTACATAAGTTTACCTGGGTTATACATCTGCTAGTTACTCACTTTTACTCTTTTTTTTTTAATGATATATTTCTTTTAATAGTGTTTAGTTTATTAATTTTAGAGCTGTAGAGCTATATTGCATATATATATATATATATATATATATATATTAATGTGTAATGATATAAGAACAATCTTTTTAAGCATGATATCATGGAAATAATGGTAATAATTGAGTAAAATAAACAAATTCCTTTTTTTTTTTTAAAGTAAAAATGTTCCGATTGTTAATAACTACAGCAAGGCCCTAGTATGGTAAAGGTGTGTTCCTAACTTAACAAGTCTTCGAGAATGTAAATTTCCTCTTACTGTACATGTAGGTGTTGCTGTGAGGAAGAGGAATTATGTAGGCATGTAATAGTTGCTGTACACATAGTGATTCCATCAAGTACATGTTAATATATTTCTTTATTAGAGCAACATCTGCGCAAAAGAAAAAAAATTGCATTCTCCTGTTTTTCAATTTTGAACATACCCTTGTCACACTGGCATGCAAGTATATAACATTAATATACTTTATACATTGTCAGCTGTTTTGGCATAGACTCATTTTAGTTTTGTGTTATTTTTTTACTATTTTGTGTCATAATTTTCCCCCATATTTTGGAAAGTTTTTTAATTTATTTAGTTCTATGTTTTATAGTTAGAAAATGTATTCTCCTTTATAAAACTTAAAATTTTTCACTAAAATAGAAAACATATTTTTTCTTAAATCATCTAGGATTTGATACTGTACAGCTAATGCCTTATGTTTGTAACCATTCGAAATCACCTTTAAGCAAGAGGTTCCAATCCTATTAGCCCTAGTGTAACAAAATAGAAGACTGAATCACTAAAACTAAACTAAAGGATTTGGTATAAATTTAATGAATTTTATTTCTAGTCTCATGTTTCTGTAAAATTAATTTAGTTTGTGTCATTTATTGCAGTTTTTTTTCATATAAGCACAAATTTACTAAATTTAAAGACTTTTTTTCAATTTCTTTTAGTTGTGTTTTTTATTTTAGAAAGTGCATGCTTCTTTATAAAATTCCAATAAAAGTCTGTATAAAAATATTTTTATATTTTCTAATTAAAATTCTTTATAAAATTAATATTTTTCTTAAATCATAACATAAGCTACTGTTCAACTGCATTTTTTAATCACATTAACTTATTTTAAGGCAGGAGCCACCTTGCAGACATCATGACACCTGCTAACACAGTTTTATGTGTGTCTACAGCTGTTTGACCATGATAAAATAAATATTTAAGATTAAAAAATAAGTTATTTTTTTATATTTAGTTTTATTAGAAAAATATAAACATTTGTGTAAGAGAGTAATTTGTTTATAATCTTAAGTTATTATTTTTCACTAGACTTTCCAGATATTCTAGTTTGTCTGGTATTGTCCGATTTTGATGGTATTGTTCCTGTGTTCTGGACAATTTGTTACTTTGTTCTAGTGATTGCTCAGAAATTTTAAAAATGTTAAACATTTACATATAAAAAATGCTTTAATACAGTGACGTGCGGTCCATATGTTTGTGTACAATGCACACCCTGGAAAAATTATGAGGGACAATAATTTTTTGCACCTATGTCTACTTATCTTTATATGGTATATAATAAATATTATTTATAATATATTCAAATATTATGTTGATTTGCTTGCTTGTATTCCCGCAGTGCGTGCGTTACTAGATGCTGCACCACGTAGCGCTCAAACGAACATACGAAGTTCTGATGTGTACGCACTGCGCACTAAATTGAAAATCATGCTTTATATGTATGGGCTACTGGAGAAGAACAGCATACTATAGCACTGAGGCAAGTGCAGCTATTTTTCCTGCACTTGGCATTCAGAATCATCCGAAGGTACGGTTTATTAAGCGTCGTATTAGAGCGGGGATTTCCGTACTGAACAGATTTTGGTTTTTTAACTGATTAACTGGTCATACAATTTTGCAGATGGTTAATGTTTAACTTTACATATTGTTAAGATTTTGTTTTCTTGGAAATATAAAAGAAGTATTTCACCAATATTAAGTAAAATGTTTTAGTGTAGTAAATTAATTTTGGTAATGTATTCTATTTATGAAATAATTAGCTGAAATACAATGTTGTTTTGTGTTAAAGAAAGAATTTTAACAGAACAGTCCAAATTTTACCATTCATTGTGTCTTACAGACAGCGTTGCTTTTTCGACGCCGATATGACACCATACAACAAAAGACATGATTTTTGCTTCAGTGCTAGTAGAATTCTCATAAGTTTAGCTGTTTTTATAGTTATAACTCAACTACTCGTAGGTAAATATTTTATTTATTGTATTCTTTAAATTTATATTCATAATAACTAACCTGTTTCAGAATGGAGAACTCAGATGTCTCAATAATTAAAGATTTATTGGAAAATCCATGTTCTCTGCACACCCTGCATGAAAACCTACCGCACGCCACTGCTTTAATACCTCCCTGTACTCAATACTCTCCTAATTATAAAACAGTGGCTAATGATATATAATGCAGAATTTCTTTGACTTTCTTAAATCATAATATAAGCTACTACACACTTAGTCATGACCTAATTTAAGTTATAAGGCAGGGATCTCCAACTCTTAGAATGCTGCCATCATTTATTACAAAAATATAAACATATTTGTGTAAAAATGTACTTGTTTATCATTTTCTGTTATCAATTTAATTGGAATTATCAAACATACAAGTTTTCCTTTGTCTCAATCATTAAAAAAAATGCCAAACTTTTATTGGAAATGTAACTTGAGGAATTACTATCGATGTAGAAAACAGCTCTACTTTAGTTGCAATTCGAGGACTAAGATCTACATAGAAATAGGTTTCTGCACACATTATTACTTATTCATCATGTACTCCTATTAAAATAAAGTAATTGTTATGTGAAACAGTGAGAGAAATAAACCTCAAAGTTAAAGTTTAAGACATGGTCTCTAACAATAAAGCTCTATGAAAATCTTTGTTTCTAACTATATATATTCAGGGCAGTGAAAGACCCCAAGTTACACAATTTGTGACAACTAATACTTTACGTACATAGTAATAGTTGTCTTACTCTTGTTAAAACACATGGATAGTGCTCTACTGTATTTTAATATTGCCAGATTCACTTGTGATTAAATTTCTGCTGCCACTTCATGGACTGTATTAAAAATGTATACAGATTTGCTTCAATGTGTAAAGATAAGAAACTACAAATTATTGGATGCTTGAATTTATAGCTCTGTTTGAGAATGTGAAAATAAATTTGTAGAATTAAAAAAGTTTTGACAGCTTTTAATATTGAAACGTAATTCCCAACTTCATATTAGTAAGATCTAAATATTTTTGAATTTAAAAATAAAATGGAATAAATTTATCAATGCATTGAAAGTAAATAACTAAATTTTAGTAACTTGGGCAACTTTAAGTTTTTAAAAAATAAATTAAGTTTTATAATTAACTACGCAAGATGAAATTCATTAAAAATTATTAAGAATTGCAAGAGCTTTTAAAATTTTGAAAGGCAGTAATATTAGCATTAATATTTTTGAATATTTGAAATTTTTCAATTGTGTTGTTTCAGTTTGGATTTTTAATAAAATCCTCAATAATGGATATAAAAAAATTTAACTAAAGATAACTTAGGGCAGTGGTGAGCAAACTAGGGGTCGCCAAATTTTTATGAAATGCATTATCCCTGCATGCTGCATACCATACAGTGTACATATAAAGAGTGAAGCGCCGTCACTGAAAAGTTAAAGAAAACTTTTTCGAGAAGATTCGAGGATTTTCCTGAAAACGATCTTGGATGGATTTGTGATCCATTTTCCTTTGACATATGCAGTTCAACTTTTCAAATTAGTGAGAAAGAGCAATTGATAGATCTAATTAGTGATTATACTCTTCAAAATCAAATTAAGACTTAGTCTTACCAAAAATTTTGGCTATCCGTGGAAAAAAAATATCTCGTTTTATGCAAGAATGCCATCAGAGTGTTAATACAATTTGCATCAACGTATTTATGTGAAACTGGATTTAGCAAACTAGTTTCAATAAAAACTAGATACCACTCGCATTTAAACCCTGAAGATGATATGCGAATTGCAATTAGCAACATACATCCAAACATCGATGAGATAATTAGAAACTTGCAGCCACATACATCTCATTAAAGGGCAATTTACTGATTTTTGTGTTCTACAAAAAGTATTTTCTTAAAATTATAAATAAAATTAATATGAGTCAAATATGATGATGTTTTTATTCGATGAAACAAAAGAAATGCGAGAAATATATACATTGTATTTGTGAACATTTATCTCTACGAGTTGCCAAAAATTTTCTCTCTACAAATGGGGTCGCAGTCGAAAAAAGTTTGCGCACCACTGACTTAGGGCATGAAGAAAAGAAAAAACTTTAACTGTGTAGGAATAGGTAGATAATTGGATTACACTGTTCATATGCTATGGACATAATTAGATAAAGACAGTGATAGATGGCACAGTATACAGGAGAGTGAAAACATATAGGAAAGGCAGTACAGCTAATAATGTATGGTCATATACCTGATTGCGAGTCTTGACACAGACATAATACACCTATAATCCATCAACTTTTACACTGTAGCATACATTTGTAAGCTAGACTGTCTCATTTCAAGTGGTCATTTGGCAACGATAGCTGAGGATCTTATTACAGCATCGATGGGTATAGAACATATTTAGAACCTCTTAAGAACACTCTAAGGTTTCTTTTTTATATTAGGTCCTAGTTTCAGTCAAATACAAAAGGTTACAAATAACCAACCAGATGTAGGAAAAACTAAATTATATATGTATATGTTATAGGATGTTGATACAAACAATCAAAACTATAAGTAAAATGTCTAATTTCATATGAAACATTGTATTGTACATATTGAGAGAATTCTAAGAACTTAAATGTTATGTTCAGACCTCAAATGTGAAAACTGTATAAATTTATTTTGAACTTACCAAACACTTGATCATCTGCCGAGAAAGCAGAGCAATAAGGTTCTTAGATAGTTGATGTGTGATCTCTCTTTACTTACTTTGATCTTAGGGTGACCAGAAACGTCTTTGTTCATGAGTTTTAATTAGTTTCGATCGAAACATAATTCGTCGATAATCCATAATCTCTACTCTTTTAACATATATAAAACATTCTTTGTAAAATATACCACCCTACTTTGAGTGGTCATCCATTAATGACAATAGCTGGTAACAGCTGTTGGACATATATTTAGAGAATTCTAAAAATATTCAGTGGCTTCTTTTTTTATAAGGTCATAGTTTCAAAGAATTCGAAGGACCTTTAATAACTGCCTCCAAGTAGAAAAAATAAGTTAATTTCATTGCATCAAACCAAAAACAAAAGTATTTTATTTTGTTACAGGGAGTCAATTTTAGCAACAAAAGTTGTAAGTAAAATGATTAATCTTATTTCAAACTTTGTCGTGTTTCTACGTAAAGATTTTTAAGAACTTATGTTCACTTCTTAACTGTGGAAATTGCATAAATTTAATTTGAATGCTACGAATAGTAGTCATCTACTGATGTAGCAGAGAGATCTTGGGGTAGTAGTTGAGATCTATCTAACCTTAGACCCTTACTTTGACTTTAGCCTGACCAAAAAATTCTTTCATCTTTGTCGTGAGTTTTGAGTATTTTCGACCCAAACATAACCCATCGATAATCTGTCATCTGTACCACTGAAGCCTACATTAAACATTCTTTGTTAAACTGCCCTACTTCTAGTGGTAATTCATCAATGACAATAGCCAGAAACCGCTGACAATCTTAAAAAGATTTATTTGGGGTATGTGACATATATTTTGGACATCCTAAAGACATTCTAAAGTTTCTTTTTGTATTAAGTCCTAGTTTCGGAGAAATAAGAAAGGTCATCTTTGTGTAACAAAATATTAATTTCACTGACTAAAACAGAAACTAAAAAAATGCGTTTAATTTTCTTACAGCCTGTTGATGTTAACAACTCAAATTTTAAGTGAAATAACCAATTTTATGTCAAACTCTGTATTGTACCTATCAAGATACTTTTAAGATATTTAGTTATATTTATTTCTAAACTCTGGAAACTGTACACATTTATTACATACTCAATAAATACATGGTCCTCTACTGCAGAAGCTGTGAGATAAGTTTCTTGGGTAAATTTAAGAACGTCTCCTGTACCATCTTTAACTTTGGGGTAATCAGAAACTTCTCTGGCTTTGGTTGTAAGTTCCGAGTAATTTCGATCGAGACCAAATCCATCAATAATAAATCAATTTTCCCCTAGAGTATAGATGAAACATTCTTGGTGATCTTTGAAAAGAAGAGTTTGAAAACCTGTTCTTCCAGAGTGGAGAAATACAATAACTTTTCAAAAATATGGACTTTTATAAGTGCAATAAAAAATCAATCAGTGCCGTTGTGTAGTGTGCTTTACTGACAGAAATTTTATAAATTGCATAAGTTAAAAATTAATAGTGCTAGTATTTAATGATAATAAATTAATGTAAAAGAAAACAGTTTAAAGACTGGTAACTCAGTCTCACAAAACCTTTAATTGAAAAGTTAAACATTGAATAAAATATGATATTAAACAAAACTTAGGCGCTAAAGAAAGACCATATAAATCTTAGAATAATCGTTCTTTAGGACACATTATTTTGTTTATCAAAAATGTTTAGTTTTCTAATCTAACGGGTAGCATTCTTCTCCAACTTCATCAATGACAACAAAATCTTTTTCGACTAGCCATGTTTTCTCAGATTCCTGTGATTCCCCAGGAATTTTCTTTCCTTCCGAGAGAGAATTGGAGTTACTTGAATATATTTCTCTTTCATTTTCACTGATTGGCAAGTTTACTGTAAGTTCTTTTGAGTCTTCATTTCGTTTTTCTCCATTTATCATATCTACTTCAAGACTTTCATTCTCATCTTGATTACAGTTTAAGACTGATTTGCTGACTTTTTGCGTCTCCATTTTACACTGGTTTTCCTCATCTTCCAATGCCGAAGTACGTTTTGTTGAATCCTCTTCACTTTCTTTTTCTCCAATTTTCGTGTCTACTTTAGAACTTTTTCTCTTTTCCTGTCTATAGTTTACGACTGATTCAGGGAACTCGTTATTCTCCATTTGATATTGTCTTAAGCGCTCTCCAAAAGCTTTTTCCTTTTCTTCCAGATCTTTCAAAATATTTTTAACAGATAAGAGTTTTTCATACATTTCCGCCCTGTTGCTTTTACCCTCTTTGTAGACATCCACTGTATAGTTTTTTTGTAATACTTCACTGAAAATAGAACCTAAGGTTTTACGAAGCTCTTGGGAATATTCGTTAATAGACAGATTTTTCCTCGCATACTTATTGCCTATTTTATACTGTTTGATGTCATAGGCCAAAATATATGCTTTAATAAAATTATTACGTTCGTCGTCTGTGCTAAAGTTTTCTTCTTTTGGTAAAGACGGGGAAAAACGTGATCTTTTGGGCGTCAGCAGCAAGCTGCACATTGATAAAACGTTCACGTAATCTACAAATGGCAAAACATAATATTCATCCATATTTCCTTGAACTGGAAAAATCTCGAAATTTCCTTGAAAAGAACTTTTAGCACTCTGTTCTAGTTTTCTTAAAATCCTCCATTCTCTCAAAGTTTGGTCTACCATATTTTGCACGACTGTTCTCATACTTTCGTCTTCCTTACTGCACTCCTCGATTAGGAGGTTGTATTCTCTTTCAAGTTTTTTGTATCCTTCAATATTCTTCCGTAAATGGTACAAAGCGTAATCGCGGAACTTCAGAAAATTACTTTCATTATATTCAAGGAAACTTGTCACTCCTTTCTCACTTTCAATCAGAAACTTACGGATTTCTCCAATGATATTCATTCTTTTTGTTTCTGAGAACACGCTAATTTTATAAAATATAGTCTGAATTGTATTATTTCTTTCATTCTCGTTTACCAATACGCGAACATCTAAACTGGAAAAATACTCATATTTGTAATCCATAAAAATATTTTCTAAAAATACTTCAGTAAGTGTTTTCAAAACTTCTCGGATAGCATTCAGGGCAGCCTGCCATTCGGTATCTCCTGCGCGATCAGGGTGGAATGCTATCGATAGCTTTTGTAATTCCTTGTCGATCGATTTTGATAGTTTCTCGTGACTTTCTGGTGTTATTTTGTTTCTCTTTACCTGTTCTAGGCTGCTCTCCAGTATCGGTAGAATTGTAGGTTTTCCAAAACGTTGCAACCAATTTTCTACAGTTTTTGGATTTGAATCTTGTATTGAGTTTTGCAAATTGTTTACTTTAGCTCCTTGGTCCCGATCACCATTTACAGAAGTCTCTTTATTTACTGAAAGTGAAGAACAGAAACCGGAAGGAACTTTCTTTTTTGAAAATGTAAGCCTATTAGTTAATGTCGTTGATGAGCTGGCTGAGTTGTTTCCAAACGAGGGAATTCTTTGGTTACGACCTGTAGTACCAGACATTGATTCTGATGTCTCTGTTTCCTTTGCAGATTGATTTAGTGTGTAGCTATAAGCGTTCTTGGTGCCTTCATTATCGTCTTCCTGAAAACTCGTTCTTTGATCTGTTAGACCAGGTAGAGAATAAAACCAATCCGCAATCATGCTCAAATTCATAAAATTTCTACGAACTTTCTATCTTCAAAAACTGTCTTTCATCGAAATTTGAAATATCTTGCGTCCCCTGAAATTTAAAATATACGATTAATCAAGATCGCATTTCATAATCTGTGATTAGAAATATCCTTTTAACTTTAATTTTATTCACGCCTTACTAGATCTTAATATTATGAAGCAACATAAATTTATTGTTGCAAAATAAAGTACTTTGAAAATAGACTTCAATTTAGTTTAAAGTAAAAAAAAAAGGGGGGGGGAAGAATAATGTAACATTTCTGTAGAAGAAACTAAATGTCTACAATTCACACTACTCTTTTTTTTTATATATAATTGTTAACGGTAAAAGAGCTTGCACAATTTTAAGACGATCTAATTTCACCAAACATAGAGCTTTTCAAATTCATGGGGTATATGAACCCGTGTAAAATACATAACGTTCAGGCTACGAAATCAAGGATGTTATACTCGTACCCCGTGGGCTAAGTGATGTGTAGTTTATCATTACAGTAGAACCTTGACTATCCGAAGTAATTGGGACTGAACCTACTTCAGATAATCGGGAATTCATCAATAATCTTCTAGTTTAATATGTAGAATCGTCATTGGTGCAATAACATTCGATTGTTCTGGACTCGTCAGTATGACTTTCCAAATTTTGAAATGAGGTGGAGAAGGAATTCTAAAAAAACAGAATTCCAAAATATTTATCTGCACTCGTAGTTCGGAAAGGACGGTTTGCATACAAAAGAAATGTGAGAAAAAAGAAAACTTTAAAAATGCATGTTTGTAAAGAGAAAATTTTGGATGATAGTAGAAGGTGAAGAAGAAACTGACTTCGGTTAACTCAGAGTTTTGGTTAATCGAGGTTCTACTGTATTGTTATTATTATTTTAAATTCTGAAGTCAGATACAATTGCAGATATTTTTTAATTGACGTTAAAGGTGTCTCCATTAAGGCCTGCGTTAATTTTGAGATAAGTAACTGCGACAAAATTTATCCTGAGGTTGGGAGGATGGCGGTGAAAAGCGATGTTAATTTTAAAGACGAAAACACTAACTTTTTACAAGCTAATGTTCCCTTATGAAAACATACAATTTAAAATTAAATTTAAAAAAAAGTTTCGCGAAAAATGCGTTGTAAAAGTTTTTAGTTGCAAACACAGACATGATTGAGTTTTATATAATCTTTTTTTTTTTTTAGAAATCGATTCTGCAGAGTATATATTTTTATGAAAAAAAAAAACGACTTTTTGTATAATATTTTAACGAATATTGGTGGGTTTCATTACAAAATCCCCCCATCCCTTTTTTTTAATCTAGCGTAACATACCTACTATGTTTCCATATGGGACCATGATAAAAATTACCTTATATTGTTTTTCGGAAATTGCATTCAAACGAAATTTTAATGAATAAATATTAAAATTTAATTTCTCTGTCTTGTTAGGTATGGTATGGCCACATTCTATCTAATGTAGCCACCACACTATGGCCAGTTGTTCACCACTTCCCGATGGTGACTTCGAACGATGGTTCACGGGTCGCATCTACAGGCTGGGCTACTAAATTAGTTGAGTGCATTGGTTCGTCCATAGGTGTTAGCATAAAAGCCAATTTTTTATATTAATTGACGTTTCTACTTAATTAAAAAAAATCTTTTGAATATTTCAATCCAGAGCGGTTTTTAAATTTCCCGCCATTATTTTTTTTTATCTTCGACGTGCGATCCGATGAAGAAGGCAGTGCCGTATTCAAATACTTGCTCGGTAATCACGATTCGCCCAGCGAGCGGCACACGTGGACGAATCAGAGTTCAGTCTTCCACCAGGCGGGAAGTATAAGTACGCCAGGGTGAAGTTCATCGAGGCAGAAGCGAGGAAACGGTGATCTACTGGGGAAAACGGCAACATCTTTGGCGGCGAGCCGCCAGTACTTCCCGATCAACGTGTAATGAGCCGACTGAGGGTGTTTATCTTGTGGCCATCCTACTTTTGAAGGAATATGTGGAAGTAGGCAATTTTTGGGAAAGTTTGACTCAAGATGCAAGTTGTTTTGGATTTTTGCTTGTTTTGAAAAGGGTAACTTCCGGCGATTTCCTCTTTTTTTGATAGGGACCTTATGTCCCAATTTAATTTTTTTTTAGTCCTAGTCCAGTTCATAATATCTTGCTTTTTTGTTGTAGTACATATATGTTATTCTGTATTTGTTATTTCTTTAAATGTTTTTTTTTTTCGAATAAATTGTTATTATTTTTAAAAACTGCTTCTTTTCTGACCAACTCGAATTCCACTGTGCAAAATCTCTGCCAAGAATACTTCTAACTGGGTGTTGGGGGTATCAATAGGGTCTACCGCGCACTTTAGTTGCGCATCTGGATGCCTTTGATCTTTGGAGAAAAACCGTCTCCAAAGCCATCGTCCGCTAAAGCTATTTTATCATCTGTCGCCATCGGCCACGATAAGCCAAAGCCGCTCCAAACGGTGGTGATGGCTTGCAGTGGACCATAGTATCGAGGGACCTTAAAAGGGAATGCCAGGAAATGCCGGCTTTCTGACCCTTAATTTTTTGGAATGGAGCTTGTCCATTTCCGTGTCACCTTCACATTTCCCGCGCTGACCATCGGTCGGTTGCCGATTTTATCTTGTTTTCCCGCTGGTGGGATTATTCCATTGACCTCGGCACGCGCGGTGTTGAGTGGGCACTATTTGATCAAGATTTTTTTTTAAGGGTATCCGCATTTTTTTGGGAGGAGAAACATATGCCACTTTTTAGTCATTTTTTAGGCTGCTTTGTCCTACGTGATGTCAAGGAACGATGGTTTTTGATGACAACATGAGTGATTATGCTTCGGGGGTACCGCGGAATTCCGGGTTTTTTTCCGGGCAGGGTCTGATTTTCGACAGGACAAATGGGATAAGCTCCCGGGCCCCCAAATTAACTGCCATTTCAAGCTAAAAATATGATGCGTATGTCTAAAAATTCACTTTACATTATCGGCAATTTCTTCTTTTAGTTTTTGACTTATTCAGTATCATTAGAGAGCTTGTTCACTAATGTAAGTGCTGGCAAAAAATGTAGAACACGCAGCTACATTCTGTTTTAGGCAGGAAAAATCCTCGGGTAAGGATTCACACAATTCTAATAAACGTTTTACCTTCCAGGATTTTTTTTTTTTTGTTACTTTTTTTTTATTATTTTACTTATTTCTTAATTTTTCATTTTATTTCAAACTAATCTTATTTTACTAACTACATTGGTGAGTCAACTTTAAAGGATCTGCGGGTCACAGTTTAAGCCTGTGCACAGCAGAATGAGGGGGGGGGGGCAGATGAATGAGTTTTCCCTGGGCCCCTATTTCTGTAAGTCGGGCCCTGCTTCCGTTTTTAGAAATAATATCTCCGATGTGAAAATTTCCTCCATGGTAGTTTAAATTCAAAAAAGCAAAAATAATAATAAAAAAATTAACTAATTTAAAACGGCTTTTCATCAAACTTTCATTATCGCTTGTGTTTCGCATTTGAGCCATAGAGCGAGTATTCTACTACAGTCAGAATTTCCGGTCATCGAGGGGAGGTAGAAGAGAAGAGATGATTTGCTGAACAATGAGCTTCGACTTTTGAACTTGTTGATTGATTTCTGCAAGCGTAGCATTCGGAGGACACATTCTCCACTCTAGTGGATATTTGTGGGGAAGCGAGTAAAATTTTATTTCTGTGTCTGGTTATCAAGGCTGTAACTAGGGCGTGGTAAAGGTGCCATTTTCAACTGGCGTATCAATCATAAGGCTGCCGCACCGTGAGGAAAATAAGGCCTGAAAGAGGACGATTCGCCTCGAGTAGAAATAAGGAAAAGTTGAAAAATAATTTTTTTTTATTATAAAATCCAATGTAATTAAAAATTATTTTTTATGAATTTTCTTACTTTTAAAAATGTTTCTAGAGGCTAAACTTGTTATAGATTTTTACAAACGTTTACCAAACAATCCTAATACGCCAGTATATAAATCCTGGTTTTCGTTTTAAACTTTTAATTTATTAATGTTATTAAAACTAATTTAAATCTAAAAATTCACCAATTTGTTTATGAAAATTCAACGTGTAAATAAAATATATTCCCCTCAAATAAACTATTCAGTTTATCAGAAAAATAATACCCTTAAAATGTTAAAAAAATATCCCCTGTATAATAATAGCCTAAGTTATCTGCCCGTCTGTCCTCCAATTTATGAAGCTGTATCTGGAATGGATAGAGGCATCCGTATTTGTTTCTTGATAAGTTAGGGTTAGCTACGTTCGAAATCCTACCACTCTTCTAGCATTTAATGCCATTATTTCAAGCCGTATTTTCCCCGGTTAAGAGCAGGCGATTAAATATATCAATTTATCACATAATAAATAGGTAAAAATAAAATTTTCCAACATTATGACGTCATTCCTTTAAACATCTGATTTAATTATTTCGTATTTTAAATTATTTAGATATCGTCTGCAATATTTATATACGTTTTATTACTGAACTTAGATATTATGTAGATAAGTTTTTTTTTTTTACATTTGGCTTAAATAATAGATTAGGTAGATATGTGATGATGTTAAATTGAATCATCGATTATTTTTGTTACAATGAAAATTTTATCACCGGTATTAACAACAAATTCTATCTACCTCCAGTATGGAGTAGAAAAGAAAGTTTAATTCCTTTACTTTCATTTATTACTGTTGGGAAAAAAAGGAAAGAACAATAATTTCGAAGTAGTTAAGAAAACTTTGAATTAACCTTCTAAATGAATTCAACGTGATTCTAAACTGCATTCGCAGTATCTGGAGACTTTAGAGGAGCATGAAGATAAACAAATTATTGAGCTTGTACCAGATAATTCTCAGCCAAAAAACAAACCATTTTTTTACCTACCTTATAGGGTGCTTTACGATTCTGGAAAATTAAAATTTTATTCATCCCGTCATATGACTGGTATGCTAGTATGTCTTATATTGAAGTAGTGTACAACCGTTCTGTCGTTCTATCTGAGAGAGTAATTCGCATTCATCTTTCATATTGTAATGTGTGTAAGATAACTTCTAACTGTTCTTCTTATGAAATTCTTAAGTGTGTTTTACGACTGGCATTTAATATAATATGCATCTTTAAATATATTATTTTTCTTAATTTTGATGCATGTTCTGGAACATGAAATTTTTACTGATCCCGTGATATGATGGGCTATATGCCAGTCAAAGTATTAATACGGTAAAAATAGAAGAAAAAAATTTAAAAATTAATATACAACGAACATTTTACAAATCAAGAAAATATTTTGTGAGTTCATTGTGAGTATATGATATAAAAAAATACATGTGTATCCAAAAACAGTGTACTCCGCTTAATGTGATCGCGGTTAATGTTATCAATCGCTTACTGTTATCGAAATCCCTTGGTCCCGATTTTCTCTATTCCCTTGTATGTTAAAATTATCGCTTTATGTGATCGTTACATCGGTTAATGTTGTCAGTTTTCAAACCTCATTTTAACTGGCAAAGGAATATTCACAATCTATTCAGAAGGTACCGATTGTTTTCTTTCCCTTCGATGTCCCTTCGTGTTCGAATTTTCCAGAATCCTCCCTCTTCCACCTAAGGAAATGGAGAATGAACAAAGGAGTGGGGTATTAATTACCCGTCCCTGGAATTTTTCAGAAATACGTACACTCTGTTGGTGGTCAGTGGTTGTCAGATAAGTAGAAGGCAATTCTTATCGGAACTGAGAAGGAGCGTGTGCACCTTTTCTGGCTTGCTCGCTTACATGCAGCTTGTCGATATAGAAACCAGAAAGCGAAATGATTTAACATCAAAACAAAAGATCGAAATTCTAAATCGTTACGGCAGGC
>CM063511.1:77311344-77351344 GCA_032207245.1 Pardosa pseudoannulata | reverse complement strand
GTTTGCATTAGAGAATACCGTAAGAGGGATTGAGAGGGGTTAACTGACAAACCCACCCTCTTATACAGCGTGAATATAATACTTTAAACTTTTAACTATATTAGAAGAACAATAAATAAGTGATCTTAAAAAATGTAATAAATAAATAGCATAACAATTTATAAGTGTTGTTTGAATAGATATTTTTGCTTGGGGTCATACGTGAAAAAATCGAATTACTAACTTTCCAGGTACATCAAGTTTAAATACATATATTTGAAAATAAATAAATTAATTAAGAGTAGTACTATCATTTATTGTAATTTATGAATGTCAAAAACATAAAAAACCGAAAAATCCATATATATTTCTCAAATAAATAGAGAAAAAAATGTTTAACAGGAGGTTTCCCTGCGAAACCACTGTCCGCTAAAGGGTTGAAGCAAATAAGATAGTTAAATTTTTCTTTACCTATAAAAACTTTTTTTCTATTAACTGCACTTTTTCTTTATCTTGTGAATACATAAATGTATTTCGATTAGAACATGTTGTATTTCCATATTTTCATTTCAAAATTTGCATTGTGGACTTAAATAAACCCCGATCAACCACTACCACATACACGAAGTACAATTCCGCCAAACCGATGATGTCTACAGAGCAGTTGTCACTTACAATATCGACCTCCAAAAACTCCCCGAAAATGATTGTAGTGTGCATTTCTTACAGTAGTCTCCCAGATGGAGTTTTGCGTAGGAGGGTTAGGTCGATTGTTTAGGAACTACACTCCTCTTTGACTAACATTTATTGAAGATACACCTCTACCTCTGAGGCAGAAAGACGCTGATAGCTTTTCATGGCTTGGTAAATCTCTATTTCGAAGTATTTCGTGTGCGGTAACAGATGTATCTCTAATTGCACCACTTAAATATCTTGGATGACTTTCGTAAAAAATATAAACAAGTCTCTCAAAGAATATTTTTATTTGTACTTTTAGAATACATTATTTCTTATGGGATGATCTTCAAGACTTGAAGAGCTTTATGTGTATTAAAAATTAAAATCTGTAATGTCTATTTATATATTTATAACCGGAAGTAAAGGAACAATAACGAGGGTGGGTTTCCTGTATTCCATTCTAGTCGACTAAGGGTGAAGTAAAGAATCATAGAACGCTTTGGCCACTGACACAGTAAACCTTTATCGTATTTTTGTAGACTTTTTTTTTTCCTCGATGTGTTCCACTCTTAGGGTTAAAGGTATGGTGGACATTACAAAGCCTTTTTATAAATTATCAAATTAGAAACTCAAAAATTTGTAGACATATAAGATAAAGTATGGTCAAATTAATAACTTTATTTTTTTTCTTAAAATCAGTTGTTTCTACGGAATTTTACAATTTCACATTTTATACAGAATTTTTGTTACTTTTTGTGATTTCATATTTTCTAGATTAATGAAAAATGTTTACTGAACATTCATAATATATATTAAAAATACATATATTACAATATTAAAATTGAATTTAAATTTTGATAGCTAGAATTTTTTATAAAATCCTACGTACCTATGTAAAAATATTTATTAAAAATTAACTAATCAATCAAAACCTATTTACAAAACTATAATCAAATATATTTGAAAGATATCTTTAATAATATTATAAAATTTAAAAATAATAATAATAATAAAAACTAGCTCGAAAGGAACATTTTAAAAATCCGCAAAGTGATTACATAATTGAAATTAGCTGAAAAAATAGCTGATGTTTAAAACATTTTAAATCCTATTTTTATTTTTTTAATTGCAATTATGTTACTATAATTGTTATGTTGTTATAATATTTAATTTATAATTATTCTTAATTATTATGCTATTTTTATTGTATGTGTAAACATAATTATATTTTATTTATAATTATTCATAATTATTCAGTTTTTTTATTGTATGTGAAACATAATTGTAATATTTTCTTTATAATTAATCTTAATTATTTAGTTATATTTATTGTATGTGTAAACATAATTATAATTTATTCTTTATAATTAATCTTAATTATTTAGTTATATTTATTGTATGTGTAAACATAATTATAATTTATTCTTTATAATTATTCTTAATTATTTAGTTATTTTTATTGTATGTATATAAAATATGATAAAGAATACAATAATGAATATAAATTTAAGTTACTTAATTACTGTCCCCTTAAAGTACAATTTAATTATACGCGTTTAAAAGTTCACAGTTCTTTTAAAAGAATAAGTGCATACCTTAAATGAACCGCTAAAGTCAGTATTGCTTTTCGTTAAATCAGCGTTTCTGATTTATAATTAAAAGTGAAAGTTCAAATACCAGACAGTCTGCTATACTGTCAGAAGACTAGACAACAATGGATGAATTGGTAATACAAAAAACACGCTTTTACCGCAAATTTAGTATTCTTGTTAACAAGCAGTAATGCATTTAACGCAATTTTTTTCTTAGATTCTTAATCAAAGAACGGTAATAATTTCATTTATACTTCGACAAATGCACATGGTTATTTCAGAAGTAAACTTTGAATTTAAAAAAAATGAAAAATTTATAACTGGAGATATCTGAGGTAAATTATACACTAACGTAATTTCGAATTGTTTATATAATGGTAATTTTGGGATAAATAAATTAAAAGATTTTCGTTTATCATTTCAGCACATTTATTTCGTTACTACAGAGGCGTACTTTAAATTTATGAAATTAAAATATAGTTACTAGAACTAATTTCTAACAAATATAACTTTAAATTCTTAATATTAATACAATATTAATTCTTTAGTATAATATATATATATATATATATATATATATATATATGCGTGTGTGTGTGTGTCTGTTGCGTGTACACAGTGGAACCCGCTTTAATGTTTGAAATGGACCAGGTGATTAAAGCTTCATAGTCGAAAATATGGAGAATCAAGAAATATACTCTATATATGTGTGTTTGTGTGTATATATACTATATACATGTATATATATACGTTTATATATATGTATATATACACTTATATTTATATGTATATATATATATATATATATATATACGTTTATATATATGTATATATACACTTATATTTATATGTATATATATATATATATATATATATATATATATATATATATATATATATCAGCGGCGTGCGGTAGGTTTTCACGCAGAGTGTGCAGAGAACATGAATTTTCCAATAAATCTTTAATTATTGAGACATCTGAGTTGTTCATTTTGAAACGGGTTATTTATTATGAATATAAATTTAAAGAATACAATTTACCTACGAGTAGTCGAGTTATAACTATAAAAACAGCTAAACTTGTGAGAATTCTACTAGCACTGAAGCAAAAATCATGTCTTTTGTTGTATGGTGTCATATCGGCGTCGAAAAAGCAACGCTTTGGGCTTCCACGAAAAACTTATATGTTCAGCAAACGTAGCACCACATGGCGCCAGCCGCTGCGGTGCCTCATCCAGATGTTCATGGGTGCCGACAAACCGAACGTCTATTCCACGTGCAGAGGATTTCACTGCACGCTGGCACAATAGAACGAACTGTTTCTTGTTCGGTCAGTGGATTAAATTATATTTATTAATTGTTTTTGACAATTGGAAATCATATAGTCTGCGAAAAACATCTTGACAATTTTTAAAACCAAAACCAGGGATATGGTGTTACATAATATAACTTATATACTGTCTGTAAGACACAACGAATGGTAAAATTTGGACTGTTCTGTTAAAATTCATTTCTTTAAAACAAATCAACATTGTTTTTCAGCTAATTATTTCAATAAATATAATACATCACCAAAATTACCTTACCACACTAAAACATTTCACTTTATATTGATGAAATACTTCTTTTATATTTCCATGAAAACAAAGTCTTAGAAAATTTTTAATAAACCGTACCTTCAGATAATTCTGAATGCCAATGCAGGAATAACAGCTGTACTTGCCTCAGTGCTATAGTATGCTGTTCTTCTCCAGTAGTCCATACATATAAAGCATGATTTTCACTTTAGTACGCAGTGCGTACACATCAGAACTTCCTATGTTCGTTCGCGCGCTACGTGGTGCAGCACCTAGTACCGCACGCACTGCGGGGTTACTAGCAAACAAATCAACATAATATTTGAATATATTATAAATAATATTTATTATATATCATATAAAGGTAGATAGACATAGATGTAGAAAATTATTGTCCCTCATAATTTTCCCGCGGTGTGCAGTGAACATCCTGCACATGTGGACCGCAAGCCACTGATATATATATATATATATATATATATATATATATATATATATATATATATATATATATATATATATATATATATATATATATATATATATATATATATATATATATATATATATATATATATATATATATATATATATATATATATATATATATATGTATATATATATATATATATATATATATATATATATATATATATATATATTATATATATATTATATATTATATATATATATATAATATATATAATATATAATATATATATATATAATTAATAATATATATATGTCAGTACACATGTAACTATATGCCTATAGTCACTTTTCATTTTTTTTTTTTTTTGTAGTTACATAACAAACCCATGTTATCTTTCAGGAAAGCTCTAGAAAGATGACATCTGCTCTCTCAAATGATAATAAAAATTTATTTTGTGAAGCTGCGGATTACGTCAAACTCCAGGAGAAATCTGTAAATGAATTAATAACAGGATTTACCGGTAAAGGCTGCTTTGGTTTATGGATAGATGCTAAAGGATTTTGGAATTTTTCGGACAAAGAAACTGTCTTGAATAGTATGGAAGATTACAAAGAAATATATAGTAGCATTCTGATCTGTATAAATGCTGCTGAAAAGAACGAAGTAACCGCATATCAGCAAATAATTGATTTATTTAAAAAAACCGAAGCATTTCAGAGAGATGCTAATATTCATGCTAATGGGAAAAGCAGAGCTCTTTGTAGACTAGGTGTAACATTTTTACGCAATCTTTCGAATCTGGATCATCATTTGAGAAAAGTCGAGAGCGTCATATTATTGATGAACATAAGGCATATGCAAGAAATGGCGAAATATGTGACCAAAATGGTCGACCAGGCCACGGAAAGTTTGGAAACAATTCAGAGAGTCAATCGAGAGTTGAAAAATACGGCAGATACCTTAACCAAAGAGAACCTGGATTTGGAAATCAAGACGAATCATCTTTTTAAAGTAAACGAGTATAAAAGAAATAAAATTTCAGAAGTAAAGGAGAAAACAAATTAAGGTATTAGAAAAATATATGAATGTCAGGTATTTAGTACTTAGTTAGGAAAAAAGTAAACATCAGCATGTTAGAAATAAAAAGCAACATGAATAAAATAAACACTTGACATACCAGAAATGACCATCTGTGTAGTCAGGTATACAGGAAATAAACTGCAACGTGTTAGAAGTAAAAGCAACATTAATAAAATAAACACTTGATACATCAGAAATGGCCATCAGTGTAGTCAAATATGCAAGAAATAAACAACTGCATGTAGAAATAAAAAGCAACATTAATAAAATAAACACTTGACTTACCAAAAATAATCATTTGTGTCAGATAAAAGTACTATACACATTAAATAATTAAACATATTTAAATTCGCAGTTTTATTTTTAAAACAAAGACTTCAAGTTAACAAAACATTTCAGTGAAAACAGGATAAATTACAACCACTTGGCATACAATGACGTCTAGGAGAAACCTTTTATTACATGTGACAAGTTAGTCATTGTCCTTCTCCAAGACTGCCAGAAATATCTAAATTGGACATTATGCAATATTAGACTATTCAATTGTTTTACTTGTTATTGATTCTATTTTGTTTAAAATGTTCTAGAAGTTATGTATTTGTTAAATTAATATAAGAAGATACGAGGACTCTTAAATAAGTAATAAGACTGTACACAGAAGGCATATTATCATTAATCGACATTATTTACATGGTATTTTTCAAAATAACTGCCGTAAGATGCAATGCATTTGTGTCAACATTATGTCCATTTTTCATACACATGTGAAAGTTCGTTAATTGAGAATTGATCGAAACCGCTTCCCTAGCTTTTATAAATGCTTTGCTGTTTTCAAATTTCTACCCTCTAGTGGTTGTTTGAGCTGAGAAAAAAGGCAAAGCAGAACTTGCAAAATAAAAATTCTATGAAGGGGGAGGTATGATATCTCCTCTAAATGGGCAGTAAAATGTCCAGTAAGTAGCCAGGAATATGATGTCTTGCTTCATATTCCTCGGGTAGATTTATCAAGCTAATAGCCAGTTTACAATAGGCGATGTGAAATAAGTCTGCTTTTATTGATGCGTCACTTCTGCATAAAAGTAGTGGCTTATATCTGCCACTACTTATTGATAAATTTACACTAATATTTTTTTATTCCTCAATATATTATTGTGACCAGTAGTTCCTGTACAAAAAAGTGAATCCGCATTGCGTATTCATAAGCAGCTTGCGTACTTATTCCAAAGTGTTTTGATTTGTTTGATACTTGTTGTATATTAACATAATATATCCTGATTAAATGCTGTATAGAAATGAAAACTTCAAAATAAAATCATTGGTTTCTAACCTTGTATCTAAAGGTTTGTTCCCACAAATTGCATAATATTGCTCTGATACAAAATATATATGTATAAACTATTGTGTGCCAATTGGTTAGTATCATCGTAAACAATGTTATTACAAAACTTATAAATCAAAATATAAGAAGGCTGAATGGAGACAGCCGATAAATCATCATCAGACGAGGCTAGGATGTTTGACAGGAGATTGACGACAACACATCGTAATTTTGGCTGAAGCTCAGTAGCGTAATTGCAGGGCAACTAGGGTTGCAGAGGAAATTCACGGTCCTCTTTAACGACTAAGACAGATGGTGGAGTTGATCTGGGTTTTTTAACAGATAATTTGTTTGGGGATAGAAACAGCTTTCTCTCCTTCACTTTTTGCAGCTTTCTATACATTCTTGCTCTCCTCCACCGTCTCTTTCAGCTCTTTTTCCTTGCTCTCTCTCCTCTCCTCTTCTCTTTCAGTCCCCGTTTCACTAGCTGCCTCTCATTTTATTTCCTTTAATACACTCCTCCTTCCAAACGCAAAAGTCCAATTGGCATCTTTTGTCTACTTTATTTGCTGCCTCAGATCATAAAATCGCAGACTTTTATTGCAGCCTCTCCCACCAACCCTGTTTCTTGCCGTCAGTTGTAAATCTTTTTCCCAGTCTTATTCATCCCAGGTGTCATTCTTGCAGATATCATTTTTTATCTCTGTCTATCATAATGATCAATCATTTATATCTTCTATTTACAGAATACTTATCCCACATCACTTTATAAGGAATTATTATTATTAACAGAGACCTAAGTCAAATGACTATAAATATTATTTATAAATTACCTCCATTAAAGTCCCAGGGGAGCAGGCAGGGGCTTTTCTCACGGGAATACGGGACGAGTTGGTGATTGTGAGCGGGGCGGTGTCGGTCCGGGCGCACGGGACGAGCTGGTGCTAGTGGATCCTTGTTCCACTTCTCTCGACTGCCACACCTCTTCCAACTCCTCGCTCTCACTACTTTTCCAAAAAACCTCACCTAGGTCCCAACTCCCCTTCTTTCTTCTTATCCAATCCCTTGTCTTCGGGAAATTTTCCCACATCAAATGCCCTTCGGGAGTGCAGGTGGGCTCATTAAAGTAGCCCCTTTTTGTTCAAGCTGACATTACTTTTTAGCCCCCTGCTCCCATAATTCACGCTTACAGCTCTGTGCGAGCTTGACCGTTATGCTGCCATTCCGTTAATTATCTTCTTTGCAGGGGTCCCTAAACTAGACGTAAATAATTGGGGTCCTAAATTCCTCAAGGAAAATCCTCCCACGGCTATGCATGCACGTGCAAATCTCCGTGAGAAAGTACCTCGGTACAATATATATATATATATATATATATATATATATATATATATATATATATATATATATATATATATATATATATATATATATATATATATATATATATATATAATATATATATATATATATATATATATATATTATATATATATATATATATATATATATATATATATATATATATTATATATATATTAATATATATATTATATATATATATATATATATATATATATATATATATATATATATATATATATATATATATATATATATATATATATCCATTAAATGATCCACCAAACGTTCTTGTATGTATTTTTCTATATATTCAATCGCCTCCTTACAATATAATCTTAAATATTTTATTTTTTTAACCGTATCTCCTTAACTTCGAATTGAAAAATATTTTGAATGCTAGAGTACATCATTTCTAACATGCAAAAAATAATTAAATAAATTTGAAAATAAAATGATTTATTGGCAAAAAGTGTATTTACAAACATAAGATATTATTTCTTATAGTCTTATAAATTGCTTTGCGCGAAAACCATCCTTAAAGAATGAATTTGAATAGTATTTTTCATATGTTTTTGAGAGATTTTCCTTTGTAGATATGAAAACGATAATTGTATGATTCTGATGTACATATAAACTTAGAACTTAAAAATTAGGAAATAAGGTTTAAAAGGAAAGACAGCGTCGGTGGGATAAGATGTCCAATGCTTACAATAACTGTTCAAAATTGACTCCACCAACAATGATATATGCTTGATACTGTCGCTAAAGTGATTGGCGTATACTGTCAAAGATTCCTGCTAATCCAAGCACACTTGCAATAGCTACGGATTTTAAAAAAATAAGAAAGATCATTATCTGGGTCAATAGGAGTAGCATAAAACAACCCAGATAGCAATATAAGGTTTTTGCAAACTTGATTTTACCTCATCAATGACAAGAATTCAACCTTTTCACAAGGTTGTTGGCACAAGGATGTAACCTTATAGAAACCTTACGCAAACCTTTCTTGCAACTTTCCTAGTTTACTAAAACGGAAAAGTTTAAATTAAGCATATAAACAGAACATTTTAACAAGGTTGACATGAAAACCGTGATTCATTGCATTTTTTAAATAAATTTGGCAAAGTACAGTTTGGTGCATCCTTTCCATCATACAATTTTTTGAAGCTTTATATTATCATCATCTTTTAAAATTGTTGCTATGAATATGTTCAGGCACTTTTTTCATTAAATTCCTTTACTAAGTTTTTCGCCATAACCTTCCAATAAGGTTTGTAGAGAACAGAGTGTAACCATTTTCATGGGTTTGTGAAGCTTTTTAGCATATTTTAATAAATTTGACTCACAAGTATTTGGTGCAATATTTTATTTTTATTTTTATTTTTTTTTTACATATATACAAAATTATATGAATTTTTTAGGAGAATTCTACAAGGATATCAAATAAAATATTGCTGCAACCTCTTACTTATAAGTTTCATGAATTTATATTAGAAACTTATTACAGGGATCATAGTATATGAAAGGTTGGGGCTTATATATGCTTTATAATCTGTTTTAAGCTTGTAATTAAAGGCCTGGTCCGTAGAGTCACCTATTTTTAAAATTATACATTTACTATTTTTGGCTTACTCATATACAGGGTATTTGAAAAATGCGGGAGTCGGATGCAATAACGCATTTTTTATATAAAAGCATAAATAATTTTTTATTCAAGACCTTCTCTTAATTTTTCTTTCATATTTATGTTTTCGACTCTCAGGGCTGAATTCAGGCCTATTATTTTCCACCTTTATCATTCTGAAAATCAAATCTATGACAATCAGATTGATCAGTTCTGTGAGAGTGCAGCTATGTTTGACATAAGGTTTGCGAAACTGATTTGCTCACCGCACTCACACGTTGTGGGTTGAATGCAAGTTTTTTTCGCGACTCCAGGAAGCGTGTGGTGTGGCCAGTGAAAATAATTGCACTTAAACTTCACCAAGTTTTGGAGAATTGTGATTGGTCTCCAGAAGGCGATTCAGGACCATCCTTGGAGTCCCGGTCCTTCTGGGCAGAACCGGGAAAGGACGCATTGTAAAAAGGACAATGGAACAACGAACACATCAGCACAGGATAATGGAAAAAGTATAGGGTTGCTTGAGAGAAAGAAGGAAGGAAAAGAATGCAGCGTTCTCTTGGACATTGGCAATTTTTTTAGGTGTAGCACGTGGAGTGCTTCTTTTACTATTTAATTTTTTATATTTTTTTGCATATTTTCTTGTCGTTTGTTCTAATTTTGAACATTTTAATATAGATCAGTGGTATTATACTATAATTAAAATCAATATAAAGCAACTTTGGGTTATAAATGACTTTGAAATAACAATGCAATGTACTACACCACAGAAAGTTCCAAATTACGTCAAAATTGAAAGCTGTTTCTTTCATATTCTTTCATCTAAAACAAAAAAGAATCTGATTTTACATTTTCTTTGAACTGTAAGACATATAATATGGACATACAAAGATGTAAATCCAGAAAAATACTGATGGTTCATAATAAATAAAAATTAATCCGAGTGGATTTGGTTTGGTTTGGTTTGGTTTGGTTTTGAGCGCTACGGTCTACTGTTTTGCACACGAGGGCTAATGAGACCGGGACCTACTGCTTAAAGCCGATTCCGAACTGCTACGAACATCCATGCCATAGTGGGATTCGAACCCACGAACTCCAGTACCGACGATCAGCGCCCTAACCAATCGGCCAGCATTCGGCTCTTCCGAGTGCAACACACCGATTAAAAAAAGTCTCCGCAGGTTTTTCTAAAGGTTTATTGTGTCAATGGCCAAAGCGTTCTATGATTTTTTACTTCATCCTTTGTCGACTAGAATGGTATACGGGAAACCCACCCTCTTTACTGTTTCTTTACTTCCGGTTATAAATAGATATATAAATAGATATTATAGATTGTTAATTTTTAATACACATAAAGCTCATTAACTCTCTAAGATCATCCCATAAGAAATAATGGATTCTAAAAGTACAAATAAAAATATTCTTTAAGAAAATTATTTATATTTTTTTACGAAAGTTATCCAAGATATTTAAGCGGTGCAATTAGAGATACATCTGTTACCGCAAACGAAATACTTCGAAATAGAGATTTACAAAGCCATGAAAAACTATGAGCGTCTTTGTGCCTCAGGGAGTAGGTGTTCATCCCTCAATAAATGTCAGTCAAAGAGGGAGGCAAACAATCGACCTGACCCTCCTACCTCAAACACTGCCAGAAATGTACATTACATTCATTTTCGGAACGTTTTTGGAGGTCGAAAATTGTACTTGACGACTCCTTTGAAGACATCATCGGTTTGGCTGAATTCTATGTGCGAACCGCTTAGAGGGTTATTTAATGAATATTTATTTTTTTTTAGGAACGTAGGGGCACTTACCGTCCGTACAACGCAGCGTATTTTTGTTAACAAATTTATTATAAGATCACCATATAGGCGGCTAACACTACTTCTTAGAACTACACAATATGAGTCGTGGTAATTTAGAACCCTATGATTTAAATAATTACCTATAATAAGCATTTTGTTCATTTCTATATTTTAATTATAATTGAAATTGAAATATTTGAGACTGCACGTATAACTGTTTTTATCAGCAACAACATTTCGTTAAGAAACAAAAATTGATGCTTCTCCATAAAAAAAAAATTATTTTTATAGTTTTAAGCAAGAACTATGGCACCCATAGCACAGATTTTTAAATAACTGGACAGCATGGATACAAAAATTCATTTCTATGTATCTGCCCAGGCAACACTAGATAATAATATTATATTAGCATATATATATATATATATATATATATATATATATATATATATATATATATATATATATACATACACAGGGTTGGTTCTGAGATATTAGTATCCATTATGCAAGATAGCAGTTTAGCTACCAATATTAATTCCCAGATTCATAACTTAGCCCAATGCACACAAGCTTACTATTATACTTATATGTTTGCTCCATACAGTTGACTAGGGATAAATAAAAGTTTTAAAAAAATGCATACATTGAAACTAAATTATGAAAAAAAATTTAAATTATCAGATATTACTGATAAACTGAATGGTATTCATTTTAATACACTTAAATATATGATGTATGCATTTTTAAAATCTTTTGTCAGATAATTTATGAAAGGTAAAAATGATTTTTAAAATTATTGTTCTTATAAACATATAAAGCTTTAACTTCTGAAGTAAAAAATTCTACAAATTTTGCAAAAATCTACTTGTTTTTTCGGGTGGACCCATTTGAAGAACCCAGGTTATAATGTGAATTAAATAATATATGTAGTACAAATATTTTTAGATTATATTTGTGCATTAGATGGCATTTCCATATGAACAATTCTTATTATTTTTTTTTGTGATACATAAACAAAGATTCATATAAAAATTTAGTTTTTCCTTTTCTATAAATCAGTATTCTTAAAAGTGTGGGTTATTTTCTTTTATTTGTTCAATGAAACGCTTTAATTATTTGAACAATAGATAAATAAAAAGAACTGAAAACTTATTTTGTAAGCCAGAACTATGAAATATTGTAAACATTATGTATTTTTAATGAAATTACAAAAATAGTAATTTAAGTTTAAAAAATCTATTCATCTCCTTGATTAATTAAACATATATTTATTAAATGATTAGTTGGCTCTATACCAAGAATAATTTATCAGAAACAATATCGGATAAAAATTATTATTTGTATACTTAGCCAATATCATGGTATATTGAATATAAACTATATATTTTATTAGTAATACACCATAACTTTTTAAGATTGGTCAGCAAAAAGTTGAATAAAAAATAAAACTTCACACTATTACTATATATATATGTACATATATATATATATATATATATATATATATATATATATATATATATATATATATATATATATATATATATATATATATATATATATATATATATATATATATATATATATATCTACATATTACATATACATATATATATGGTTAAATTATACTAAAAACTATTTATATATATATATGTATGTTTGTGGTATATATGAGCGTGACACATTACAAATATTAATTTGTATTATTAAGCCACTTAATACAATAAAATCAGTTGTCTTCCAATTCACTAGGAGAAAGCATAAAGTGTATTTGTGGTTTTATTCAACTTTCTCTTTTAAATAATTTTAATCTTATGTGGTTCCTTTCCAACAAAAATTACTCATGTAGCTTTCCCTTTCCCCCTCAAAAAATAATAATAATGGCTATAGCACGTAATTAAAAGGTAGCAAAAATATATTAATTTTTATGTAGACTTAAATTGACATTATATATTACATTTTTCCTGACACACATCATCATTGTCAAAGCAAACTTTCTATTGAACTACGGATAAATACGTATTTCATTACTAAAAGAAACAGAGAATTGCCTTCATTTATAATTTTGCGTATGTATTCAGCAATAAATATGTAATTCATAATGAAATATCATTTCCCCTTTTTGTAATAAATAAACATTTTTAAATGTAATTAAATCTTTTGCTGGTATGTCGACAAACTAAAGTGGACAAAGAGTAATAAAATGAAGTGACGGCTGGATTTTGCGGCGAGAAAACTCGCGCATGCGTAGAGTTATTTTCCGCGTTTTGTGATCCGTGGTCGCTAGACACTAGTGCCACAATGTTGCTTAGATAATATTGGAATATAACTTATTTATGCAGATAGGTATCTCTGAACTGTATTTATCTATACTACACTATTTCAATTGAGTTCACGTGCTTTTCTTAAATGTTTGTAGTGGAGTTTCAAGTAAAATTTCAGCCATTTCACTCAATAGATTATTGCAGACATTCATTACATCTTTTGACTCTAAGGAGTAACAAGCTACAATGTTGCTTAGATAATATAGGAATATACCTTCCCTCTTGTATTATTACGCAATATTATGGACTTGATTTGCTTAAAAAATGATAAATCTATTTAATAGTAAAAGCAGAAAAATCTGTATTTTTATTCAAGTACGAATACCAATATGTGCCAGTAGTTATTGTTTAGTTTTTGTTTGTTACTTTTACTTTCATAACGTATTATTAAGCCATTCAAATTTCACTCAATAGATTATTACAGACATTCATTACATCTTTTGACTCTAAGGAGTAACAAGCTACAATGTTGCTTAGATAATATAGGAATATACCTTCCCTCTTGTATTATTACGCAATATTATGAACTTGATTTGCTTAAAAAATGATAAATCTATTTAATAGTAAAAGCAGATTAATCTGTAATTTTATTCAAGTACGAATACAAATATGTGCCAGTAGTTATTGTTTAGTTTTTGTTTGTTACTTTTACTTTCATAACGTAGACATCTTTTTGTTTCAGGAAAACACGCTAATCATGTCATCTGATCAGTCAAACTTTCATAAAAAAGTAATTTCTGAAGCTACTAATTTTGTGGAATTCGAGGAAAACTGTGCGAATAATTCTATAACAAAATTTGATAAAAAATCCCTTACTGGTTTATGGTGGGATGCGAAAGGATTTTGGAACGTTTCGGATAAAGAATCTGTCATGAAGTGCATGCAAGTTTACAGACAAATAAATGAAGGCATTTTGAAATGCATAGAGTTAGCTGCAAACGACGATGCAGACTCATATCAGAATATAATACATTTATACAAAATAATTGAAGAATTGAAGACAGTTGCCAGTAATCATGCTGAAGGAAAAAGCAAAGCCCTTTGCAATCTGGCTAAAAACTTTTTGGACAATCATATGAAACTGGATCATCATCTCAAACGAGTTGAGTGCCTTGTGTTAGAGAAGCAAGCGAGAGAGTTCCAAAATGTATCTGAATTTAAAAAAAATTTTGACGAAAATTTTGAAAAAACTTTTAATACAATTCTGAAAGAGAAGCGAAATTTGGAAGATTTGGTAGAAAACTTACAGAGAGAGAACCAGAATTTTAAAAGCCAGATGGAAAAACTTCTCAACGATAACAAAGATTTACTAAATTCTATTCAGGAAACGAATGCAACCGCAGATCTACGGATTGCTGAAATGAGAGAAATGAACAAACAGGATGTGGAAGACATGGTAAAAGAAGTGTTACATGAAAAATTTGGATCAAAATATTGAGAACATTTCTTTTTTTTACTATCGTATATTTCTACATGACAAAAATATAAAAACATTTTAATTTTTAAAATACATCTTTCAGCAATACCTACTGTATCACTGTAAAAAATTGTTTTGTATTCGAGTCTAGTATTCTTAGAATAAATTTAGGTTAGTTTATAAATTTTCAGGTTAGATTAGATATGCCAATAAGTTCGGCAAATCGTCAACGCAGTCCACCAACATCTGTGACATCTGCGATATGACACAGACACACACACACACACACACACACACATACGCTCATATATACATATAAACTAAGTCAGTAAACTAAATCAGTATTTTGTATACAACCCCGAAGACGGTCCCTTAAGGAATACATTATCATTAGACTCCCATAATCTAAGAGTTCAAACATGCGGACGTAAATTTATAACCGAAAGCCCTCATTAAGTTCCGAGAAAATTCTCAAGTGTTTTGAAATCTAAAGTCAAAAATAAAAACTCCCGCGACTATTTGCTCTCCCCTTTTTAACCCCTAATCTAAACCGACCACTGGGGATACAGTTTCAATTGGTTTGACCCCCTCAGAGCGGAGGTCAAACCAATTAAAACTTTATAATGCCCTAGCTACCAATTTAGGTAATTCCCGATCAAAAGAACATGCATACTATCAGAGACAGATTTTTACTGATTTCGACCTAGATTTTTACCTACATGTTTACGCAGATGTTCACTTAGATTTATACTGTTAGCTGATCTTTCAGTTCGTCCCGTCCCTAAAATGAAGTGGGAACCCGTCCACCGAACGTTCTTCTAATAGAGGTGTTTGACTAAAACGGCTTCTTCATCAGGCCATGACTGCTACCACCCGTCGTATACTCCATCTTATTATATACGAGGGTTTTAACTTTAATAGGCGCAACACTGCTGTAAAAACGCTATGGAACAAAATCAAAGAATTTCGTGTATACCACACGTGGGCTTACCTCTCAGCAAAAAGACTCGTCCTCTCTACGTCACGCACATGTGGAGTGACGAACTGACCCTTGCATTAGGTTGCGGTCTAAAGTAAGACTGTGATGGTATAATCCTAACTCATACCGTTCCCCCATAGCAGACCCTCAATGCGCAGTATTACTACTCATTTTTGGAGCACCATCTCAGACCAGCTTTTATAAAAATACGGCGACACTTTCTGCAGTATCATTTATGTATTCATCATTTCTTCAGCATCATTTTGCATAATAATCCCCGGCCTTATATAGCGCAAGCTGGGACTTATTTCTTCGATGGATGGGGCTAGGAAGTGCTTTACCATCCACTCCCCATATCTAAACACTTGTGACTTTGGCTTGATTCCTAAGATGAAGGAACCACTTCGTGGCATTCTCTCCAGAACTGTTCCGGAAATTCTTGCAGCAATAGACCGGTCTATTCGAATTATCAACAGAACAGGCGCTGCTACAGGTGTTCTGCGACTTCCCCGTCGTTGGAAACGGATTATACACAGTGCTGGCGACTATAGTGAAGGACTGTAAAGCATGGTAACATGAATCACTTTTATATTCCATGTAAATAAATAGTTACCACTATTAAGATTCCAACCCTCGTATATATACTGTGACGCCTTCAATATTCTCAAATGAGAGGTAACGTGAATAATGGATCACAGTCAAAGAATAACATTGGAAATTCACTTTAATTCTGGATTAAATGCGCTATTTACAAAGGAACGTTAATTCCTAAATCATCTAGAACTACAAAGGATGGTTGCCGATAAAACTCCCTTACGACAATCACATTCGAAAGAAAAACAAGAGAATTAATAATCTCTTACAAATGGGGAGGCTTTTCAGGGTGCAATCAAACCCAATTTATCCCCCATTCGCTATCGAGATTCTGCCTTTCCCTATATGAGCGGACTTTACGAATCTCCCGAACTAGCAAGCTCTCTGGTAAAAAGAAGAAAGCCTCCACGAGGTCAACACACCTCCAAAAAAAAATGACGAAAAGCCCTGAGTCGCAAAATTGTACGCTTTTTATACCTAGAGGGTCAGTTACGGTCTCTCCACTGTTTTTCTCTCAGTTAAGATCCCAGTTACATGAGAACTCCAGCTAAAGTTACAGTTATACTTTTTAACTGAATTCGCATTCGCTGGCTGTCTCTTCACTGAATTTCCGAGCGTTCATTAACGAGATCCATCAGAGGCGTATTCGTCTATTCAGTCCGATTGTCAAGATCCCCGACTCTGCGACGCCATGCTATTGTCCAGGTACAGGTATACTACGGTCAGCTGTTTTGGCGCGTGCTCGAACAAAAGGAGAGTCTTCACAATACATATATATGTAAACCAGAGGAATCTGAACTACCTGTCCCAATAAATTATATTGTATAGCCCCTATTGTTGTTGTTGTTGTTGTTGTGGCTTATCCTCCAGTTGTCTGACTTCGTCAGACAAGATCCATTAGGAACCTAAGGAAGTCAAGGACAAGAAGGGGAAATAATATATGTCCTTTCTGGAAAGTCCCAAACAGTCCAGGGCATGCTCAGCAGAAGCTTGCTGAGCTTGACATTTTGAGCAGACTGAAAAGATCTTTCTGCCTTCGAAAAATAAGAGACTCTTAGTATGATTACTTGCCAGTCTGCAAATTGCCGTTCTAGAGGCTCTGTCACAACTGACTGCAAACGGAGAGCCAAGCTCTTTGCCAGCGTGCCAGGAATACTATAGTATTAGTTTTATCCTGTTCGTTTATAACAATGGAGTCGGAAGGAGATTGTAGGTGCAGAATTTTGTAGAAGGCTTTCTTTATTTTTTAGATAGTTCCAAATGCTGTTGTCAGCGGGAAATAAGGATTCTATGAAATTTCTCCATTTACTGTGTTTATGATTAAGTATTTTCTTTTGATTACAGCTTTAAGTCTATTTAGTTCAATTTGATAGAGGAATCCCTGGTACTTTGCCATAGTTTTCTAACACTATTGTGATGTTTTATAGTCATTTTTATATATGAAGGTAAATTTAAATAATATTGATTGGAGTGTTAATCTTAGGAACAAGTGCAGAGATAACACTAGTAGAAAGCACACAGCAGAATCCATGTCATCAGGGCCTTTAATATCACTGTCAGGTAGGGGGAGGAATCAGCAAACCTTTTGAAGTAGATATTCAGACAGTGAAGAAAGGGGTGTTATTGGCAGGAAGGGAAAGTTCAGAGCTAGTGTAAGTAGTACTGAGACATAACTGAAGAAATTGCAACAGCGACACAAATGTCAAAAGGTAAATTGATATTATTCAGAAATGAAGTCAATTGGTCACCAAAATTGCCGTATTTAGTGGGGGAGGGATGAATACCATAGGGCTTTGTCATCAGCGTAATTATTAATAATCCTGCCAATGCTACACATTTTATTATGTAGCTTCCACACTATGGCCAGTTGTTCACCACTTCCTGATGGTGACCTCGAACGATGGTTCACGGATCGCATCCTCACGCTGGGCCACTAAATGAGCTGAGAGCATTGATTCGCCCATAGGGTCTACTGCTCCCTTTAGTTGCGCATCTGGCTGCCTTTGATCTTTGGAGAAAAACTGCCTCCGAAGCCATCGTCCGCCAAGGCTATTTTATCATCTGCCGCCATCGGCCACGATAAGCCAAAGACCCTCCAGACGGTGGTGATGGCTTGCAGTGGACCATAGTATGGAGGCGCCTTTATAATTGTGACAAATCCATCGCGGGTGTTGAGCATTAAAATCTCCAAAAAGGATAACCTACACCTCAAAATCCCCTATATAAAATTAGCCTAAGTTACCTGGAATGGATAGAGGTATCTATATTGGATTCTTCATGAGTTAGCATTAGCAAAATTCAAAGCGTCGTCTTTAAAACTTTCGAAATCCACCCCTTCCCAAATTTTCGAGAGTTTAATGCCATCATATGCAGCCCCAATTTAAAAGTAGTCAATTTAACCTATGAATTTATCACATAATAAATAGGTAGAAATAGGTAACATGTTTTTCTAGCATTATGACGTCATTCCTTTAATCATATTTACATAGAAATGCTATATGGTTACCAAATTTGTAGTCTGCGTTCAAACCTTTATATATGAATTGAGAGGAAAGAAATCAGTTTAGATTTCTGAAATTCTAGACTGATTGCGTTGCTTTTAATCCATAAAGTTATTTTAGACATGGAAATACCATCAGAGCATTTTAAAGTACTTTTAGTTTAACCATTTGGTTTCTGGTTTTATATATGTATTGCTGTCAGATCATGAAATTGTTCACTCTACAATTCTAGTTTATAAATTCTTAAGCATGGAGCGAGATACAACTACGCATTTTTAACTCCTACTTTTAGGGTGATATCTTATCACCCCAAGGTATATTTCTAAATGGTCATAATTCATAATGAATTTTACATAATTCATATTAATCGTCTGAAAAATAAAGCATTTTCGTTTTCTTCACGGCTTTGTGTCTAATACTCAATCTTCACATATTATTAATTTTTTACATTAATGTATCAATTTACCATTAATTTATATATATATATATATATATATATATATATATATATATATATATATATATATATATTATATATATATATATATATGTGTGTGTGTGTGTGTGCATTACATGTATGTACATATATATACGTATATATGCATACCTATATGAATATGCGTATTATATACAGATATATATATATATATATATATATATATATATGAAAAAATTATTTCCTCTAGTCACAATAATTATGTAACCCCTTGTTTTGCCCGGGCTACCGGGCAAGAAGCCTAATCAGCTATATATATGTATGTGTGTGTGTGCATTACATTCATGTACATATATATATACATATATATGCATACCTATAAGATTATACGTATTATATACAGATATATATATGTGTGTGTGTGTGTGTGTTATGCCTGCGTTGACTCCGTCATTAAATAAACAGTCGGGCTATGGTTGTTTTCCAATGCATTCTTAATTCTTCTCCTGTTATGAGGTAGGTGAAGGAAAGTATATTCGACGGCAGATATACAGCTGGGGAGAGGGTGTCCCTTTTCAAATGACGGCGGGCAGAGAGAAGTCTGAGTTCCAAGGTGCTAGCATAGTGAATGTATTAAAGTTGCAAATGTCTGTACAAATTGGTAGCTGAGAAGCGAGTGTCTGTTTCTTACTTTTAAAACTAAAAATCCCATCTAAGGGGGTTTCTTTGGGGGTTCTGCGTGTGACCATTTAGATTCCCTGAGGGCGTGTGTTGGGCGCTCCAGACATCTTCCATTGGCCGTTGCTTTCCCGCCTTGCTCCCAGTATGGCGGACAGATAAAATGGTGTGGTTGCAGATGTTTTCGCCACATGTTGGGTGAACTTAAAATTATTTGACAGTCTAGTGTCAGACTGGGATTAACTTGTTTAAATGACGACTTCTGTAACGTCATAGGGGATTAAAATTTCCTTTTTATGGGCTACAGGTGCTTCACATGTGTTCTAGCTATGGGAATGTTCTTACTTCTAAACTTAGGTGCTTTCTTTTTTACTTTTTATCCTCGGGGGTGTTATTCTTTGATCTGTTTTCCTTACATTACATATATATGAAAAAATTATTTCCTCTAGTCACAATAATTATGTAACCCCTTGTTTTGCCCGGGCTACCGGGCAAGAAGCCTAATCAGCTATATATATATATATGTGTGTGTGTGTGTGTGCATTACATGTATGTACATATATATACGTATATATGCATACCTATATGAATATGTGTATTATATACAGATATATATATATATATATATATATATATATTTGTATATATATATATATATATATATATATATATATATATATATATATATATATATATATATATATATATATGTATATGAAGTTAATTATTCATAGAGGAGTCCGTAGATTAACAAACAACATTTATTTCTTGATTAGATAAAAGAAAAATAGAAACATTTTAAGGCGAGAACACGCACACAGCAGACATATCGTAACGGCACACAGCAGAAGACTACTTCAACGCTTTCTGACTTTTAATGAATAATGAATATGCAGTGCGCATGCTCCCGTCTCAATACTTGGCGCGCCAAACAGAATAAATGTAAAAATGTTCGCTCGCTTCATTTCCAACATACCCCTCCTGCGAGGGATACATTTTTCCTTTCAATTCTAAAAAATTAGCATATACATATAAATGTAATTACAATAATCACAAAAATAACACATACAATTATACATACAAATTACAATGTTACACAATTAAAAAATTACTGAAATATTCTTCAAAGAGTATAACATTTTATCTTCACTTACGGCTTTAGTGAGAAAATCAGCTAGTAGTTGTTCTGTTCGAACATATTCTATCTTCATGACATTTTCTATTAACAAATCTCTTACAAAATGAAATCTTAAGTTCATATGCCGTGATTTATTTGAAGACCTTGTGCATTTGATCCATTGGATAGCTGCTTGGCTATCTGAGCTTAATGTTACAGCATCATTTATAAATTGTTTACAATGCAATTCGGATAATACATTTACTAACCAAACAATATCTTTACAAATTTCAGAAATTGCAAACAACTCTGCTTCACAAGTAGATAGACTAACACTTCTTTGTTTATGACATTTCCATGAAACTAATTATTTACCCAATAAAATTAATCCCCCAGAAAATGATTTTCCATTTTCTGCGTTTCCCCAACTTGCGTCAGAGCTAGCATTTAAAAATCCAAACTCATTATCATAAAACAATTTTTTATCTTTAGTGCCTTTTAAATATCTCAATACTCTTTTGGCTAACAAATAATGTCTTTTTTCGGGTTTATGATTAAATTGTGACAAATAAGTTGTTACAAAAGATATATCTGGACGTGTTCTACTGGATAAAAATAATAATTCACCTATTAACTCTTGATACATTGTTATGTCAACCATTTCATTTGTAGGAGGAAAGCTCTTATCCTCACCCTTAACAATTGGTGTTTTCACTGTTTTGCAATCTTCAAGACCATGTTTAATCAGCAATGATTCAATATATGAAGTTTGTGATAAACTAATACCATTAGTATGTTTTAAAATTTCCATACCTAAAAATTTAGAGTTATTATTTTCATGCAATTCAAATACATTTTTAATTTTAGAAATAATATCTTCATACATTTTATCATTGTTGCAAAAAATACCTAAGTCATCAACATACATACATAGAAAAAATAAATTTTTACCATCATTTTTTATAAATACACAATTGTCAGATGCCAATTGAACAAGTCCTATTTTTTCTAACTCAGATTTTATTTTTAAATACCAATTCCTACCAGACTGAGGTAATCCATAAATACTCTTTTTAAGTTTTAATACTTTTCCATCACCTATTGTTTTTTCAAAACCTGGTGGAGGGGACATAAAAATTGTTTCTTCTAAATCACTATATAAATAAGCGGTCTTTACATCAAAAAACTTTACAATTAAATTTAATTTAGCAGCAAGAGAAATTAATAATCGGAAAATTTCTATTGAGAAAACTGGAGAATAGGACTCGGAAAAATCAATATTTTTTATCTGGTTAAACCCAGCAGCGACTAATCTAGCCTTATATTTTATTTCACCAGAGTCAGTTTCTTTTAAAGCATAGACCCATTTGCTTTTCACTAATTTAATCTTTTCTGGCCTTTCTATAATTTCCCATGTATTGTGTTTATTCAACGAATCTAATTCATTTTTCATAGCTATTTGCCATTCAGGCCAATTAACACCGTTTTTTGCTTCTACATAATTATCCGGTACACGTTCAGTTAAATTAGCTTGTAATTGTTTATTTTTTAGTCTCTCTGATCGTCGGGGTTGAAAATTATGTGGGTCATTATCCGAGATCTTTATTTCCCGCGATTTTTCATTCTCTCTTTCGGTCCGCGTTTCAAAATCAACAGAAATGTTTTGATTATCGGCGACTGGAGGTCTGGACGATTCATTTTTTGTTTCTGCTGCGTCGTCAGAAAACTGAGTATGGGTAATTTCGTTTCCTGTTTGTCTATTAATTTCAATCTGACTATGAGATAAATTCTCGAAAGAATCAATATCCCACATTTGTGAATTTTCCTTTTTTTCTAGATACAAACTACCTTTTAACTTTTCGTTAAATTTGACCGATCTTTCTTCAATTACTCTTCTATTTTCGATATCATAAATTCTATATGCTATTCTTTCCCTAGAATAACCTAACATAATTCCACGTTTACCAGGGATGTCAAATTTATTTCTCATTATTTTTGGAACGTGAAAATAGGCTACACAACCAAATTTTTTAAGATAATTTAGTTTTGGTTTCTTTCCAGTCCAAATTTCAAGAGGTAATTTATCTTTACCTTTACGGGGAGTTACATTCGATACACGGGTACTAAAATTAATAGCCTCTGCCCAAAATTTAAAGGGTAGGTTACTCTCAAATAATAAGGTTCTGGCTCTCTCTAAAAGAACTCTATTACATCTTTCTGCTTTACCGTTAGATTCACTATTATAGGGTACTGTCTTTTCATGAAAAATACCTGAATTTGCAAGATAATTATCTAGTTTAGCATTAACGAACTCTAACCCATTATCAGATCTGACTTTCTTAATACGTTTACCTGTTAAATTTTCATATTTACTTTTAAATTCACAAAATACATCAAACACTTCATCTTTACTTTTTAAAAAATAAGTGAAATACATTCCAGAAAAATCATCCACAATTACCATAAAATATTTAGCACTCCCAAAGGATTCAGGTTTGATAGCCCCACATAAATCAATATGTAATAATTCCAGAATTTCAGAGCTTTGCTCTTCAACAATATTTGGATGAGGTTTTCTGGTTATTTTACTTATGTCACAAACATCACAACTAAAATTATTTATGTTACTATCATCAATATCAATATACTGCTTCATATTTGTCATATATTTTGAATTTAAATGACACAACCTACTATGCCAAATGTTAAAATTATTTGTATGTTGATTGGCAAAACAACATTCATTCTCAGATACAGGTTCTAAATAAAGTTCTAATCTATTATTATTCTTAAAAGCTTTACAAACTAACTCATCATCTTTATCAAAAATTAGCACACAGTTATTAGTAGTTTTAATTTTACAGCCCTTATTCATCAAACAAGTAACAGATAGCAAATTATATCTTAGATTTGGAATAAAACAAACATCAGTTATAGTTAAATTAACAGGATTTTTTAAATTTTTAGTTTTAGCTTTAACGGTTCCATGTCCAACAGAAATAATTTTTGAATCTTTACCTGCTAAGTATATGTCCTTATTTTCTGGTATTATATTATTAAACCATACCTTTTCTTTTGCCATATGGCAAGAAGCACCAGAATCTAAAATCCATATGTTATCACACACAGAGTCACTATCACTAGAACAAGTTGGTGAGAACACAGAGTTCTTGTTTTGATTTTGTTCTTTTCTCCGATTTTTAGAAAATTTTCCTGAGTTCTTATTTTGGTTGGAATGAACAGTTTTTTGATTATTTCTGTAAAAACAATCTTTTGCAACGTGATTTGGTCTTCGACAAATATAACATAATCTTGTATTCGAATTAGTATTCTTTCTTGAGTAAAATGCTTCGGCGGTACTTTCAGAGCGGGATCCACAAGATGTCATTTCTTCTTCACGTAGAATTTCGAGGATTTCTTCCATAGATTTTTCTCTCTGCGTTTTTTAATATTTCGCGAATTTTACAAAATTTGCCCCTTAAGCCTCGTACAGTGTGGTAGACCAATTCTCTTTCCGAAATTTCTAATCCAAGAGACAAACATTTAGTGGAGATTCCTTTAGCTCGAGCAATATAATCGTTCGCATTTTCCGAATTTTTCATTTCTAAATTTTTAAGTTCATTGCTCGCATCAATTTTTCTATCTTCGATTCTGCCGATGAAAGTCGTTTTTATTTTTTCCCATAAAAGTCTTGCGTTGTCTTCTTGCGCAAACTGTAGCGACTGTTCGTCAGAAAGGGACAGTTTGATGTAGGCGACTGCATCAGCATTTCTTTGATCCCATTCCGCGGATTGTATAGCTTCCAAATTTTCAGGTTTCACTTCATCGAGAACAGAGTCAAGCCTTTTTAAACTTAGGGCTGATTTTATTTTCAACGCCCAAATAAAATAGTTCGTTCCTGTTAGCTGCGGAACATTGAACTTCTCCATTTCCGAAAAGGTTCGAAGTTTCGATTTTGATGACCACACAGTTCTTTTTCTTAATGCGGCAGATTCAACCACGGTCTGCTACCATATGAAGTTAATTATTCATAGAGGAGTCCGTAGATTAACAAACAACATTTATTTCTTGATTAGATAAAAGAAAAATAGAAACATTTTAAGGCGAGAACACGCACACAGCAGACATATCGTAACGGCACACAGCAGAAGACTACTTCAACGCTTTCTGACTTTTAATGAATAATGAATATGCAGTGCGCATGCTCCCGTCTCAATACTTGGCGCGCCAAACAGAATAAATGTAAAAATGTTCGCTCGCTTCATTTCCAACAGTATATATATATGTATATATATATATATATATATATGTATATGTATATGTATATATATATGAAAAAATAATTTCCTCTAGTCACAATAATTATCTAACCCCTTGTTTTGCCCGGGCTACCGGGCAAGAAGCCTAATCAGCTATATATGTGTGTGTGTGTTTGTGTGCATTACATGCATGTACATATATATATATATATATATATATATATATATATATATATATATATATATATATATACACTCATGTCCATAAATTAAGGATAATTCAGAATCACACAAATTGAGCTCTAAAATAAAACTTTCACCTGAAGAATTATCACACACATCTTGAAGAAGAATATGCAAATTGCAGGAAACCACCAGATGGCGCGGATAGTACGTCACAATGACGAGAGTGTATGAAAGGTGTATATAAGGAGTGGTAGCAAAGAAGTAAAATTGTTCACAAGAGCTTTAAAAGCCTTTCAGTGCAATAATCGCATAGTTATGGCACAAAGGAAGCATTTGGATGATTTTTTACGTTGTAGAATTATCGGACGACTGGAATGTGGACGTACCCAGCTGGAAGTATCCGAGGAACTTGGAATCGCTCAGAGTGTCATCTCCAGGCTTTGGCAATGATTCAAACATAATGGTAATGTGAGTAGATGTTACAGCACAGGTCGCTCCCGAGTTACTACGACGAATGATGACCGGTATTTGGCATTTACTGCCAAAAAAACAGACGGAGCACAGCATCAGACCTGTCTCGTCAGCTCTTTTCAGCTACCGGTTCGACAGTTTCAAGGCAGACCGTGTACAGACGCTTAGGGAACATTGGTCTATATGCTCGTAGGCCTGTCAGATGTGTTCCCCTTAACGCAACTCACTGTCGCCTGCAATTATGCTGGGCTAGAGAGCATGTATTGTGGACACCGCAACAGTGGTCTTGTGTTATGTTTTCCGGCGAGTCCAGGTTGTTTACATTCTGATTCTCGCCGGACTTTCATATGGAGAGCGCCCGGTACCCGTTACCACCAATAGAACACCATTGAACGACACCGTTACGGTGGTGCAGGATGGCTCGTTTAGGGAGAAATTATTCTTGGTTCCAGAACTGACCTGCATGTTCAGAGTGTAACGATGACAGGCCACATCTATCGGGATGTCATTCTGGAACGACATGTACGTTTGTTTCGGGGCTCCATGGGTCCTGAATTTCTGTATATGGATGACAATGCCGGACTCACCGTGCAAACATTGTAGACGAATGCCTTCAAACGGAGGATATCACCCGTATGGATTGGCCAGCATACTCACCGGACTTGAATCCAATAGCGCATGTGTGGGACATGCTTGGCCGACGAATTGCAGCCCGTCAACCCCCTCCCAACTGTCTATCCGAACTTCTTAGGGCATTGCTTGATGAGTGGTGTAATTTTCCCCCAGATCAGATTGATAATCTGATACTCAACATGCGTAGGCGTTGTAACGTTTGTATTGCATCGTCCGGGAGACATACTCGGTATTAACCATCATATTAACCACGTTATATTGTTTCCTGTAAATAGGTTCTTTTTTGAAATTCGCTCCAGGGAGTAAAAATCGCAATTTTTATTAATTATGTCAAACATATAGCATCTTTTTTGCTCTTTACCTTTTGTTTAATAAATAGACTTTACAAATAAGTCAAATTTGTTTTGCTTTTGTCTCTTCATTGCCTGAACTTCATTATCCTTAATTTATGGACATGAGTGTATATGTCATGCCTGGGTTGACTCCGTCATTAAATAAACAGTCGTGCTATGGTTGTTTTCCAATGCACTCTTTATTCTTCTCCTGTTATGAGGTAGGTAAAAGAAAGTATATTCGACGGCAGATACAGCTGGGGAGAGGGTTTCCCTTTTCAAATGACGGCGGGCAGAGAGAAGCCTGAGTTCCAAGGTGCCAGCATAGCGAGTGTATTAAAGTTGCGACTGTCTGTACAAATTGGTAACAGACTCGCGAGTGTCTTAACAAATTGGTAGCTGAGATGCGAGTGTCTGTTTCTTACTTTTAAAACTGAAAATCCCATCTAAGGGGGTTTCTTTGGGGGTTCTGCGTGTGACCATTTAGATTCCCTGAGGGCGTGTGTTGGGCGCTCCAGACATCTTCCATTGGCCGTTGCTTTCCCGCCTTGATCCCAGTATGGCGGACAGATAACGTGGTGTGGTTGCAGATGTTTTTCCCACATGTTGGGTGAACTTAAAATTATTTGACAGTCTAGTATCAGACTGGGATTAACTTGTTTAAATGACGACTTCTGTAACGTCACAGGGGATTAAAATTTCCTTTTTATGGGCTACAGGTGTTTCACATGTGTTCTAGCTATGGGAATGTTCTTACTTCTTAGACTTAGGGGCTTTCTCTATTACTTTTTATCCTCGGAGATGTTATTCTTCGATCTGTTTTCCTTACATTACATATATATGAAAATATTATTTCCTCTAGTCACAATAATTATGTAACCCCTTGTTTTGCCCGGGCTACCGGGCAAGAAGCATAATCAGCTATATATATATGTGTGTGTGTTTGTGTGTGTGTGCATTACATGTATGTACATATATATACGTATATATGCATACCTATATGAATATACGTATTATATACAGATATATATATATATATATATATATATATATATATGAAAAAATTATTTCCTCTTGTCACAATAATTATGTAACCCCTTGTTTTGCCCGGGCTACCGGGCAAGAAGCCTAATCAGCTAGCAGTAATAAAGATGCAGTCGACACACTGAAGAGAACGGCACAAGTCTAATTAAAACTTTATTTTAAAGCTGCTGAAAAAGGACATCTTTACTAGTCAACGACAGACAAGAGAAAAAAATTCACTCTGCTCGAACAGAGGTGCACCCAGGAGCGAAGAGAGAAAGAATTTTTCCAAGTTACCAGAAACTTATTTAACTGTTAAGATCGAAGCGAATTTAACTGTTAAGATCAGGAAATAAACATAGCCATTTGCCGGCGACAGCTGGAAAAAGTGTTGCATGGGCAGAAAATTTACATCAGTTGGACAGAAAGCGTTGGGTAAGGTATTGAAAGAATTTTAAGTCGAAGACACTCCTTTCATTAAGACATTTAGAGGCTGGGAAAAATATTTTAAGGAATTAGAATGGGAGAATGGAAGTTTTTTTTAAGGAAATATTAAAATGAAATAATTTTGATATAAATTATTTATATATATATAATTAAAAATGGTATCTCAAGAAAGCATTGATCTAAGAAGCCCAAACTTGCGCTAGTGATTGCTTTTCCACCTTAATAGTTCACTATGAATAATTTTTATATTTTAATTTGGAATGTCAGAGGATTAAAATCTTGACTTTTGATTTTACTGTATTATCTCCTTATATTATTTCTGTGCGCTTAAGATTTTAGAAATAATAAACAAAAATATTTTTAAGGTAAAAACTAATTCTGTGAAAAAGCTTAATAGAAACTAAATAGATATACAACCATCCATTTTTCACGGTATTCAAAGTGGGGCAGTTTCACGCTATTTCTTGGATACTGTAAAGGATTTCTGAAATTCAAAGGAAACTGGGGGACATGGAATTCATATAACCTATGAATAACCTATTTCTAAAGTTTGGTGATAATAAAGAACAAAATTAAAGAGAAAAAAATTTCCATTTTCGCACATTTTTCTCAATTATCTTCCACAGTCTAGAGTTTGAAACCAATTTCTGTGAATTTTACTAATGCAAATAGTTGTAAAATGTCTCTAGCGTTTTTTAAATACAATATCTGGAGAAAATTGTTATAGATAATAAGACTGTTGTATTAGTTTATTATATTTATCCAGTAAATAGTGTCATTTGATTTCTTTTGCTGTAATTTGAGCCAAAATTACTGTAATCCATTAATATTTCCCACGTATGTGAAAATATTGAAAATAGTACTTATTTGGATTAAAATTTTGTTTTTCCAAAAGATAATCTATATCTAACGTTTGGTGATAATAACGAAAAAAATTAAAGAGTAAAAAATTTCCATTTTTGGCACTTTTTCTCAAATATCTTACACAGTGTAGAGGTTAAAACCAATTTCTATGAATCTTACTAATGCGAATGCTTGTAAAATGTCTCTAGAGATTTTTAAATTCAACATTTGGAGATAACTGTTATAGATAATAGTACTGTTGTATTAGTTTATTATATTTACCCAGAAAATTGTGTCATTTGATTTATTTTGAGCAAAAATTACTGTAATTCATCAACTTCTCCCACATATGTGAAAATTTATAAAATAGTAGTTATTTGGATTAAAATTTTGTTTTTTCAAAATATAATCTATTTCTAAAGTCTAGTGATAATAACAAACAAAATTAAAAAGTAAAAAATTTCATTTTTGGCACGTTTATCTCAAATATCTTACACATTATAGAGGTTAAAACCAATTCATGTGAATCTTAGTAATGCCAATGCTTGTAAAATGTCCCTAGAGATTTTAAAATTCGTTATTTGGACAGAATTGTTATAGATAATAATACTGTTGTATTAGTTTACTATATTTATCCAGAAAATTGTGTAATTGGATTTATTTTTCTGTAATTTTAGCCAAAACTACTGTAATCTATTAACATTTCCCACGTATTTGAAAATATCGAAAATATTAGTTAATTGGATTAAAATTTTGTTTTTCCAAAAATTAATCTATTTCTAACGTTTGGTGATAATAACGAAAAACTTTAAAGAGTAAAAAATTAGTTTTTCTCAAATATCTTCCACAGTCTAGAGGTTAAAACTAATTTCGATGAATCTTACTAATGCGAATGCTTGTAAAATGTCTCTAGAGATTTTCAAATTTTAATATTTGGAGAAAAATTAAAAACACAATTCCACTCTTAACAACATAATATTAATATCCAATTTCCTACTTCTTGATTAAAAGAGACTTATGTCACATAAAAGTTTGAAAGAAAAATTATTTATTTATACTTTTCATGTGGTATAAAGACTATTTTTAAGTGAGATGTTCTATAATTATGACATGTAAGAAATATAAAATAAAAAGAATTATCCTATTTATCTGGATCCGTTGTATCATGGTCTGTTATTTTGGAAATGATTTTTTTAAATTCTTCGTTATCTTTCATAAGTTTATCCAGCTGTTGTTTAAAAACCTGGTTCTCATCCTTTAAGGTTCTTACCGAAGTTTTCAAATTTTCATTCTCATTCAGAACTCTATTGAAATCTGTGATGCCTTGGTCGGCAGTTTCTTTCAGTTTAGAAACGGCTTCTTTCAGTTGTTTTACGTCCGTCCCTAACACAACGCACTCAACTTGTTTCAGATGATGATTCAGTATTATATGTTTATCCAAAAAATTCACAGCTACTTTGCAAAGAGCTTTACTTTTCCCTTTAGCCTGATGACCAGCTGTTGTCTTCAAGTTTTGGATTGTTTTGTATAAATCTAATATTTCCTGATATGCACTTTCATCGTCGTTTGCGGCTAAATCGATACATTCCAAAATGCTTTCGTTTATCTCATTGTAAACTTCCATGCAATCGGATACATCTTTTTTATCCGAAACATTAAAAAATCCTTTAGCATCCCACCATAAACCAATAAGGCCTTTTTTGTTGAATTTTATTTTTGAATTATCCACAAGATTCTTCTCGATTTCGACAAAATCTTTTGCATCAGAAATTACATTTTCATCACAGGCTGACTGATCAGATGATTTTCTATTTTCTGACTCGGATTTCTTCGGATCGTCACTTTCACAAATTGCAAATTTTACATCAAAGTAGGGAGCAGATGCCATCTTTTGCGAAATTTCCTGAAATAAAAAATACTTGCGTTATAAAATTATACTATAAAAATCAAGTACTAAGTAAGTATTAACCCCTTGCCCATTTGATATGATTAAAATATGTAAAATTAGGATTTTAGTATTTCGTATATATATATATATATATATATATATATATATATAAATATATATATATATATATATATATATATATATATATATATATATATATATATATATATATATATATATATATATATATATATATTATATATATATATATATATATATATATATGTATATATATATATATATATATATATATATATATATATATATATATATATATATATATATATATATATATATATGTGTGTGTGTGTGACACGGTCCGAGTAAACACACTGGTCAATATATAAATCAGTCCACACTCAAGTCATTATTTTCTTCTCTTTATTACTCCATTTCACACGCAAATCAATATGGCGTCTCTTTTTTGGCGCCCAACTGCAAACAAAGGCAGTATTGACTAATTCGAGAGCCAAAAGGTCCGACTATAGTAATTGCTTATCGCTCTCTGCTAATATCACTGCGCGTGAGCCGTGTTTATGTGACTAGACGCGAGGCGCGTTACTCCCATTAAAATAATCCCTAATTAAAATCTCTTAAATTACTCTATATATTTTAAATCCTGACACATATATATATATATATATATATACATATATATATATATATATATATATATATATATATATATATATATATATATATATATATATATATATATATATATATCAGTGGCGTGCGGTCCATACGTGCAGGGTGTACACTGCACACCCTGGCAAAATTATGAGAGACAATTATTGTCTGCACCTATGTCTACCTATCTTTATATGGTATATAATAAATATTATTTATAATATATTCAAATATTATGTTGATTTTCTTGCTTGTATTCTCGCAGTGCGTGCGGTACTAGGTGCTGCACCACGTAGAGCGTTCAAAAGCAAAGGAACATAAGAAATTTTTATGTGAACGCACTGCGCACTAATAGAAAATCGCACTTTATATGTATGGGCTACTGGAGAAGCGCAGCATACTATAGCACTGAGGCAAGTGCTGCTATTTTACCTGCACTTGGCATTCAGAATCATCCGAAGGTACGCTTTATTAAGCGTTGTATTAGAGCGGGGACTTAAGTGCTGAAGATATTTTGGTTTTTTAACTGATTAACTGGACATACGATTTTGCAGACGGTTAATGTTTAAATTTATATATTGTAAGATTTTGTTTTCATGGAAACATAAAAGAAGTATTTCATCAATATAAAGGGAAATGTTTTAGTGTGATGTATTATATTTATAGAAATAATTCGCTGAAAAACAATTTTATTTTGTTAGACAAAAAAGAAACGAATTCTAACAGAACGGTCCAAATTTTACCATTCATTGTGTTTTACAGACAGTATATAAGTTATATCTGTAACACCATATCCCTGGTTTTGTTTTTAAAAATTGTGAAGATGCATTTCGCAAAATATATGATTTTCAAATGTTAAAAAAACAATTAATAAATATAATTCAATCCTTATTGACCAAACGAGAAACAGTTCGTTCTATTGCGCCAGCCTGCAGTGAAATCCTCTGCACGTGGACTAGACTTTTGTTTTGTCGAGACCAATGAGCATCCGGATGAGGCACCGCAACGGCGAGCGTCGTGTGGTGTTACGGTTGCTGAAAATATAAGGTTTTCGTGGAAATATAAGCTTTTCGTTATTTTATTAGTAATACGGATAGAGGTATCGATTTTCTGTACAAATGAATAATAAACGTTAAAGAAGTTTTTAATGTACATTTTTATGGTTTTATTATTATTGTTGTTGTTGCTCTCTGCACACCCTGCATGAACTCCTACTGCACGCCACTAATATATATATATATATATATATATATATATATATATATATATATATATATATATGTGTCATGCCTGGTCATTAAATAAGCAGTCGGGCTATTTGTTGTTTTATCCAATTCATCCTTTATTCTTCTCCAGACATGAGATATTGTAAAGAAAGTACTATCGATGGCAGATCTGTACTCTAAGATGCTAGCATAAAAAGGTGAGCGTCTGCTACTGAGGCTAGAATTGCGAATGTGTGTCTCTTACTCTTAAAATCTAAAAATCTTAATCAAGGGGGTTTCCTTGGGGGGTTTCTTTGGGGCTCTGCGTGTGACCATTTAGATTCCCTCAGGGCGTGTGCCGGGCGCTATAGGATCTTCCCATTGGTCGTTGCTTTCCCTCCTCGCTCCCAGTTTTGAGACAGATAGCGTGGTCTGTTTTGAGATGTTTTCGCCACATGTTGGGGAACTTAAAATTATTTGACAGTCTAGTGTCAGACTGGGATTAACTTGTTTAACTTACGATTTCTGTAACGTCAAAGGGGGATTAAGATTTCCTTTTTATGGGCTACAGGTGTTTTGTGTCTCAGATTTTGTTTGCTTCTTAAACTTAGAGGTTTTCTCTATTACTTTTTATTCTCGGGGGTGTTATTCTTCGATCTGTTTTCCCTACATTACACACACACACACACACACACACACACACACACACATATATATATATATATATATATATATATATATATATATATATATATATATATATATATATATATATATATATATATATATATATAATATATCAAAATTATTTAACTTTAATATTTCTTCAAAAAACTCCTCTCTTCCATTTTAATTCATCTAAATATCTTTACCAGTCTCAACATGGTGTGTTCAACGGAGTATTTTCCACTTAACATTCCTTTCTGTCATAAAACTGTAAACTTTCTGTCTATACAGCAGTTTCCCAGGTGTTGGCGGAACATGTTTTCGCGTTTTGCTGATATTGCAGTCAATTCGCTTATTAAGCTGTTTTTGTTGTGGGAAAATTCTTGTTGTCAGCGCTCTTGGGTGTACTTGTGTGAGAGCAGAGTGAACTCTGTGGCTTTTGATTGTATATTGTCCAGAAGGACAGATGTGCCGTGTTGCCGCTCTGAAATAAAGTTTTAAATTAGACTTCTGAGTTCTCTTGAATATGAGACCCGACTGCATCTTTGTACTTTATGAATGCTAGCTGTTGAACTTTCTCCTTGTGAAGAAGTTTTATAAAAAATGAATTACATTTATATATATATATATATATATATATATATATATATATATATATATATATATATATATATATATATATATATATATATATATATATATATATATATATATATATATATATATATATTACAATAAGTTTATAAATTTAGTGACTTTATGATCCGGCATGACATTTAGCCGTGTTTTAATACAATTTGTCTGACTATGTAATGTGAATACATAGTCACCATATAAAATGTATAACGCAAATAAATTAACACACTCGCAATAAGAAATTTTACGAAATATAATCATTTTTACAAGGTGGTACATGTTAACATAGTGTTGAACCAAGTCGTAAGTGAGCCAAAATAAAAAGGTTGTGAAACTTGGTTAAGGTGGTAGCACCTGATTTCCCTAGCTGTCGTTTCTAGTCAGATGTCCATTGAAAGGCTGAATTTCTGCATATAATCTGTAAATACTTTTGTACATAACTCCATTAAATAATTTCTTTTGTAAGAAATTATGTTTCTGTTTCTTTGCTGTAAATTACATTCAACTGGCATTACAAAGTGTGCATATGTATTTTCGCTAATAATTTTTACATATAATCTGTAAATACTTTTGTACATAACTCCATTAAATAATTTCTTTTGTAAGAGATTATATTTTTGTTCCTTTGCTATACTTAGACTCAAATGTCATTACAATATATGCATATGTAATTTCGCTAATAATTTTTACATATAAGCTGTAAATACTTTTGTAGAAAAAAATATTAAATAATTACAATATTAAATATTACATACATATAATATACATATATTACATATATAAATATTTAATAATTATTCCATTAAATAATTTCTTTGCTGTAACTTAGACTCAAAAGTCATTACAATGTGTGCATATGTAATTTTGCTAATAACTTTTACATATAATCTGTAAATATGTTTGTACATAACTCCATTAAAAATTTTTTTTGTAAGAAATTATGTTTTTATTTCTTTGCTGTAACTTAAGACTGAAAAGCCATTACAATGTATGCATATGTAGCTTCGCTAATAGTTCCTAAATGACTTGATCAATCTTAATAAATTAAAGAATCTATATACTTTGGTGATTGAGAGCAACTCTGGAAAAATTTCAGGCAAGTAAAATTTCTGCAAGATTAAGGTCAAGATGAATATGGAACTCTTTTGTGACTTGGGCCGAATTTGGTGACTGTATCGTAATACGTCATTGTACATACTATTTTAATTACTTACTAAGGTAATTAAAGTTTTTTAGGTTACTTAGTCTTGTGATAGTGTTTAAAGATATATGCAAATAAAAATGTAAATGTTTGTTCGTAACCCTTAGTTTCTGAAAATATTGCACCAATTGTCTTGAAATGTTGACATAACGTTGTACTAGAGTCCGAATATGTTTTTATCTACACCGTTTATATAAAAAGTTTAAAATCTATGTGCATGTCTCCCTGCCATTTTATTGGCTGCTGTGTGTTTGGCTCAGTGGTAAAGTTCCTAACACTGAGGAATGAAAGCAGTGTTCCGAATCCCACCAGACTCACAAAATTTTATATAAAGTTTATAATTCCTGTGTGTATCACTCAGCAATTTGATTTTCTGCCATGTATTTGGCTCAGTGGTAAAGTTCCTAGCACTGAGGAATGAAAGTCGTTGTTTGAATCTCACAAGAAGTACAAATCTTTATATAAAGCTTCTCTCTATGTGTCTCCCAGCTATTTCATTGGCTGCTGTATATATGGCTCAGTGGAAAAGTTCCTAGCACCGAAGAATGCAAGCTGTGGTTCGAATACCACCAGACACATAAATATTTATATAAAGCTAAAAATCTCTGTTTGTTCCTTTCAGCAATTTAATTGATTGCTGTATGTTGGCTGAGTGGAAAAGTTCCTAGCACCGAGGTATTAAGCAGTGGTTCGAATCCCACCAGGCACACGTATCTTTATTTAAAGTTTAAAATCTCTGTTTGTTTCTCCCAGCAATTTAATTTACTGCTGTATGTTTGGTTCGGTGGAAAAGTGCTTAGCACTGAGGTACAAAGCAGTGGTTCGAATCCCACCAGACGCACAAATCTTTATATAAAGTTTAAAATCTCGTTTGTTTCTCTCAGAAATTTAATTGACTGCTGTATGTTTGGCTGAGTGGAAAAGATCCTTGTACCGAGGTATTAAACAGTGGTTCGAATCCCACCAGGCACACAAATCTTTATTTAAAGTTTAAAATCTCTGTTTGTTTCTCCCAGCAATTTAATTTACTGCTGTATGTTTGGTTCGGTGGAAAAGTACTTAGCACTGAGGTACAAAGCAGTGGTTCGAATCCCACCAGACGCACAAATCTATATATAAAGCTTAAAATCTCGTTTGTTTCTCTCAGAAATTTAATTGACTGCTGTATGTTTGGCTGAGTGGAAAAGATTCCTTGTACCGAGGTATTAAACAGTGGTTCGAATCCCACCAGGCACACAAATCTTTATTTAAAGTTTAAAATCTCTGTTTGTTTCTCCCAGCAATTTAATTTACTGCTGTATGTTTGGTTCGGTGGAAAAGTACTTAGCACTGAGGTACAAAGCAGTGGTTCGAATCCCACCAGACGCACACATCTTTATATAAAGCTTAAAATCTCGTTTGTTTCTCTCAGAAATTTAATTGACTGCTGTATGTTTGGCTAAGTGGAAAAGATCCTTGTACCGAAAGTATTAAACAGTGGTTCGAATCCCACCAGGCACACAAATCTTTATTTAAAGTTTAAAATCTCTGTTTGTTTCTCCCAGCAATTTAATTTACTGCTGTATGTTTGGTTCGGTGGTAAAGTACTTAGCATCGAGGTATAAAGCGGTGGTTCGAATCCCACCAGACGCACAAATCTTTATATAAAGCTTAAAATCTCGTTTGTTTCTCTCAGAAATTTAATTGACTGCTGTATGTTTGGCTGAGTGGAAAAGATCCTTGTACCGAGGTATTAAACAGTGGTTCGAATCCCACCAGGCACACAAATCTTTATTTAAAGTTTAAAATCTCTGTTTGTTTCTCCCAGCAATTTAATTTACTGCTGTATGTTTGGTTCGGTGGTAAAGTACTTAGCATCGAGGTATAAAGCGGTGGTTCGAATCCCACCAGACGCACAAATCTTTATATAAAGATTAAAATCTCGTTTGTTTCTCTCAGAAATTTAATTGACTGCTGTATGTTTGGCTGAGTGGAAAAGATCCTTGTACCGAGGTATTAAACAGTGGTTCGAATCCCACCAGGCACACAAATCTTTATTTAAAGTTTAAAATCTCTGTTTGTTTCTCCCAGCAATTTAATTTACTGCTGTATGTTTGGTTCGGTGGAAAAGTACTTAGCACTGAGGTACAAAGCAGTGGTTCGAATCCCACCAGACGCACACATCTTTATATAAAGCTTAAAATCTCGTTTGTTTCTCTCAGAAATTTAATTGACTGCTGTATGTTTGGCTGAGTGGAAAAGATCCTTGTACCGAGGTATTAAACAGTGGTTCGAATCCCACCAGGCACACAAATCTTTATTTAAAGTTTAAAATCTCTGTTTGTTTCTCCCAGCAATTTAATTTACTGCTGTATGTTTGGTTCGGTGGTAAAGTACTTAGCATCGAGGTATAAAGCGGTGGTTCGAATCCCACCAGACGCACAAATCTTTATATAAAGCTTAAAATCTCGTTTGTTTCTCTCAGAAATTTAATTGACTGCTGTATGTTTGGCTGAGTGGAAAAGATCCTTGTACCGAGGTATTAAACAGTGGTTCGAATCCCACCAGGCACACAAATCTTTATTTAAAGTTTAAAATCTCTGTTTGTTTCTCCCAGCAATTTAATTTACTGCTGTATGTTTGGTTCGGTGGTAAAGTACTTAGCATCGAGGTATAAAGCGGTGGTTCGAATCCCACCAGACGCACAAATCTTTATATAAAGATTTAAAATCTCGTTTGTTTCTATCAGAAATTTAATTGACTGCTGTATGTTTGGCTGAGTGGAAAAGATCCTTGTACCGAGGTATTAAACAGTGGTTCGAATCCCACCAGGCACACAAATCTTTATTTAAAGTTTAAAATCTCTGTTTGTTTCTCCCAGCAATTTAATTTACTGCTGTATGTTTGGTTCGGTGGTAAAGTACTTAGCATCGAGGTATAAAGCGGTGGTTCGAATCCCACCAGACGCACAAATCTTTATATAAAGATTAAAATCTCGTTTGTTTCTATCAGAAATTTAATTGACTGCTGTATGTTTGGCTGAGTGGAAAAGATCCTTGTACCGAGGTATTAAACAGTGGTTCGAATCCCACCAGGCACACAAATCTTTATTTAAAGTTTAAAATCTCTGTTTGTTTTCTCCCAGCAATTTAATTTACTGCTGTATGTTTGGTTCGGTGGTAAAGTACTTAGCATCGAGGTATAAAGCGGTGGTTCGAATCCCACCAGACGCATAAATTGTTATATAAAGTTTGAAATCTCGTTTGTTTCTCTCAGAAATTTAATTGACTGCTGTATGTTTGGCTGAGTGGAAAAGATCCTTGTACCGAGGTATTAAACAGTGGTTCGAATCCACCAGGCACACAAATCTTTATTTAAAGTTTAAAATCTCTGTTTGTTTCTCCCAGCAATTTAATTTACTGCTGTATGTTTGGTTCGATGGAAAAGTACTTAGCACTGAGGTATAAGCAATGGTTCGAATCCCACCAGACGCATAAATTGTTATATAAAGTTTGAAATCTCGTTTGTTTCTCTCAGAAATTTAATTGACTGCTGTATGTTTGGCTGAGTGGAAAAGATCCTTGTACCGAGGTATTAAACAGTGGTTCGAATCCCACCAGGCACACAAATCTTTATTTAAAGTTTAAAATCTCTGTTTGTTTCTCCCAGCAATTTAATTTACTGCTGTATGTTTGGTTCGGTGGTAAAGTACTTAGCATCGAGGTATAAAGCGGTGGTTCGAATCCCACCAGACGCATAAATTGTTATATAAAGTTTAAAATCTCTGTGTGTCTCCCACCAATTTGATTGGCTGCTGTATATAAGGATCAGTGCAAAAGTTCCTAGCATCGAAGTATAAAGCAGTGGTTCGAATACCACACGACACAAATCTTTATATAAAGCTTAAAATCTCTGTTTGTTCCTCCCAGCAATTTAATTAACTGCTGTATGTTTGGCTCAGAGGAAAAGTTCCTAGCACCGAGGTATTAAGCAGTGGTTCGAATCCCACCAGATGCACAAATCTTTACATAGATTTTAAAA
>CM063511.1:77266344-77306344 GCA_032207245.1 Pardosa pseudoannulata | reverse complement strand
CCCTCACAGTACTTTTAATTTTTTATGTACGAATTGTTTTCTTAGAAAATATTTTTTTAAATTTATAAGAAATACTTTTTTTATGCTTGTAAAAATCTATTCTTTTTTTGTACAGAAGAATTTTGAATTTTTATATTTTTTAATTACTTTTTACATGTAAGAAGTGATGTAGACCCTATATAATGATAACCTAAGTTATCTGTCCTCGAATTTATGAAGCGGTTGAACCTGGAATGGATTGGGGCATCCATAGTGGATTCTTGATGAGTTAGGGTTAGCGAAATTCAAAGCGAGTAAAGTCTATCTTCTCATAAACTATCGATCGGATTCTAAAATAAATTGTTACAAACATGCTTCATATCACAGGAAAAAGTACTGTCGTCTTTAAAACGTACGAAATCCCCCTCCCTTCCCCCTTTTTCGTGTGTTTAATGCCATTTTTTCAAGCACTATTTTCCCCGATTAAGAACAGGTGATTAAATTTATCAATTTATCCTATAATAAATAGGTAAAAATATCATTTTTCTAGCATTATGACGTCATTCCTTTAACTATCTTATTTAATCATTTTATTTTCAACTAGCAAGTGTATCCGTGCTTCGCTACGGTGAAGCAGAGGTTTTGACAGGGACAGTGCTAACTTTGTTGGTATTAATTAATGTTGTCCAAAATTAAGGACAAACCATACGGTTTTGTAAGAAACAGAAACACACACTCATATTGGCAACCATATGAATATGAAGATAACTATATAAAATGATAGGTTTTTATTTGCTTATGAGATTCACTGAAATTTGTACTTTTTGTTGTTAGAATATTGTTGATAAACATTTCATTGTAACGTAAAAATTAATAAAGAATTAAATTTAAAATTAGTTCTCATATAAAAATGCTATATTTTGCGTCACATAGAAATGAAAGTGAATCACTTTATATCTAAATTTCCAGGTCAAATGGAATTGATACTACGCAGACGATGTTTAAATAATATAAAATAAGAAATGAATAAATGAGATATTTAAAGGAATGACGTCATAATGATAAAAAAAATATCGTTTTCACCTATTTATTATGTGATAAATTGAAATTTTTAATCTCCTGCTTTTAACCGAGGAAAACTGCGTTTAAAACAATTACTTGGGATGACGTCACATTGCTAGAAATATTGCTTCTTTCACTTAGTTATGATGCGATAAATTAAAAAATTAATCGTTTGTGTTTAACCGGGGAAAATAATGCTTGGAATAATGACATGAAATGCTCGAAAAAGGGGGAAGGAATAGATTTCGAATGTTAAAAATTTACAAAAACCTTCCCAGGTATACCTAACAACTTCCCAAATTTTCACGGCGATTGGATGCATGGTTTTTGAGTCTATAGAGTACAGACAGACACAAATTCATTTATATATAGAGAGAGATTATTTAAATATCGTCTGCATTATTTTGGTACGTTTTATCACGGACTTAGATATTACGTAAGTAATTTTCTTTTATATTTGGCTTAAATAATAGATTAGGTACGTATGTAAAAATTTTAAATTTAATCATAGACTATTTTTGGTTGCAAGATAATTCTGAGCCGAAAAACAAACCATTTTTTAACCTGCCTCATAGGGTTCTTTACAATTCTGAAAAATCAAAACTTTTTCTGATCCCCGTCATATGACGGGTTATATGCTAGTTCTAGAATATTTGAGAACATTTTTTAAATCGGAGTTAACGAGATACAAACCGTCAAATAAATAAAAAATATATAAATTGTATGTGCTCAATGTTTTATACGTAATAAAATTTGCTTGTAGATATTTATTCCATGACATGCAGATAAAATTCAGTTTTAAGGACCGGAACAATGTCATATATTGCATCAACCGAACATGTATCTACAAGATAAGGAAGAGAGGGTTTTATTTTGAAATTTTTATTAATGTTTAACAGTTAATCAGGTTGATAAATATTGTTAACATACAATGATTGATCAACAATCAGAAAAAAAAATAAATCAGTAATTTGTAGAGTATGAAACATTTCAAAATATTTTGCAATAAGTATGCAGACTTCTCAATAAATAATAAGGATAACTCCAGAAAAAAAACTAATTATAATGATAATTTCTGTGGAATAATTGAAATAATGGTGTCAGTATTAACAAAAGTAATGGATGGATGATACGTACAGGCTATGAAAGAGTGGCACGTCACTAAACGCAAGATTGTTTTGCCGCGTCTACCACTCGCGGACAATCGTCTTGTTAAAATAAGGCACCATATTCGTGGTTATGCACTGGATGTGTTGTTTGAAACACAGTATTTTACGGTACCCTCCGTAGTGTCTTTATTGTGCCACTTGGGGCCATATAACCCCATTATGCAATTTGGGGTTCTTTCCTCAGATGAAATAACCATTAACACTAGATTGCCCAAGGCAGTCATTTTGACTGTTTTTTAATTTCAATTAGAAAAAACAATTATGAAATATAATGACACAATTTCTTAGAATTTGGTGACTTTTTCTATAACATATAAATGGGTTTATGAATAATTGTAGTTACTTCTGCCCTCCTTTATTTCCGTATATATATATATATATATATATATATATATATATATATATATGTGTGTGTGTGTGTGTGTGTGTGTGTGTGTGTGTGTGTGTTATACCTATATTGCCCAGAAGCAGTCATTTTGATTGCTTGGGAAATTTTAAATAATCAAAAGATTTTCATTTATTGAATTGAGTAAATTTCTTCTATGACCTGTCCGGCTTTGTATTAAAATAACATTTTTTTTTCGATTACGGTAACATACTGATGCATGATAAATTGTCAATTTTGGCGTATACTTGATAAGTGTCAGTTGCTCAATAAGCTAAAGTAGTACTAGTTATTCGAATCTTTATAAAGTGTTGTTCTAACAAGTTTATTTTATTTCTTTTGCGCCCTAACTTTATGAAAAAAATGTCGAACAGAAATGAGTTATTTTAAAAGCTAACGAACATAAGTGAAGAGTGCTCCGATATAGAATCAAATGCAACAAATTCTGAACTATCATCTGAAGATGAAGCGGATTATATTCAAAGTGAAACATCTGACGCTGAAGATAGTGATGAAGAGTCGATCACCAATGATGAAAATGAAAGTGTCATCAATATGCCCAGGAAAAGGTGTAGGGTGCTAACTAGTTCAGATTCTGATGAAGAAACTGAAAATACGTTTCAGGAGGTCGAATGTACAAATAATAATGCATAAATTATTTTTTTTTAAATTAAAGTAAATTTTTTTATTGTTAATATTTACTAATAACTTGTTGTTTAATTGTAAATAATATAAGAAATATTAAAAATCAATTTTAAACAAATTTCTTTACATATTTGTTATTTTTTCACAATGCAGTCATTTTGACTGTTTTTGGGCAATATAGGTATACAAGAAATCTAGTGTTAAAGGGCAATCATTGCAAATGCAACAAAGAATAATAGGCAATCTTCAAATAACTTTAAAAAAATTCATTGTGTTTAGAAAGAGGACAAAATATTGAGACAGATACATTGCGTTTCACGGTAGTTAATTCCATTGTAAAATACCACATAAATGATGATGATTAACAGTAATTTGAATTTTTATATTGATGTAGCCTCATTACTTATTGAATAGTCCTTGTACATTCTTGTATAATTTTGACCCCAAACATTGCATCTTGTCCTTTTAATTAAAACAGATTCGATGGCCAAGTGAGTTAATTGAATAGTGTAATACTGAAAGATGGTTAATTTAAATATATCTTGACGCAGTTGAGGACAATATCAACAACGGAACATGAAATAAATAGCGTCTACTAGACGCATTATACATCAAAAGGATTTTTTTAATTATCCTGTTTTCATTGAAATGCTTTGTGTACTTGAAGTCATTGTTTTAAAAATAAAACTGGAGATTTTACTGTGCTTAATTATTAAATGTGTATAGCACCTTTACCTGGCTACACTAATGACCAATTTTAAGAGTCAAATATTTCATTTTAAATAACGTTGCTGTTTATTTTTTTTAATATTTCACCTGGTCTCTTTTTCTATAATACGTTGATCTCTTTCGTTCACTTATAAAATAATATTTTTGATATTTTATTGATATGAAAAATGATATTTTGCTTCATTTTCTTTCAGGTACTCTACTATCTTGTTTTTCAAATCCATGTTCTCATCTTGCAAATCATTTATCTTACATTCATCTTTTCTTTCATTCATTTGTAAAATAATAGCTCTGATATTTTATTTTCTTTCGGGTGCTCTACTATCTTGTTTTCCAAATCCATGTTCTCATTTTGCAAATCATTTATCTGACATTCATCTTTTTTTTCATTATCTTGTAAAATAGTATCTTTGATATTTTCATTTTCTTTCAGGTACTCTACTATCTTGTTTTTCAAATCCATGTTCTCATCTTGCAAATCATTTATCTTACATTCATCTTTTCTTTCATTCATTTGTAATATAGTATCTTTGATATTTTCATTTTCTTTCAGAAGCTCTTCTATCTTGTTTTCCGAATCCATGTTCTCATCGTGCAAATCATTTATCTTGCATTCATGGTTTCCCTCATTCTCCTGTAAAATAGTATGTTTGATATTTTCATTTTCTTTCAGGTGCTCTTCTATCGTGTTTTCCAAATCCATGTTCCCATCGTGCAAATCATTTATCTTACATTCATCTTTTCTTTCATTCTCTTGTAAAATAGTATGTTTGATATTTTCATTTTCTTTCAGGTGCTCTTCTATCTTGTTTTCCAAATCCATGTTCCCATCGTGCAAATCATTTATCTTGCATTCATCTTTTCTTTCATTCTTCTGTAAAATAGTATGTTTGATATTTTCATTTTCTTTCAGGTGCTGTTCTATCTTGTTTTCCAAATCCATGTTCTCATCTTCCATATCGTCTATCTTACGTTGAACTTCTTTTTCATTCACTTCTAAAATATAATCTCTTATGCTCTCGTTTTCTTTAAAGAGGTGATCCATTTTGATTTTCAAATCCTGGTTCTCATCCTGCAAGTCATTGATCGAAATTTTCAACTCTTGATTGATTTCCTGAAGTATTTCGGAACTTGAGATGGCCTGGTTAAATATTTTTGTTAAATTATTAGCAACTTCTTTGGTGTTCTTTATATTTGTCATTAACAAGGTGCACTCAACACTTTTGAGGCTATGATTCAGATTCCAAAGATTCTGCAAAAATGTTTTAGCTAGTCTGCAAAGAGCTTTGCTTTTCCCATTAACATGAATATCAGCATCTCTCTCCAAATTTTCGATCGTTTTGTATAAATCCATCATATTCTCATAAGCGTTTACATCGCTGTCTGCGGCAGATTCCATACAGTCCAAAATGCGATTATAAACATATTTGTAATCTTGCATGGATTTCAAAACAGTTTCCTTATCCGATAAATTCCAAAATCCTTTTGCGTCCATCCATAAACCAATGATTCCCTTCTCGGTGAATTGCGTTATAAATTCATTCACGTATTTCTTTTCGGGTGTGATGAAACCAATAGTTTCAGAAACTGCTCTTCTATTAGCAAGTGAGAGAGAAGATGCCATCTTTCGCGAATTTTCCTGAAAAATAACATTCTTTTGTAATGAAGCTAAAAGTAACAAAGGAAAAATGATATGGCACTACATGCAGATAAAGAAAGAGATCTCTGCATTATAAAAAAGAGATCAGATGCAATACGCAAAAAAATAAACAGCAGCATTAAAGTGAAATACTTGCCACATAAAAAATTGCCATTAGCGTAGCCAGGTAAAGGTACTATATTTGCATGTTATACTTGAATATAAATACATACAAAACTGCTTTTGCCGTTATTTATTTTTAATTTCTATTTTTACCAAATAAAATAAAGACTTCTGTGAGTTGTATTCTTGTACTATCTATAGAGCATTACGGTGTTTCATTCTTAAAGTTAGAAGACTAAAATTGTCTACAGTACACTTTTGGCTACATTTCCAGTTAAAACTCGTCAGCATACCTGTAAAAATCATGTGCTGTTAAATGAGAGTGCTGAAGATGTATAAATCAAATAGAGGTATTGTCTATCTATCTATATCTTTTTACGTAAAATTGGAATTTATTTAGGGCACCTGGGCTATAAGCCTAATCCGCAGTTGTGAAGGTGATAGTACAAAATACATATACACATGTAAATATATATATATATATATATATATATATATATTTGTGTATATTTGTGTTATATGTATATAAAATTTTATACATACATGCATATATATACGTGCATACATGCATACACATATATGTAAATATAAATGAATATATGTCTATTTGTATATTTATATATGTATAATGTTTTAAGCGATTCAAAAATGTTCAAGAATAAAGTGAAAAGAAAATATTGGTTTTTGTAGGTTTAAAGGTGATATGTCTCTTAAGACACACCCCTTCAAAGCCCATCTCAACTTTTTACAGAGAAATGGGTAAAATAAACCCGTGAAAGCTAATATTTTTGTTTTTATACATCATAAACTACACTGGTGTGCAAAACTTAAGCAACAAGTTGGGTTTTTTGCCATAACTCCGCGAGAAATCATCTGAGAGACATAAAATTCAGAATAGAGGGAGAGAATTATGTACGTAAAAGATGACGAAAACTTGGGCGCTGAAGAAGAATACAATGCATATGGTATGGAAAAAACAAAAACAAGCTTTATTGAACGAATTGTATCATGACTCATGATTGTCTATACAAGAGGAAGAACAACAAGCAGATGTTCCTTAATAAGGGATATGTCCTCCACTAACTGCAATGGTTGCTTCGCACCGTCTCCGCACTCAGAACCAGCTGGTGCAACATTTCTTGCGGAGGAGTGCCCATTACGCTATCAGCATCTCTTTGAGTTGTTAGGTTGTAGCGAGCTAGTACTTCGTTATCCTTCCACCGCCGCCGCGCCGAGGTAAGTTCGCCTCTAGCGCGCAGCTAATTAACGCAGTTCAATGTGCACGTACTCTGGGCACTCTCTCTCCCAGCTAGGAGAGAAGGTAGTAGATAAGAAGCTGGTAGGGAAAAGCGTAGTCGTTCTTTCTCTCTCCTGCCGTTCGAGCTGAGCAAGGCTCAACTGTTGTTGCTTCAAGTACATATATATGTATAAATGGAATTTTACAATAACCTTCTGACGAGTGAGTGATTTCACCATACCAGTACACCACAAGGTGTTCTCCGGAGGATGTAAGCGTGCTGCAATGCATCTCCCTAAAGTATCCCACACATGTTAGATGAGATTTAAATGAGGGGAGTACGCTGGCCAATCCATTTCAGTGATATCTTCACTTTCCAGTAGCTCCTCAACAGCAAGAGTTCAATGTGGATGTGAATAGTCCGCATTACAGTGGCCAGAAGCCTTCACAAAAGGGGGCTATTCGCCTGCCATCCTGAACGCTGCCTCCCGTTGAAAGTTGGCCACCGACGCCACCGTTTACAGTAATTCAGAGATCACTGGACAACTGATCAATGGAGCCGTGGCCTCTTTAAGGATGAGAGTCGGTTCAGTACCAGAAGCGATTCTCAACGCGTTTTGATTTGGAGAGAGGTCGGTACCCGGTTTTATCCTGAACATCAAGGAAAGACACCGTTACGGTGGTCCTGGAGTTCTTGTAGATAACACTCTCCCTCATTTCTGAATTTCATGTCTCTCACATGATTTCTCGTGCAGTTGTGGCAAAAAACCCACCTGTTGTTTAAATTTTGCACGCCAGTGTAGCAGTATTTAATGTTTGCTTTCTTCGTTGTTCATATGTTTATAATAATGTTCTTAAGACAGATCCTTTCAGAACCTATTCCATTTTTGAACAAGAAATAGAGAACAGGGAATAAAATAAGCGCAGGAAAGCAAATATGTTGAATCTTACGCAAGTAAAATTAAGGTTTATATCTATATCGTTCAGTTATGTGACGAATTTACCCCCAAAAAATTAAAACAAGTGTATTATAAAAAGCAGCAATTCTCAGGATATCGTATTTGATATGTATACTGTATTTGATTTTTGTTCATTCAACATTACAGAAAAACGGCTCTTTGTATTTATAAAATAAGTTTAAAATTTTTCTTTTGCATTTAATTATGTTTTCCGGATATTTGCTTGATGCAATGTAAAATTCCATAAATCTACGATTCCTTTCTGATTTTCAGATTTTAAGGAGTAGAAAACTTGCGTGAAGTTGCTCGTTTCTTTCCCTACTATATCGAAGATTAATTTTATACCAAATTCATCTAGAAGTGAGGCACGCGCTTTGTCTAGTTTTGATTCGGAAAATGATTATACAAGATTTAAAACAATTTTTCCTACATAATAACAATTACTACGATATTAGGAAAAATAAATGCTGTTTAAAAAAAATACATAAGGCAGTAAAAAACAATTATCCTAGTTTTAATAACTGATTCATCTTACGAACTACGCGTTTAACCAATTTTGTTTCAATAAGATTATATCGGTCTTGAAGATGTTTTCCCTTCAAAATAACATATATTAGGATATCAAAAAAGATAAATGTAGTTTATAAAATATATAATATAAGAAAAGCAGTGAAAAGAAAAAGGACAGTTAATCTAGCATTAATAGTTGATGCATCTCATGAACTACGCGCTCAGCTAATTTTGTATCTATAAAAGATTATATCGGACTTAAAGCAGTTGTTCCTACCAAATAACAATTATTAGGATATCAGAAGAGATAATTGTAGTTTATAAAGTATATAATACAAAAAAATTCAGTGAAAAAACAATTATAACGGACAGATAACTTAGGCTATTATTATATAGGGGATTCCCTTAAACATCAGGTTTTATGAAAATCCCACATAACTACTAAAAATTGAGAGCAGCGTAGCTCAGTCGGCAAAGGCAACGCTCGCGTAACTGGAGGGTTGTGGGTTCGAAGCCCGAGCCGTTCTAAGATATGCCGTGTTTTTTAAAGGTGACATAAAATATGTTCGGGGTCACAATGTCCTCCAAGTTCTCCATCAACACATCTGGGGGTGGCAAGCCAAGACTACGGGTTTTCCTCTTAGTCCCTATTTCAAAATTACTAGGAACCACTTAACACATTCGCTGCCGCACCTGACGTCATATATGCATTTTCCTATATGTTGATCACGCGCTGGCGCGTGATCGGCAGCGAATGTGTTAAGGAAGAAATAGTTCTTTCACCTGTGAGGAGCTCGTTGAAACGAAAGGCGTACCCCTTTGCCTTAATACAAGTAGCGTATGGCGCAATCGTAGTTGGTTTGACCAAGTGGCACAAGACAACAACAATTAATGTGATATATATATATATATATATATATATATATATATATATATAAACTAGCTGCCTTTTAGTAATCTGTGCTGTTATTTGTCTTCAAATAAACTTTAAGTAAGTGCTCGTTAAAACGAAAGGCGTACTCCTTTGCCTTAATACGAGTAGCGTATAACACAATCGTACTTGGTTTGAGCAAGTGGCATAAAACAACAACAAAATTTAATGTGATATATATAAACTAGATGTCCTTTAGTAGTCTGTGATATTACTTGTCATCAAATAAACTTTAAGTAAATGCTCGTTAAAACGAAAGGTGAACCACTTTGCCTTAATGCGAGTAGCGTATGGCGCAATTGTATTTGGTTTTGCCAAGTGACACAAGAAAACAGCAATAATTAATGTGATATGTATATATATATATATATATATATATATATATATATATATATATATATATATATATATATACATATATATATATACATATATATATATATATATATATATATATATATATATATATATATATATATATATATATATATATATATATATATATAAACTAGCTGCCTTTTAGTAATCTGTGCTGTTATTTGTCTTCAAATAAACTTTAAGTAAGTGCTCGTTAAAACGAAAAGTGTACCACGTTGCCTTAATGCGAGCAGCGTATGGCACAATCATATTTGGTTTGACCAAGTGACACAAGGTTTTGTTTGGTTTGGTTTGGAGTGCGACGGTCTACTTTTTGCAACTCGAGGGCTAATGATACGGGGACTTACCGTCTTAAGCCGAACCAAGTGACACAAGACAACAACAATTAATGTGATATATATATATATATATATATATATATATATATATATATATATATATATATGACATGCCGTGATCCAGTGTTAAGGCGAATGGAAAAGTCTTGCTTGATAATAATAAGTTTATTAACTCAGAGTTGAAAAGCAACTTGCGCCATTTTCATTTTTTCGTCGAAGAGTTACGCTTAGATTGTGTTCACAGTTCCATGTACACGCGCTGACTGAAACTTATCTGTTTGCAAGCTCATCAAATAGCTCAAAAATGCTTCCGCTTGACCGAATTATCCGTGAAGCTTACGCGAGCGTGGGTCTTTTTCATTTATTTTATTATTATAAAAGAGTTCCCTTTTCGTTTATAACTTACGTAATTTACAACTACCCCCTTTTTTTAGACCTGACATATATATAAACTAGCTGTCTTTTAGTAGCATGTGCTGTATTTGTCTTAAAATAAACTTTAAGTAAGCTCGTTAAAACAAAAGGCGTACCCATTTGCCTTAATACGAGTAGCGTATGGCGCAATCGTATTTGATTTGACGAAATGGTACAAGAGAACAACAGCATCGGACTTGAAGCAGTTTTCCCTTCAGAATAACTATTATTACGACATCAAAAAAGATAAATATAGATTATAAAACACATACAAGAATAGCAGTGAAAAAACAACAATACATAGCATAAATAGCTGATAAACTTCTCATCTCATTATGACGTATTTGCTTTTCCTGACTTTAAAAAACAATGTTAGTGACAGTTGGGTATAAAGAACATTTCAGTGAATAAATACAACGAATAAAAGGCAAAAAAATATTAATAATTGAATGAAAGTAAAGCTTTTTTAAATGTTTTCCATTTTAAATTTCGTCTACCAATGATTTTTTTCTTTTTTTTTCGGGGAGAGGGGTGTCTTAATCTACATACGTAATAATATCATGTTACAGGCTTGCAACTGCTGAGGTACTTTGAAAAAGGTGAGAAAAGTGACAAATAATACAGAATAAGTGACTAAAAAGTGACCAAATATTGAAAAAAAAAAGCGATTTTTTTCTCCTCTTGATGCTATTATTAAGATTTTTCTATTTATTTTAACTTGAAATCAAAGGATTCATGCAAGACATGATTTTAGTGTCAAATAAAAAAAAAGGTTAAAAATTTTGTTTAACACAACTAAGCATTGCTTTTTATTCAAGAAAACCTATAAATTAGATTTGAATACATACAATACATTAATTTTATAATCACAATTTTCTACATATATTAATGATGTTTTGAAATATGTACATAGCTAGATTAGAGTATCTAAACAAAAATTGTGAAGAAAAAGAAAAAGAGAAATGTATGCTTTGACGTACATTACTTTAATGTATTAAATGTACATTTCAGGAACTTCTTTATGACTTTTCAAAATCACTAAATTCTGGAAACCATATGACTAATTAAATTTTAATAAGGAAAATAAGATTGGAGCATCACAATTTTGGTCTTTTATTAAAATATTTTGTTATTAATTCAGATTTTCTTTTTTCAACAACAGAAAGAACCGGAAACTAGATCAACCGGAAATCCAGGCAGGGTCTGAAATAGCCCCTCGGAGTCAGTGTTGCCAACCATACGATAATTATCGTATATGTACGATAACTTAGGACGCCGTCCGATGAATTATTATCTCAAAATTATATGACATAATTCTGAAAAACTGTACGATAATTTGCTGATTTGTACGATAAAACAACATTAGATTAATGGAGAATTAAAAGAACGGGTAATTTAACTGTAACTCTATAAAGATCAACAACAAAAAACAGAGAATGTCTAATTAATTTTTTTATCACTTTTTCCCATCAAATAATCATTGTTGTAGACTTTAGAGCAGCTTAAGGAGCATGTTTTGAGGTGCTTCTTCATTAAAAGAAAGTAAATAATCCTGACACAGATGTTGAGAAAGCCCATATGTACTGTGTAATAAAAGAAAGGAAAGTGTCAATTATAAAAAAATGTATATTTGTGAAATTGAATATGACCTAGGTACTAATGTTTGATATTATTTGAAACGAATATAAAGTAAAGAATTTAAAAATTTGTTATGTCCAGTGTTTTTATCTGTTAGTTATTTCAAATTATTTAAATCAGTCTAAAACATAAAATAGTTAAATGTAAAATTACTGAATATTCACAATTATACTGGAGATATTTCTTTAATGATTACATAATTATGGATAATTAGAAGTAATTTTGCATTTTACTTGTTCTATTGCAGCTTTCGCTAAAATATGGTATTTTTAGAAATTAAACCAATTATTAAATAATAATCGGTTTTATTACTGAATATTTCATATTTTAAAAAAAACCACAGTAAATAAGGAATTATAACATTATTAAAAAGTATATATGTATGTGTATATATATATATATATATATATATATATATATATATATATATACACACACAATTTCATGCTTAGATCAGTAAAGAAAAATCACATGTATGGTGCTTCATTTACAGTAAAATATGGGATGATAAGAAAATATTTAATGAATCATATTAAAATATTTACATATTTTTTGTCACCCCCCCCAAAAAAAGTAGGGGGGAGAGAAATGTATAACGAGAAAAATATATCGTATAAGCTCCATCTATTAACACTATTTTTAACTATTACAAAAATGTACGATAATTTATAAGCCAATGCCATAATTTTAGGACCTAGAATCCATAATTTTGCCTTTGAAAGTTGGCAACACTGGGTGGGTCTGAACAGGCAAGGGGTGATGTACTTGTAAAATGTCATTGCGTTCGTCAAGTTTTTCTCTCCCACGAGTAGCTGTCCAACCAACGATTCAATAATGTATTTACCCAAGGTCATCTGCCAACCTACGAGAGCCGAACATGCAAAGTAATACAGAAGGTTTCTATTTGATCGTGTCGAGTGATTGTAGCACTTGCATTAAGATCAGTTTAGTACATTGTCGGACATCGTGATACACTATGAAAAAAAAGACTAAAAGTGACTGTTTTCTTAAAAAAGTGACTAAAAGCGATCAATTGTAAAAAAAGTGACTAAAGGTGAGAAAAGTGACAGAACTGCAAGCCTGTGTTAGGATATATAAAGTGTATAGTAATATCATAATTTATTTTTTGAAAAAATAACATTTAATCTAGTATTGATAGTTAATTTGTCATACTTAAAATTGAACTTTGCATCTCATGATAACGAACTTGTTCCATTTGACCTTCATCATTAACGTCTTTCACAGGTATGATAAAAATAACAGTGAGATTATTGTTTCTCGTTGTGTTTTTGTTATCATTGACGACCGATTAAAATAATGCATTCGTAAAAAATACATTTTACTGTTTAGAAACGAACAAAGTATTTTTCAGTTTAGTTTAGAAAAGTATGCCCACGATAATCAGAGTGTTTTACATCACTTCAAGAGCGACTTTGGATATTCAGCTGCGTATTGACATTATAAAATTTTTCTTACTAAATTTTACTTATTTCAATGTCATTGAACTAAAAATATTATTTTACACAGACACCAAAAAGAATCAATCCTTTATTCTAAAATTAAGTAGCATTTGCCAGGCATATTACGGGATCATTAAATGTTTTAATTTTCCAGACTTGGGAAGTACCTTATGAGGCAGGTAAAAAAATTGTTTGCTTTTTGGCTGAGAATTGTCTGGTACACGCTCAATAATTTGTTTATCTTCATACTCCTCTAAAGTCTCCCGATACTGAAAATGCAGTTTAGAATCATGTTGAATTCGTTTAGAAAGATAATTCAAGGTTTTCTTAGCTACATCGAAATTATAGTTAAGTTTTTCCCAATCTTTTTACCACAGTAATGAACTGAAGTAAAGGAATTACACTATCATTTCCGCTACACCATGGAGATAGATAGAATTTGTTGTTAATACCGGTGATAAAATTTTGATTGCAACAAAAAAAATCGATGATTAAATTTAACATTATCACCAGTGGCGTGCGGTAGGTTTTCATGCAGGGTGTGCAGAAAACAAGGATTTTCCAATAAATCTTAAATTATTGAGACATCTGGGTTTTCCATTCTGAAACGGGTTATTTATTATTATGAATATAAATTGAAAGATTACAATAACTAACATATTTACCTACGAGTAGTCGAGTTATAACTATAAAAACAGCTAAACTTATGAGAAATCTACTAGCACTAAAGCGAAAATCATGTCTTTTGTTATATGGTATCATATCGGCGTCGAAAAAACAACGCTTCCGGCTTCTACGAAAAACATATGTTCAGCAATCTTAGCACCTCATGACGTCCGCCGCTGTGGTGCCGACGAACCGAACGTCTATTATACGTGCAGATGATTTCGCTGTACGCTGGCACAATAGAGCGAGCTGTTTCTCGTTCGGTCAGTGGATTAAATTATATTTATTAATTGTTTTTAAAATTTGAAAATCATATATTCTGCGAAAAACATCTTGACAATTTTTAAAAACTAAACCAGAGATATCGTGTTACATAATATGACTTATATACTGTCTGAAAAACACAATGAATGGTAAAATTTGGACTGTTCTGTTAAAATTTGTTTCTTTAAAACAAAATAACATCGTTTTTCAGCTAATTATTTCAATAAATATGATACATCACCGAAATTAATTTACCACACTAAAACATTTCACTTTATATTGATGAAATACTTCTTTTATATTTCCATGAAAACAAAATCTTACAATATATAAATTTAAACATTAACCGTCTGCAAAATCGTATGGCCACATAATCAGTAAAAAAAAAGAAAAAAAAAAAAGTTTCCGCTCTAATACAATGCTTAATAAACCGTACCTTCGGATGATTCTGAATGCCAAGTGCAGGAAAAATAGCTGCACTTGCCTCAGTGCCATAGTATGCTGTTCTTCTCCAGTAGCCAATACATATAAAGCGTGATTTTCAATTTAGTGCGCAGTGCGTACACATCAGAACTTCCTATGTTCGTTTGCGCGCTACGTGGTGCAGCACCTAGTACCGCACGCACTGCGGGAATACAAGCAAGCAAATCAACATAATATTTGAATATATTATAAATAATATTTATTATATACCATATAAAGATAGGTAGACATAGGTACAGAAAATTATTGTCCCTCATAATTTTGCCAGGGTGTGCAGTGCACACCCTGCACATATGGACCGCAAGCCACTGATTATCACATATGTACCTAATTTATTATTTAATCCAAATATAAAAGAAAATTATTTACGTAACATCTAAGTTCAGAGTTAAAACGTATGAAAATAATGCAGAATTAATTTAAAATAAGAAATTATTAAACGAGATAGTTAAAGGAATGACGTCATAATGCTAGAAAAAAAATGTTATTTTTTAAAGGGAGGAAGGGGTCGATTTCGAACATTATTAAGACGATTAAGACGAGAGTATTTTGCGGTTTCATTCGAAGGATATTTATACCAATTTATTTTAGAATAGGATCGATAGTTTAGAAGATAAACTTTGCTCGCTGTGAATTTTGCTAACGCTAACTCATCAAGAATCCAATGTGGATGCCTCTATCCATTCCATGTACAACCGCTTTATAAATTCGAGGGCAGACTGACATATAACTTAGGTTATTATTATATAGGGAATATAATTATTAACCAGATAGCAGCCATTCCCAAGAAAGACAGCGGAGAGAGTTAAAGAGTGGATTCTCTGAGACACCAATAATTATGTGTCACAATCAGGGTATTGTGCCCCTAACCCTCAAAAAACCCTGAAATTTATAACATTTATATTCAAAAACCCGGAACTATAAAAGTTAGTTACATATAATAAATATATTTTCCTATAACAAACATATAACAATAATTGCACGTTACTAATATTAGATATAAAGAGTTGTTAGTAAATTTCATGCAGTGGTTTTAATTGTTAGTAAATTAAAGCAGTGACAGCTTTAATTTTAACAATTAACCACTTGCCTGATTATCCAGAATTATATCGGTTCGTATATATTGCAGTTAATTATTATCCCGAGAAAACTCGGACGAAGTTGACTTTTCCAATATGATTTGTTTAATCACGGTTTTATTCGTCCTGGAGGAAATGAAAGGAAATTTTCAGCTTTGATTGACAGTTTGCCAAGTTTTGTTAGTTTCGTGGCTCTTTTGGCAGGACAGGTCACGTGTTTTTCCCTGTTGTATAGTATATTTCGGCTTGTGGATTAGTAATGTATAAAGGATAGTTGCGAAAAATCATCGTGACCTATATCGATATTCGTATAATCGATTCCTATAATCGATAAATTGCTATTTTTCTATGGAATTCCATGGCCCTGAAAGAACCCTGAAATTTATATCATTCATATTCAAAAACCCGGAGCTAAAAAAGTAAGTTCCATATAATAAATATACTTACATATAACAATAATTGCATGTTACTAATATTAGATTTAAAGAGTTGTTAGTAAATTTCAAGCTATGTGTTTTTTATTGTTAGTAAATTAAAGCAGTGACTGCTTTAATTTTAACAATTAAAACATTAACAGACTTCTTTAGGAGAATCTCACTCCTAGATGTTTAACAAATTAGCCGTCATAGAATTGGATTTTTAAATTTTAATAATACATTTTTTTATTTTTGAAGTAAAATATTACTTCCTTCCCCGTTCGAAGGTCAAAGCTTATACCTCAGTAAATCACCTTTTCTCTACTACCCCACATCATATCCGGAAATGCTGGGTCTAGTAGAATACTCTCTTTGCAGCTGCAATAGAAAACACGAGCCACAGCAAAAAATTTGACGAGAAGTCTTTTTAATAAATTTTAAATTTCTTTCTTTTTTTAAATTCAAACTACCATGATGGAAATTTTAAACCCGTTAAATATTATTTCCTAACCTAGAATTCCGGGGTACCCACGGAGCACTATCCCCCCTGTACAATGTACGTGTGATTAAAACACATACTCATAACATTGAGATAACTACAACTTTAACCCAGGGTGTGATTCTTGAGTAAAAATGGTGACTAAAACTTTTGGGATCAGAATAATCTTTAATAATATACATATATTTACATTTTCCCATTTGCATGTCTCATCTAATCAGGATAATTATGAGGCAAAAAATTCTCAGTTTAAACCAGGGCTTCGAACCGTAATTTTTTTTGTTCCGGTTTTCGTTCCGGTTCAACTAAAAAATTAATATCGGTTCCGTTCCGGTTTTCGCTCCGCCAAAAATAACGGTTTTCGGTTCAGTTCCAGTTTTCGCTCCGCCAAAAATAACTGTTTTCGTTTCAGTTCCAAATGAATAATTTCATTTTATGTATATTCTTATTTGTACTAAAAATATAATTCTATCATAAACAAAAAATGTAATTCTATCAAAATTTAGAAGATTTTATTCTCTTTTTAATTGGTACACTATGTGAATTGATACAAACAGCAGGTACGATAAGAGCGGCGAGCATTGGCATTGTTATCCATTATCAAAATCGCATTTGACAACTAGGTTCATGATTACCCACATTCGTCGTTTGACTCTCACATCGTGCACTTGGCCTTGCAATAATTATGTAAAAAATATATTATTTATTTAACATATGAAAATTGCCTCTAATTATTAATATATCTTCTAACGTGGTTTCACTGAGATTACTTCTGTTGTCTCGGAGAATAAATTTCAAACCTGAAAACGCTCTTTCAATAAATATCAAAATAGGAAATCGAGAAGCAGTATAGATGTAATGATAATTATAAAGTTGACGTTAAATTAGAAAATATTGATAAGTTGGTAACAGTAACAAAATGACTGAAAAATATATCGAACCGAAATAAACCAATATATTTTCGGTTCAGTTCCGGTTTTCGTTCCGACCAAAATAACGGTTTTTTCCGGTTTTCGGTTCAGTTCCGGTTCGAAGCCCTGGTTTAAACTCTTTCTAAATACGACGCGTGGTGACTCCAATCGTGAAAGCGCCTGGATAGCTACTGGGCTCATAAAGTGTCCAAACTTAACATTTTCCAACGACAGTTGTGATACAGATACTGTGTTTTCGGCTTCTAAATCTAAAGGCTTCTCCACACTCTTGATGGTGTATGGTCCACTGCAAGCCATTACCACTGTGTGGTGGGGGTATGGCTCATCGTGGTCGATCGAGGAAGGAGGTAAAATGACCTTGGTAGAGGATGGCTTCGGAAGCGGCTTTTCTGCTAACATCAAACGCAGCCAGCATGCACTACTAAAGTGCGCAATAGATAGAAGAAACACCAACACATTCGGCTCATTTAGCTGCTCAGTGTGTGGATGCAACCCATGAACCTTGGCATCAAAGTCGTCCACAGTCGCACGCTGCAATCACAACTGCAGTGGTTAATAATGGGCTATTGTGTGGAGGAGGCATAAAACAAGGGGGTGATAAGCGGTTTTTCTGAAGTGGACAATTTCTTTGGAGGAACAGATTACGAAGGTTGGAGAGACAGAGCAGACAGAAAAGGGGGATCACCGTGAGCCTTAGACACAGTAACATCTCTCTCTAGGTCAGGCATGCCCTACCCGCGGCCCATTTAAAAACATTTTGCGGCTTAATTGAAGTTTTCAACTGTCTATACAGTTTTAGTCATTTTGATCATATACAGTTGAAACATAGAATTTTAGTTGTTAATATTTGCATTAATAAATTTCATATAATATGTACTTTAAGACTTGATAGTAACTAACTTTAACCTGGTCTTTGAGTAGGGTTGGACAGGTTACGTTGAAATTTGAATGTTCTAGAATGTCTGTCAATCGGCCATTACTTATACAACCATCTGATAGAAATGCAATCAAACATTGAGCTAAAAGGCATCTACGAAGGGAATAAGATTGAGTATTATCAAAAATATATCGTCGTAGATAAATTTCCAAATTTAAGACGATTGGCAATGTGCTTTATATCAGCTTTTGGAACTACTTATCACTAGTTTTTTTTTTTTTTTTTCAAAATTAATCCTGGTAAAAACAAAGTGTCGAAGCAGATTGCTTGATAAAATATGACCAATCACCTACGATGCGCGTCGGCTACAGTATCCGTTGATATTAACAAAATCTCTAGTAAAATACAAAAACAAACCTCACATTAATTTTTAAATAATACATGTGGTAGTGCTTGTGAATAATTTACAAAATATATTTATAGTATAAATATAATAAAAATATTTTAACCCTCATGATTAGGGAAGAAGGTAAGGTGTTGGGGGTGATTGTAAATACGGTATAGTTAATGTTTATTGTCTTTGTAGTTATGATATATGTATAACACAACTTTTAAAAAGACTAAAAAATATAAAAATAATCTAATTTTAAAAGGTTATGAAAATTTTGAAATAAGATTTTGTTTTTTTAGTCATTTCCTACTAGGAAATAAAATACCGAAATGTTAATTCAATTAAAAAAAATTTTTATTCACGCGCACACTGCTTGTTAAGGTATCTCTACTACTATTTAAAATTAAATGTATTCATAAATAATTTCTTAGCAGAAGTTGAAAAGGGTTTAAAAAATACACAACCTACATTGTATATAACATTTGAAAAATAAATTAATGCAGTAAAATTAAATTTTTTAGTGTATTCTTCAGTTTTGCACACAAAGAAATATCCCTACTGCATAAACCAAGCTGTTATGAGAGAGGGATATCCCCTTCTATTTTAAAGCTAGAGGTGTAGCTATGACAGTTTTTTCCAACAAGTTAAATTTGCATGTGCTGAACATCATTACGTTAATTTATCTGCATTACAAAGACTGATATGTAATAAGCACCAAAAAAGAAACTAAAATAATAATAAATAATCTATTTTTAAAAGTTTATAAAAATTTTAAAATAAAATTTTGTATTTTCTATTCAATTAGTATTAGGTAATAAAATACCGAAAAGTTAATTCCATTAAAAAAAAATATTTTTCTTTACGCGTACACTGCTTGTTGACATATCTCTACTATTATTTGACTTTTAATAGTATTCTCAATTAATTTCTTGACAGTAATTGGAAAGGCTTTAAAAAATACCCAACTGATATTGTAAATAACATATTAAAAATAAATTGCTAAAGTAAAATTAAATTTTTTAGTGAATTCTTCAGTTTTGCATTCAAAGAAATATCCCTACTATATAAACCAAGCTGTTATGAGAGAGGGATATCCCCTTCTATTTTAAAGCTAGAGGTGTAGCTATGACAGTTTTTTCCAACAAGTTAAATTTGCATGTGCTGAACATCATTACGTTAATTTATCTGCATTACAAAGACTGATATGTAATAAGCACCAAAAAAAGAAACTAAAATAATAATAAATAATCTATTTTTAAAAGTTTATAAAAATTTTGAAATAAAATTTTCTTTTTTCCATTCATTTAGTTTTAGGATATAAAACACCGAAATGTTAATTCAATTTAAAAAAATATTTTTCCTTACGTGCACACTGCTTGTTGACATATCTCTACTATTATTTGACTTTTAATTGTATTCTCAATTAATTTCTTAAGAGTAATTGAAAAGGCTTTAAATAATACAGAACCGATATTGTAAATAACATTTTAAAAATAAGTTGCTAAAGTAAAATTAAATTTTTTAGTGAATTCTTCAGTTTTGCATTCAAAGAATTATCCCCAACTTCATAAACCAAGATGCTAAGGAAGGCGGAAATCCCCTGCTAGAAGTGTAGCTAGGACAGTTTTTGAAACGAATTAAATTTGCATGTGCTGAACATTGTTACGTTAATTTAACTACCATGCAAAGACTGATATTTAATAAGCACAAAAAAAAAATAAAATACTAATAAGTAATCTCTTTGTAAAAGTTTATAAAAATTTTGAAATAAAATTTTGTTTTTTCCATTCATTTAGTCTAAGGATATAAAACACCGAAATGTTAATTTAATTAAAAAAAATTTTTATTCACGCGCACATTGCTTGTTGACATATCTCTACTGTTATTTGACTTTTAATTGTATTCTCAATTAATTTCTTAAGAGTAATTGAAAAGGCTTTCAAAAATACCCAACCGATATTGTAAATAACATTTTAAAAATAAGTTGCTAAAGTAAAATTAAATTTTTTTTAATGAATTCTTCAGTTTTGCATGCAAAGAAATATCCCCTACTGCATAAACCAAGCTGCAATGAGAGAGGGATATCCCCTTCTATTTTAAAGCCAGAGGTATAGCTATAGCAGTTTTTTGCAACAAGTTAAATTTGTATGTGCTGAACATCATTACGTTAATTTATCTACATTACAAAGAGTGATATTTAATAAGCACCAAAAAAAAGAAACTAAAATAATAATATATAATCTATTTTTAAAAGTTTATAAAAATTTTAAAATAAAATTTTGTTTTTTCTATTCAATTAGTATTATTTAATAAAATAGCGAAAAGTTAATTCCATTTAAAAAAAATATTTTTCTTTACGCGTACACTGCTTGTTGACATATCTTTACTATTATTTGACTTTTAATTGTATTCTCAATTAATTTCTTAAGAGTAATTGGAAAGGCTTTAAAAAATGCCCAACCGATATTGTAAATAACATTTTAAAAATAAGTTGCTAAAGTAAAATTAAATTTTTTAGTGAATTCTTCAGTTTTGCATGCAAAGAAATTTCCCCTACTGCATAAACCAAGCTGCTATGAGAGAGGGATATCCCCTTCTATTTAAAAGCCAGAGGTGTAGCTATGACAGTTTTTTGCAACAAATTAAATTTGCATGTGCTGAACATCATTACGTTATTTTATCTACATTACAAAGAGTGATATTTAATAAGCACAAAAAAAAGAAACTAAAATAATAATAAATAATCTAATTTTAAAAGTTTATAAAAATTTTAAAATAAAATTTTGTTTTTTCTATTCAATTAGTATTAGGTAATAAAATACCGAAAAGTTAATTCCATTAAAAAAAATATTTTTCGTTACGCGTACACTGCTTGTTGTTATATCTCTACTGTTATTTGACTTTTAATTGTATTCTCAATCAATTTCTTGACAGTAATTGAAAAGGCTTTAAAAAATACCCAACCGATATTGTAAATAACATTTTAAAAATAAATTGCTAAAATAAAATTAAATTATTTAGTGAATTCTTCAGTTTTGCATTCAAAGAATTATCCCCAACTTCATAAACCAAGATGCTAAGGAAGACGAAAATTCCCTGCTATTTTGTAGCTAGAAGTGTAGCTAGGACATTTTTTGAAACGAATTAAATTTGCATGTGCTGAACATTGTTACGTTAATTTAACTACCATGCAAAGACTGATATTTAATAAGCACCAATAATAAAGACTAAAATATTAAAAAATAATTTAATTTTAAATGTTTATAAAAATTTCGAAATAAAATTTTGTTTCTCTTAGGCATTTCGTATTAGGAGATAAAATACCGAAATGTTAATTCAATTAAAAAAACATTATTATTCTTTACGTTCACACTGCTCTGTTCACATATTTCCAGTACTATTTTTGTTATTTGACTTTTAAATTTATTAAATTAATCTTAAAAATTGAAAGCTTTTACAACCGATATTGTATATAACATTTTAAAAATAAGTTGCTAAAGTAAAATTAAATTTTTTAGTGTATTCTTCAGTCTTGCATGCAAAGAAATATCCCCTGCTGCTTAAACCAAGATGCTAAGGAAGACGGAAATCCCCTTCTATTTTGTATCTAGAAGTGTAGCGAGAGTAGTTTTTGAAACGAATTAAATTTGCATGTGCTGAATATTGTTACGTTAATTTATCTACCTAACAAAGACTGATATTTAATAAGCACCAATAATAAAGACTAAAATATTAAAAAAATAATTTAATCTTAAAAGTTTATAAAAATTTCGAAATAAAATTTTGTTTCTCTTAGGCATTTCGTATTAGGAGATAAAATACCGAAATGTTAATTCAATTAAAAAACATTATTATCCTTTACGTTCCCACTGCTCTGTTCACATATTTCCAGTACTATTTGAGTTTTAATTTATTTTTAATATAAACATAAACAAAGCTTTAAACAAGACATGTGTGACTCTAAAGTTTTCACAAATCTAATTTTCTTTAAAATAAAAATGTTTTCGTAAACTGTACAGTAGTCATATTTGTTGGTTTTATTCAAAAGAATTTCCATTGCACTGTGCACATATTAGCTGCCTTTTTTAAAATTTCTTTTCGCTACGTGTATAACATTTATACAGAATAAATGTGGATATGAAATTTACTTAGGATAAATAAAATTAGTGTTAAACAGTTATTTATTACTGTATAATATTCTAATACTTTTTTCCACTTTTTTTGTAATAAATACATTGTTATTACATAAATATTTCTCAATTACAAAAATAAGTATATCCATTTTTATGACTTTAATAAATAGTTTTGTCAAATTCTGCAATTTGACCCTAAGAGCAGTTTGCAAGTACGGAAGATAAATGTATTAGTAATGTCATATTACATTTTTAAACAAATCAATTAAATACAATAAAGTTATATATATTCCTGACTTGAAATTTTGCAAAAAGAAAATATTTTAATTACCATTTCAGACAAAAAAATCAAAATATTTACTGTAAAGTTAATTATTTTTCTATCACCATACAAATATTAAAAAAAATAGAAAATTCTTAAAGTGTTTTAAAAAAAACTTGTAACAAACTCTTATACTGATACTGTAACAAACATTTTGAAAAACAAATTGTAAAAATACACGATTTTTCACTTTCACTTTAAAAGGGAAATCCCCAACTGTCTAAACCAATCAATATAAAGCTGCCACAAGTAGGGAAATTCCCTACAATGTTGATTATATTATATGACCAAAGTGCAGCTAGATGGACAGCTTTAGAAACAAATTGAATTTAAATGTACTGTAATTAGTACGTTAACTTAACTAATTTACAAAGACCACACTTAATAAACACCAATAAAAATAACTAAAATATTTAAAACATACCTTAAAGGAGTTTAAAAGTTTATGAAAATATTGAATTAAAGTTTTTTAAGATGTTCATTAAATGAAAAACTGCCGAAATGATAATTCACTTTTTAAAAAAATATATTAATCTCTACACGCATGCTGTTGCGTTTACGTACTTCAGTAACAAATATAGTTTTAATTGAATTCTTAATGTGAACATAAAAAAGAGTATTACACAAGACATATATGACACTAGAAATTTCAAAAATCTATTTATCGTGAAAGCAGAAACATTTTGGGTAAATTTTAGAGTAGTCGCGTGCATGAAATAATTTCAGAATGCTTCAAGTAGATAGAGCACCATTTGTTTATTTTTTTCTAAATGCAGAATTATGTGGGGATATAGAATGTATTACAACGCTGTAATGATATTTTCGATGATATATATTTTTCTGTGTGACACACTCTGTAATTACACTAATACTTCACATTAATAAAAAAGTTTTTTCCGCTTTATAATTATCTTTGTAATAAACATCGTCATCAAATTTTGCCTCTTCCGCGTTCTTTAAACTCTCTAAATACAAGATAATTTCCTTGCAGTGGCGTAAGTAGTGAGGGGGGTACTGTCTGTACTGGGCGGCATGTGTTTTGGTCGGCCTTTTTTAAATATATTAGTCTATGAAGAATATTAAAAACTTTGATATTTATTGTAGCCGGAAAAGTATAATAAAATGTTGTAATTAATAGCATCTATAATAAGGTAAAGATAAAAAGTTATTAAAAATCAATTTCACATTGAAAAAAAAAGGATCCAGATTTTTATGGCTGTATCTGCACCAAAAAGAAAAGACAAAATCAAGAAATCAAGGGGGCGAAAGTCCCTTGATTTATTAAAATTTATTAAAAAGTATAGGGTGGAAAATTCCGTATCAAACATAGAAGTTTTGCTAAGAATTCTTTAAACAATTACTGTTTGTTCTTGTTTACGGGGTACCATACCCGTTGGACTTATTCATAAGATATGTGACGGGAAAAATCGAAAGCCTAACACGACCGCCTATAATTTTAGTAGTAGGAGGGCCAAAAAGGTAGATCGTTGCCCTTCGGAACCGAAGTTCGCGGGTTCGAATCCTGCTGAGGGCATGGATGTTCATAGCCGTTCGGAATCGGCTTTAAGAAGCAGGGCCCGGTCTCATTAGCCCTTGTGTGCAAAACAGCATGCCGTAGCGCTCTAAACCAAACCAAAACCAATAGCAATAGGAAGGGGACGCCAGTGACAATAGTATTAGAGTTATTTACATTATTGTTATTCTAGCGAGAGGTATTTAAGGAGTATAGTGAACAAGAGTGAAATATTTACAGTACACGAAGCTTGAACAATATGTATTAAGAATAATAAATACACTTGACACAATGCAAAAAGTAGATTTAAAAAATAAATATTTACTCGATGCAGTTACAACAGAAATAAGAAAAACTATACTATTAAATAAACAATTTAAAATTATCGCGATTTTTTTAAATGTAAGTGAATAAAAATACTTACAAATATTTACAAGAAGGATACCAGCAGTAGTGCTAGTTGCGAACGGGGATTCTCTAAATTGATTAAAGAGATTTATTTACCTTCGTTCTACAAAAAGTGATTTAAGAGTACAAAATCTAGCAGTATTTTCTATAGAACAAGAACTTACCAATGAAATAAATTTTTATGACATTATACACGAATTTTCAACTAAGAAAGTAGAAAAATAAATATATAACTTTACCCTTCACATTCAAATTGTACAAAATGTTCATTTAATAAAATGGTGTAATCCTACTTATTTAAAAATATAAAATGAAAAAATATATTTTCTTGTAAATTTTTTCTGTTAATCAAGTAGAGGTATAGGGTTTATCTTATAAAAATATTATTTATATAAGTTTATTAAAAAAATCTTTTTAATTTATTTAAAAAGGGTGGCAACAAAAGGAAGCCGCCTCGGACGGTAAAACGCTGTAGGTACGCTACTATTTCTTTGTACGTCAATTACATCTATAAAGAATTAAATATCTTTTAAGACTTTATCTATTAAGACTTTAATATCTTTTTCAATATCGAACTGATATTAAAAAATAATCATTTACATTAAATCACCGTTAAACACTGAATGAAAAATCAGACCAAAATTAAAATTTCTACTGATAACTGAAACAGAAATTTGAAAGACAATAATTTTGGTGGTAAAAATTCCTGACTTTTAACACTTGTGCCGCCAACTCCTAAAGCTTTTTGCAAAACATAGAAAAATATTAATGTAATATAAATCTAATATAAATATATAAAATAATGCTCTCAAAGAATTCATGAATCTCGCAGTGTCAGGGACGAAAGTTAACAGTTTTGCCGCCATATCCGGACATTTATTGCAAAGCATAAAAAAAAGAATAATGCAATATAAATCTAATAAAAATATATAAAATAATAATCCTCTCAAAGAATTCATAAATTTTATAGTGTCAGGGTAGACTCTTAACAGTTTTGCCGCCACTTCCGGATATTTTTTTTTACAAAACTTATAATATAATATGAATTTAATAAAAATACATAAAATAATAATGCTTCCAAAGAATAAAGAATTATAATTTTTAAAGTATCTTAATACAATTCCATTCCTGACAACGTAATTAACAAATTCAAAAATATCCAAAAATATAGTTATGAATCATACTTACAGTACCACTTAATGCTATGAATTTTCTTTAGAATCCTGGATCAGAGAAAGTACGATCTTGAACTAACGCGAATCACTGAAAACTGATTAACTGTTTCAGTCCATGATGTTTATTCATCTACTGCGCATACAGACCGCGCCATTCGTCATTCGGTGACATCATCAGTAACCTTCAACTCGCGCTTCTTTCGACTTGTTAGTAAAGTTGATATTTTCATGTCTTCTTATTGTTAATTATAACTCTCACCAAAATCGGAAGGAGTAATCTTAATTCTACAGTACCTTATAGCGATATTTATATACATAGATATTTTTAAAAAGAATGTTTTTAAAAATGTGTATATAAATACCATCATAATATAACATGCAATTATTGTTATGTCTTCATGTTCTTAAATATAATTCTGCACTAGAATCAAAAGGAGTAATCTTAATTGTATAGTACCTTATAGTGATATTTATGTAGACATATATTTTTAAAAAGAATGTTTTAAGAATGTGTATATAAATATCACCCTAAAATAGCATGCAATCAGGAATTTGCACATATGGGGGATTGGAACAACTTAATATTTTTCTGATAATTCCAGGCTCGTAAATTCCAAAAATGTTCCCAAAAATGTAAAAAACTGGGTCCATCATTTTAAAAATTAATTTTAAAGTTAAGCGAAAATCACGTGACATCAAAACTCTCCCTGATTGGTTGTGACATCATCTGTCAAGTTATCCATTATTTTCTTATTGCTTGTAAGCTCGCACTATTTTCCGATTTTGTTTTTGCAAGTTCATGGAATTTTTTATCTATCAAAATTTATTTTTATTTAAACTGAAGGTTTATTTTATCGATCTCGATAGCTTAATTATCTCAGTTTGTTATAAATGACTGTTCTACCTGGATTTACCAAAGGACAGTCGGACAATCTATCAAAATTGACATGATGTCAATGTTTTATATCTAAGGGGAAAAAACCTGGATTTTATGGAGGCAGAAATACAGGGAATTAAAACCCAAAGGTATGAAAAATCATTTATAAATTTGTCCAATTTTACTTAACATGTATTAATTTTTTATTCATGCTAATCCCAGCTCTACTGTTTGTAGACATAGACAAGTCAACTCCGCTCAGAAGAGGAGAAATGTTGACACGGCATGGGCGCACAGTGCCGTCTTTGAAAAAAAAACTCCATACCGAGCTGCATAGCTGGGATTCGCCACACGGTGAACTAATGGCTTCAACGCTAAGTGATCAGCATTTGTGAAATAAATAAAATCATTAAAAGACTTTACAATAGTGAAAAATATATTTAAAAAATATAGAGAGACAACTTTATAAGATATTAAAAGGTATTAGACAATTAAGATTAGTCCTCTTCATTTTAGTGCAGAGATATATTTAATAATAAGAAGACAAATATATAATAATGAGAAATTTTCACGTTGTATAATTTTAATTTTAAACACCACAAGACAAAAAAGTAAGCAGGACAGTACCTATTTTTCCTCTCATTTGGGGGCCTAATTAGTGATTTCTAATGTATTTTATAGCGGACTCTTTAACGTCTCTCAAAAACGATACTTTTCCTCCGCCGAGTTTGGGACGTCATCGTTCACGGAAATCCCGATCGCCTATGTTTTTTACATGTTAAAAGGTGACTTTTAAAGTTATTTCTGTGTAAAGTATCGCATACAATAGAAATTTTTTTATTATATCTGGCATTAAAAATCATATTATAAATATTGTATTGTGCCACTGTGTAAAAATGCAACTAATTGCAATGAGAAGATATTTTTCAGTGTTCCCAAAAATCCACATACACGTAAAATCTGGACAAATGCGATGAAAAGGGATGAGAAATTAAGCCCCAAATTATCATATAAATCATCTCTATGGGTTTGTGAAGTCCCTTTTTCGATAATAAATGCTTGCTTCAGTTTAAATGTTACTAATTTAGTACAATTAAAGTATATAAAAATACATCTATATCTTTAAAAGGACTGTTGATTAACCAGTGCTATTTAAATTTTAAAACTGCTAATTTTCGAGTATTATCACAGAGTTCTAGTACAATAAATGTTTGATAAAGCATATAAATATCGTAAAACATATAAATATCTAAAGCATATAATCATCTAATAAATAACTCGGGGGAGGGGAAGGTTATGTATTTTCAAGGTATTATAAATATTTCCGTCAGAGATGCATACTTTCTTAAGTGTATCAATTCACAGTGATATTTTTCGATTAAATTGGTGACTAATTTGAAAAAAGTATAATATTTTTAAAATACTTAATAATGATATTACTTTAAAAATTTAATTTAATTGCAGAAACTTTATACATTTTAAATTTCACATTAATATTAAAGGCAGTAAAATTGTATTGCTATTTAAAAATGTGTAAATAATTAAGTAAAGCCTTTTAAAGATTTTAAATTTCTTTTCATCAAATTTAAAATCTCTAAGAATTGGTTTGGTTTTGGTTTTGGTTTGGTTTTGGAGAGCTACGATAAACATTTTGCAACACGAGAGCTAATGAGATCGGGACCTCCCGTTTCCGGTCTCACAATAAATACCTTCTCTAATTTTTACTTTAATAATACATCCATTTCTATTTATGAAAAGCGATGCTACTACAAATGTGTGTATATGATATATGCATATTTACTTGACTTGTCTATGTCTACAAACAGTAGAGCTGGGATTAGCATGAATAAAAAATTAATACATGATAAGTAAAATTGGATAAATTTATAAATGATTTTACATATCTTTGGGTTTTAATTCCCCGTATTTCCGCCCCCATAAAATCCGGGTTTTTTTTCCTTAGCTATAAAACATTGACACCATGTCAATTTTGGGAGGTTGTCCGACTGTCCTCTGGTAAATCCAGGTAGAACAGTCATTTATAACAAATTGAGATAATTAAGCTATCGAGATCGATAAAATAAACCTTCAGGTTTAAATAAAAATAAATTTTGATAGCTAAAAAATGCGTTGCTCAGTTGGCACGTGCCCAGCGTGCCCTGCCGATAATATGGCGCTGCCATTATGGTCGTATGCAGCACATTCTAATATTAAAATACTAGCCACAATTTAAAATTTAATTCTTAGGGAAATAATTAACCCATCCACCGGCCACCCTCTCAACCTTTTTCCCTTTCAAAACAGTCACCCTTTTCGTAAATTCCAGACGGAACTTACCGTACCATACTAGAGTTGCCGGTTTAAAAGTTGTCAGGCTACTTTTAAGTTATTTTCCCTGCAAGGTAAAGGAGTTCCGTTACGCAAAATTAGTTTCTTTCATTTATTATCGCTTTGCAATATTTTTTTTTTCCTCAAAAGTGTGCGATACGAGTTATACGAGTGCGAACGAGAAGGGGTCGACAGGTCCGTTTTCGAACAGGAATTCGCTGTCGAACCCCTGTCGACGCGTCCGTTCAGTGGGTTTTAATGCTCTCTGGTACTTTAGAAATACTAAAATCCACGAAGAATTAACAATTCTTTCTATTATTCCAAATTTTATCTATAATCTCTTTGTTAAATTGTATAAAAATTTAAGCAATGATTTAATCAATAATCTTGTCAATTACGACCCCACTGATGCTAGCAATAGAATAAGGCCTTTGGCCATTCTTGGCAAAGATCCTTAATATTTTTGTTTTGTCTATAGGCATCCGTCTACGTTGAAAACGTTATTTTTGCCAAAAATCATAATTTTTTTTATTTCTCTGTTGTAAAATTTCAACTTTTAGGCTTCTAAATCTGTTTTTGTTTTGTCTCTACGGCATTTTAAAGAAAGGTTACAGCTGTTTAAACATCAGTGACAGCTGTCAAAACAAAACGGAAGCAGCGACTTCGGAACCGGAAGTTGTGAATTTAAATCCTTTTAAAGAGCATTTTATGGACAAAATTTTTTAAATTTTCATGAAGATTAGCTTAAACATTTTTCTAGTATTTTTAATAATTAGCAACTTAGAAATTAGAAAGTTTTGAAGCAAGAAAGTGTGGGGAATTTTAAACATGTATTTTAATTTTTTAATAAGTTGCTTTCATAAACTTCGAATGCGTTTTTCTCAGGACGGTATTTTTAATAAAATGTTGAAACTTGAAATGTGATTTTTCAAAAAGTTCTAAAAATATTGTGTTGAAAATTATTATGAATGGTTTTGATAGTATTTACTATTGAATAACTTAAAAGCTTTAAATGTGGATAATTTTAAATGATGTTACACTCATAGTTAGATATAAAGGTAATGAAATTCGTTAAAAATTCAATGTGTATGATTTTGAAGGACCAAAATGTTTTACCAAATGTAAATTAAGCAAAGATTTTAGGTAATTCACTCTTCCAATGTATAAGAAATTTGTTGCCTCAAAAAATATTGAAATAATTTAATTTATTTAAAAATTAGACCTCTTGAAAAAAACCCGATTTTTTTACTAAATTTTCTTCATTTATTAGAAATTTTATGAAAACTTCTCCAGGAATAAATTTTTTAAGTAGAATTCTCTATGATAATATAAAAATTAAACCTTAAAATGTAGAACCATGAACTAGTTTCTACTTTTAAAGAAAAAAGTTCTCCGAATGTAGACGGATACCTTAATAAATAGAAAAAAATTATTAAAATTCTTAAAAATGCACCCTTTATGACTCGCATGCCTCAGGTTCACGGTTCTGTCTCCCGCGTTGTCATATTTATTAAATTCTCACTATAATTTAGAATAACTGTATTTTCTTTTATATTATTATTTTTGAATTTGTTTTTATATTTTTAAACTTAACCTTTTATTTTTTAATGCATTTTATGATTTTTAAATGCTAATCTTGTTAAATTCAGGGATAATTTGCGCGGATGTCCATGGCCGCAAAAATATGTGTATTGTTTCTATCCCTAAACTTTCTACTTATAACTTTATACTTTATTTCTCATTTTTCATTCGGCTTCTATGGCGATTTCCTAATAACTATTATTTTTGTACTAGTTTGACACACCCTGATATTTATTAAATGTGTACATGAAAATATATAAGTGTGATAAGTAATAATTTTTAATGCACTGGAAGCATTCTAAAAAAATCACACGTCCAGTTACACTTATTTTTACTTAGAATTTTTCTTTTTCAATTAAAAAAAGTTTGAAAAATTTAGCGGAATTTATGTTGTATATAATAGTTTTATTTGTGTTCGTATTAAGAATACAATTAAAATTACAATAGTAATGAAAGTATGTTTACGGAGCTGTATGCGAGCAAAAGTTGTTAATTTTTTTAATGGAATTAAAATTTTCTCAGTATATTTTTTAATACTAACAGCACAATAGAAATAAAACGGTGTTTCATAATTTTAATAAACTCTTAATTTATTTAGGGTATTTTTTAAAATTTATGTACTTTTTACTGTTTTCCAGTCTCTGTAGTTTATTTAAATTAACTTATTGATGCCCAGTATATTAAAATTTATTGCAAAAACTATCGTTTTTGCTGAAGTTTGATCTCCATTTCATTCAAAATTGCGGGGAATTCCCTTCTCTGACAGCAGCTTGATATTGCTTGGTTTGAAAAATAGGGAATTTCCCTTTGATACTGTAGAGGTTTCAGTAAATAATTTTATTCATTTTAACAATGTATTTTCAAAATGTTAGTTACAATGGTTGTTAGGTATTTAGTTTTTGTGTTTTGAACTCACGAATCCATCTCCTCATCCCTTCTTTATACATATTTACTAGCATTTAACCCCATAGCATTTAACCACTAGCAGTTTTTTTATTAATTATTATATAATTTAAATAATTAATGTTTTATTTATTGTTATACAATTTAATTAAATTTTTTGCTAATTATTATAAATAATTTAATTACTTTTTATTAATTATATTAATTTAATTACTTTTTATTAATTATATTAATTTAATTACTTTTTATTAATTATTGTATTAATTTAATTACTTTTTATTAATTATTGTATTAATTTAATTACTTTTTATTTTTATTATATTAATTCAATTGCTTTTTATTAATTATTATATTAATTTAATTACTTTTTATTAATTATTATATTAATTTAATTACTTTTTATTAATTACTGTATTAATTTAATTACTTTTTTAATCATTGCATTAATTTAATTATTTTGTATTAGTTATTATATTAATTTAATTAATTAATAAATAATTTATTGTTATACAATTTAATAAATTTTTTATTAATTATCATATCAATTTAATTAATTAATTTTTATTAATTATTATATTAATTTAATTAATTAATTTTTATTAATTATTATATTAATTTAATTAATTAATTTTATTAATTATTATATTAAATTAATTAATTATTTTTGGCTACTCTGCATTGGTCTCCAAATGCGATTATTTATCCCATTTTAAAAAAGCTACTCCCACTCGCATTTAACCACATTTATTTTCATTTAACCACTTATTTTTCATTTTTCTCAAACTTGTATGTTTTGAAAAATTTTTTTTATTTAAACTGCCTTTTTCATTCCTTTTATTACTTTATTTTACTTTACTGTAAGTGACATTTCGATATACAATATATTTATTATGAACCACTCCCTTGTTTAAGAGTGCTATTTTACTTAATGGAGATTTGCCCAAACGGGTCAGGAGCTCCGAAAAATACTTTCATATGGAGAACGACGATATGCCTAAAAAGGGCCTCTGCAATCGTTTCTCGGACAACTGGGAAGAGCTCCCCCCCCCCCCGAAATCCTCCATCTCTTATTCCCCTCAAGTTGAACTATATCTTATTTAAGAGTTTACTTAAGCGTTAGTTTAACAATCAGTTTAGTTGTATGATATGAGAGAGGGAGGTTAATGCGTTGATCTAACAAGGCTCTCTTTTTAGCTAGCAATTTTTTATTAATTATTATATAATTTAAATTATTAATGTTTTATTTATTATTATACAATTTAATTAAATTTTTTATTAATTCTTATAAATAATTTAATTACTTTTTATTTTTATTATATTAATTTAATTACTTTTTATTAATTATTATACTAATTTAATTACTTTTTATCAATTATTATATTAATTTAATTACTTTTTATCAATTATTATATTAATTTAATTACTTTTTCTTGATTAGTGTATTAATTTAATTACTTTTTATTTTTATTATATTAATTTAATTACTTTTTATTAATTATTATATTAATTTAATTACTTTTTATTAATTACTGTATTAATTTAATTACTTTTATTAATTATTTTATTAATTTAATTATTTTTTATTAATTATTATATTAATTAAATTAATTAATTAATAATTTATTATTATACAATTTAATAAATTTTTTATTAATTATTATATTAATTTATTTAATTAATTTTTATTAATTATTATATTAATTTAATTAATTAATTTTTATTAGTTATAATATTAATTTAATTAATTAATTCTTATTAATTATTATATTAATTTAATAATTTTTAGCTACTCTGCATTGGTCTCCAAATGCGATTATTTATCGCATTTAAAAAAAATGCTACTCCCACTCGCATTTAACCACATTTATTTTCATTTAACAACTTATTTTTCATTTTTCTCAAACTTGTATCTCTTTGAAACTGTTTTTTTTTTTAATTTAAACTGCCTTTTTGATATTTCATTTCCTTTTATTACTTTATTTTACTTTACTGTAAGTGGCATTTCGATATACAATATATTTATTATGAACCACTCCCTTATTAAATAAGCTATCTTACTGGAGATTTGCCCTACGCTGTTAGGTGCTCCGAAAAATACTTTCATATGGAGAACGACGAGATTCCTAAAAAGGCCTTCTTTCTCGGACAACTGGGAACAGCTTCCTCCCCCCCCCCCTCTCCCGAAATCCTCAATCACTTATTCCTCGCAAGTTGAACTATATCTTGTTTAAGAGTTTTCTGAAGAGCTAATTTAACAATCAATTTAGTTGTATGAAAAGAGAGAGGGTGGTTCATGCATTGATCTATCAAGGCTCCCTTTTTAGCTAGTAATTTTTTATTAATTATTATATAATTTAAATAATTAATTTTTTATTTATTATTATACAATTTAAATAAAAAAATTTAATTTATTATTATTAAAGTTTAATTACTTTTTATTAATTATTATATTCATTTAATTAATTAATTTGTATTAATTATTATATTAATTTAATTAATAATTTTTGGCTACTCTGCGTTGGACTCCACATGCGATTATTTATCGCATTTAAAAAAATGCTACTCCCCCTCGTAGATTCAAGAAGTGCTGAAAGGATTCTTCGAAATGCCGAAATGAAAGCGCGATATCGGCGAATGACGAAATGCGCGTACGGTATGTGCAGTAGATGAGCAAAAGTTGTTACTGGGCTGTAGACATTTGATGAAGTTCGTACGCAGTAAATAAAGATTGTGGTTTCGTTGATCCAGAAAGCTGAAAACATTTCATAAAACTAACTGGCTCCGTGAGTATAATTTCCTTTTTTTTTAATTTTTAAATATTTTTGAATTTGTTAATAACCATTGAATTCATAAATCAATGAGCTCCTTCGAATCGAAATTTGGTTATTCAGGTTTCTTTTATAAATTGCGGCTGGAATTTTTATTTATTTCTCATTTTTCATTCGGCTTCTATGGCGATTTCCTAATAACTATTATTTTTGTACTAGTTTGACACACCCTGATATTTATTAAATGTGTACATGAAAATATATAAGTGAGATAAGTAATAATTTTTTAATGCACTGGAAGCATTCTAAAAAAATCACACGTCCAGTTACACTTATTTTTACTTAGAATTTTTCTATTTCAATTAAAAAAAGTTTGAAAAATTTAGCGGAATTTATGTTGTATATAATAGTTTTATTTGTGTTCGTATTAAGAACACAATTAAAATTACAATAGTAATGAAAGTATGTTTACGGAGCTGTATGCGAGCAAAAGTTGTTAATTTTTTTAATGGAATTAAAATTTTCTCAGTATATTTTTTAATACTAACAGCACAATAGAAATAAAACGGTGTTTCATAATTTTAATAAACTCTTAATTTATTTAGGGTATTTTTTAAAATTTATGTACTTTTTATTGTTTTCCAGTCTCTGTAGTTTATTTAAATTAACTTATTGATGCCCAGTATATTAAAATTTATTGCAAAAACTATCGTTTTTGCTGAAGTTTGATCTCCATTTCATTCAAAATTGCGGGGAATTCCCTTCTCTGACAGCAGCTTGATACTGATTGGTTTGAAAAATAGGGAATTTCCCTTTGATAGTGAAGAGGTTTCAGTAAATAATTTTATTCATTTTAACAATGTATTTTCAAAATGTTAGTTACAATGGTTGTTAGATATTTAGTTTTGAATGTCTATTAAACTTTTCTTTATGAATTTCAATTTTTGATTGTATTCCGAATATTAATTAATAAATATTTCATATAGCGTGTAATTATGCTGCGAGGCTTAACTAAAAATTGGTAGAAGGTCAAAATCATATTTAAGACTAGAATAACATCAAACTATGATCTTTCGATTGTAATATTAACTACATATAACAAATAATAAACAACTTGCAGTGTTTCTGCTCTTGTCATTGCAATTCGAACTCTATATAACAAAATTTAAATATAACGTGCAATAATATATTTTAATTTTAAACTTTTCATTCAATAGGCATAATTTTAAAATGGCTAACAGTAGAAGGACAAATTCCTGTATTTAAGACGATAATAAAATCTAGTTTAGCCGCTCATCTTTCCGTTGTAATCTGAGCTCTATATAACAAAACATTTCAGTATAACGTAAGCTAATCCTATGTGGTAATAACTCAAACACCATTAGCCGTAAAATGTTGAAATTTCGTAATGAGGGCTATTACAACAACTTGCTGTGCTCCTGCTCTTTTGATTACCATTTCAACTCTATATCGCAAGAATTTCAATATAACGAGCAATAATATATTTGATTTTTAAATTTTGCATTGAAAAAGTTTAACACAGAAACGGTTAGCAATAGAAAGTCAAATCTATATAAGACTATGATAGCATCTAGTTCAGCGTATCTTCTTTTGATTGTAATCTGAACTCTATATAACGAAATATTTCAATATAACGTCTATTAGAACTGTGTGAGCATAACTGAAAAACCATTAGCCGTAAAATGTGTAGTTTTGTTATTAAGAATACAAAAACAACTTGTTGTGTACTTGTTCTTTTGATTCCAATGGGAGCTCTGTATAGCAAACATTTCAATATAACGAGCAATGATATATTTTAATTTAAAATTTTTCATTAAACAAGCATAACACAAAAACGGTTAGCAATAGAAGGTCAAAATTCTGTATTTAAGACTATGATAACATGTAGGTCAGCGCATCTTCTTTTGATTATAATCTGAACTCTATATAACGAAATATTTCAATATAACGTCTATTAGAACTGTGTGAGCATAACTCAAAAACCATTAGCCGTAAAATGTTGTAATTTCGTTAGTAAGAATACAAAAACAACTTGCTGTGTACTTGTTCTTTTGATTGCAATGTGAACTCTGTATAGCAAACATTTCAATATAACGAGCAATGATATATTTCAATTAAAAATTTTTCATTGAACAAGCAAAACACAAAAATGGTTAGCAGTAGAAGGTAAAAATTCTGTATTTAAGACAATGATAACATCTAGTTCAGCTCATCTTCTTTTGATTGTAATTTGAACTCTATATAACGAAATATTTCAATATAACATCTATTAGAACTGTGTATGCATAACTCAAAAACCATTAGCATTAAAATGTTGAAATTTCGTACTTAGGAATAGTACAACAACTTCCTGTATACCTGCTCTTTTTATTGCAATGTGAACTCTGTATGGAAAACATTTCAATATAACGAGCAATAATATATTTTATATTTAAATTTTTTATTGTACAAGCATAATTTAAAAATTGTTGACAGTAGAAGATCAAAATCCTGTATTTAAGATAGTGATAGTATCTAGTTGCGCTTCCCCTATTTTGACTGTAACCTGAACTCCGTATAACGAAACATTTCAATATAACAGCTATTAATATTATATGAGCATTACTCAAAACCAGTAAGCCGTAAAACGTTGAAATTTTATAATTTTATAAAAATTTGCTGTGCTCCTGTTCTTTTAATTGTAATTTGAACTCTATACAGCAAAATTTTCGATATAACGTGTAATATTATATTCTACATTTAAATTTTTCATTGTATAGGTATAATTAAAAACAGTTAGCAGTATAAGGCCAAAATCCTGCATTTAAAACTATGAGAACATCTAGTTGATCTCCTATTGTGATTGTAATCAGAACTCCACATAACGAAACATTTCAATATAACGTCTATTAAACCCGTGTGAGCATTACTTTAAAACGTTTAGTTCCAAAACGTTAAAATTTCGTGATTCCAACTATTTTACTAACTTTCTGTGCTCCTGCTTCTTTCATCGCAATTTGAAATCTATACAGAAAAACTTCAATATAACGTGCAGTAATATATTTTATATGATTTTTATGATATTTAAATTCTGTATTTAAGACTATGATAACATCTAGTTCGAAGCATCCTTTTTTACTGTAATCTGAAATTGCCATCTTTTTTTACTGTAATCTGAACTAAATATAACGAAATATTTCAATATAACGTCTATTAGAACTGTGAGGCATAACTCAAAAACCATTATACGTAAAATATTAAAATTTCGTAATTAGAAATAATATAAGAACTTGCTGTGTATCTGCTCTTTTGATTGCAATGTGAACTCTGTATAGAAAGTATTTCAATATAACGTGCAATAATATATTTTATATTTATTTATTTATTTATTTTTTTGTACAGGCATAATTTAAAAATGGTTGACAATAGAAGATCAATATCCTGTATTTAAGATTATAATATCATCTAGTTTAGTTTCCCCTATTTCGACTGTAACCTGAAAGAAAGATTTTATTATAACGATATTAATAGTATATGAGCACTCAAAACCGGTGAGCCACAAAATGTTGTTGAAATTTCGTAATTAGGTATATTATAACAATTTTCTGTGCTCCTGCTCTTTTAATTGCAATATGAACTCTGTACAGCTAAAGTTTCAATATAACGAGTAATTCTATATGTAGATTTTTTTATTGTATAAGTCTAATTTAAAAACGGTTAGCAGTAGAAGGCCAAAATCCAGTATTTAACACTGAGAACATCTTCTTGATCTTGTCCTATTTTGATTGTAGTCTGAACTCCATATAAACTTCTATTAAAACCGTGTGAGCATAACTTTAAAACGTTTAGTCCAAAATGTTTAAATATATAAATTAGAACTATTATACCAACTTGCTGTGCTCCTGATTCTTTTATTGCAATTTGAACTCTTTATAGCAAAAATTTCAATATAACGTGCAATAATATATTTTATATTTAATTTTTTCGTTGTATAGGTATAACTCAAATGTGGTTAGGAGTAGATGGTCAAAATTCTGTATTTAAGACTATGATAACAGCTAATTCAACGCATCCATTTTTTTAGTGTAATCAGAACTCAATATAACGAAATATTTCAATATAAAATCTATTAGAACTGTGTGGGAATAACTCAAAAGCCATTAGTCATAAAATGTTGAAATTTCGTAATTAGGAGTATTATAACAATTTCCTGTTCTCGTCCTCTTTTAATTGCAATTTGAACTTTTATTTTGCGAAAATTTCAATTCAACGAGCAATTATATATTTCATTTTCAAAATTTTCCTTGAACAAGCATAACACAAAAACCGTTAGCAGTAGAAGGTAAAAATTATGTATTTAAAACAATGATAACATCTTGTTCAGCACATCTTCTTTCGACTGTAATCTGCACTGTATATAACGAAATATTTCAATATAACGTCTATTAGAACTGTGTGGGCATAACTCAAAAACCATTAGTCGTAAAATGTTGAAATTTCGTACTTAGAAATATTATAATAACTTCCTCTGTATCTGCTCCTTTGATTGCAATGTGAACTCTGTATAGATAACATTTCAGTATAAAGTGCAATAATATATTTTATATTTACATTTTTATTGTACAGGCATAATTTAAAAATGGTTGACAATAGAAGATCAATATCCTGTATTTAAGATTATAATATCATCTAGTTTAGTTTCCCCTATTTCGACTGTAACCTGAACTCTATATAACGAAAGATTTCAATATAACGGATTTTAATAAAATATGAGCACTCAAAACTGGTG
>CM063511.1:77227030-77266244 GCA_032207245.1 Pardosa pseudoannulata | reverse complement strand
GCTCTCGTTTATATTTAGGTATTAACCTATGATCAAATGTACAATGGGATTTATTTTGGTTAGTCACAAAGACTAAGTATTTTTTTGATTGCGTTGTGTAAAATATTTAAGTACTAAATTCAACCACAGGTTCTGAGAGACTACAGACTTTAAATAAGAAAATAAACTATAAAGCTAAATTAATAGTAACTGAAATCAGCTTAAAATAAAAAAGCAGAGTTATTATAATGATATATATACATCTATATACAAACAATCTAATTTAATCTTCATAAAATTTACTTTATCAACACGTACAATTTAGATGCCACACTAATTTAGGTCTGACAATAAAGTTCCATCAATTAGGTAAATATATATATCTAAGAGAAAGGACCTAATCTCAATTTCATATATATATATATATATATATATATATATATATGTAAAAATGAGTACCTTTGAGGGTAAGTATGGTGTGCCAGGAACACTGCTGGTTGAGAGCTAATCAGGATTGTGTATGTGTGGGAGCAAATTTCAATCTTCCGTCGGTCTGGTCAGGGGCTTCCTTCTGAGTATTTGAGGTGCGGCCGTAATAGTTGACAACGGAACACTGCTGGTAGACGCGAGATGTTCCAAACGTTTTAGGAGTCTCTGTCGAACTCAAGGCTATTCTCCTTGGACTCCCGAAGTCTCATTGTCACAATCGTCTCCTCCGACTTCTGACATCTCCGACATTCGACTCCACTCTCTTTCTAGACTTTTTCTTCTTTTATATTAATTTCATCTTTGTCCCCTCTTACTTTTTTTCGTCCAATCGATAGAGTTGTAAAATCCTAATTGGTCTCCTTAACCTCGCCTTGAAATCTCGAACGTGTATAAACCTTATCCCTTCAAATTGGGCACTGTTCCTTAGGGACTCATAAATAACTCCACAAAGGTACATTCTTATTTAGTCTCGTGTACGGAAACGCGATTCTAATCTGGGACTGGGATCAAAACCCGCCCGAGAATCACACAAGACGAAAAACCGTTGATATAACTTTTATTGTCCTCTCCCCTTTACAAAAGATGTGATGAGGTTAGATTTAGATCCCAAGCCTTTTACTTCTAGTATGAATTAATCAATTATATTACTGATCTAAATCGCCTCATCACATACGCTCCCTCCTCAAAAATAAATAAATAAATAAATAAATAAATCGTTTTCACATAATATCAAATTATTTGAAAATTCATAGCAAATATAAGACTTCAATATCTCCCTAATCATCAATGTGGACCTTACCTAAATGAGAAACTTCATACAATCAAAATATATACATACATCACAGTAATCCTTCTATTTAAAAAAAAAAAAAAAAACACTAATCATTTATATAACAAGTTTGTTTACAGATATCGACCCTGTAAAATCACGACTTTACATAAAATCTTCATTTTTTGCTGTTCAAACTATTAATACTAGTCTGATCGCCTTATTTAGCACCATTATTTTGTAAAAATATGACTATTCTTGAAATGTCCATTTTTACACCAAACTGAAAATCTATATTTTTATTTTTTAATTATAAATATTAATTCAATCAAATTAACACCTCAAGCATGATGTCTAGAATTTTTGACGATATTTACTATGTTATTACATACGTTAAAAACCTTTCAGATAAAATATACTTATTTCCACTTTTATGGTTGAATTATTTTTTTAATTGCTATATCTTGTACATTGTATATTGTACACGATGCACATGGTATTATTCAATTTTAACAATTGAGCATCATAGCTGTGTTTTATGCAATGTAATACCAAATTCTTGTATGATTTAAATATAAATATTAATGACAGTAATGTTTTTATCCTTAATACATGCAGCACAGTAATCCTTCTATTAAAAAAATAAAACTAATGTATTAATCCTTGAAGATTAAGAACTGGAAAAGAGTTGCTCTAGACCGTTTGAGTTGGAGGAAGTGTGCTGTCGAGGTAGCTAGGACCTATAATAGGTTGTTATGCTCATGAATAATAAGAAGAATGTTTTTATCGCACAGATAATGCAGGCTTGACTTTCTGGCATTTTTGTTGGTTTTATAAATTATTTCTAAAACAACTAGTGTTAACTATTTTAGTGTTAATGTTGTATCTTTTGCTAATATGATTAACTATTTAAAGTTTACTGTTTGAGTGTAAACATTTTGAATATTAGCTTTAAAAGTGCAGGTAAGATACTATTAACATTATTATTAATATTTATTTTTTTCTCTTATTGTGATTGCATGTGATTCTAATATTGTTGTATGCACATTGTACTTGGTATTGTTTGAATTTTATCATTCCTGTATTATATTATTCAAATTAATAATCTAAAATCTTACCGAAGTGTAATCTTATTAATATTCCAAGTATTTCTGTTATTTTTGCTAACATTAGCCAGGGCTGTAGGCAGGGGGAGGAATTTGGGGGACAAGTCCCCCCCCCGAAATTTTGAAAGACCATTTTGTAGATAGACAATGTCCCACGTTTGTGTGTAATATCTGCCTAGCTGTTTATGAACATGGACTGTTATTCTTGTAGAAAAAAACTGCCATAATAAAGACCATAAAAGTCTTGCTTGGCCGCCGTCTGGAAATACAGTGTTTTCCCGTTCATCAATTGAAGTATCATTCACAAATAACGATTTCTTTTTTCCTTGTTCCCCCTCCGAAAATAATTTCTGGGTACGGCCATGACATTAGCTCTTTCTTAGGATGGCTCATGTGCTTATTCCACCATTTGCAGTTTCCCCGAACATCTGTCCAGCATTCTGTAAATGTCATGTTAAAATGCATTTTGCTGATCTTCCTGCCAGGTGTTCTCTGAGGTAAGGTCTTCCTCTCTTTTCTGGACTGACTACTTTGTTGGTGGGTTGACGTATGCCGAGGTGGTAGCAGGCAGAATTAAATCAAGGATGTATTGGCACTCATCAGTGAGCTTCAAGAGAGCCACCCTCTCTTGAAGCTGTATCATCTAAGAATTCTCGTTTAATACATGTTAAAAGAGGTAAACCATGTCTTACTATTAATATTCCTGTACTTCTTTGACTTCTAATATTTCATCATCTGTACCTATTTCTAATCCTTTGCCTACTTCTCTTCCTACTGAACATGGCAAAAAGGACGCATGTTCGCCTAGTTTGCTCATGGTAATTCCACATGTAGAGCGTGGCATGTTTAGGGTGTCTGAGAAGGCAATAGTGAGCAAGTTCATTAATAAGCTGAAGATTAAAGTCTCGCCAGTTGGAGGGTTTAACGGAACATGGTATGAATGGCTTTTTGCAGATAGGAGCTATAGCTATGGAAAGAATGGTAGTAGGATAGTTCAGCCAGGTGGGGCCTTCTCAGAGTTAGAGCATCTTTGTGCAGGTGTTGTTAAGAATCTGCAGCTTGCAAAACCAAATGCTTGTCTGTTGGTGTACTATAATTTTTTTTAAATCTTTTTCAAGCATATTTAAAAGGAGGTGGCTTTATAATACCATTATAGATGCTTTTTTGTTAAAAATTGTAAATGGTCACAGTAATTATATGTTTATTAGTTCCTGTCTTTCATTAGCTGTTTATCAATCTAAATGTGTCAATAGGAAAGTGCTAGATAGTATTGTGTCAAAAGAATATTTATTGATTCCGTTTAATCTTAACTTGCACTGGGCACTAATTGTAGCAAATTTAAAAGAACATTGCTTTGAAGTACATGATCCATTAAAATTATCTACTGATTCATATAATCTTGTAATTCACAAATGGTTTTTATTTTTAAAACGTTTAATAAATGGAAAATAAAATTCCCACCGCATATTTTGCAGATTGATGACATCAATTGTGGTGTTTTTGTATGTTATTATGCATATCGAAAATTAAATAAACTGAATTTGAATCAGTCTTTTAATCCCACTTTTTTTCGAAAATTTATTTATGAATGTTTAAATCACGACTAATATTTTCAATTCATACATCTTTTTTTTTAAAATCCTTTGGTGGAGAAGGTTTGAGACACTGGCTGGAGTGTCTGCAAACTCATTTCTCACCACTCAGTCTAATCAGTCATTCACATGGAATTTTTCAAGGATTTAAATCTTGTATTTGTATTTATAATATAATATCCTTTTCTTTAATTTATTGAATGTTGTTAATTTACATGCATGAATTGAGCAACAATGAGTCAGGTGGTTCTGGTGATACCCCTGCACTAGAATAGATAATACAGTATAAACGCTGGGGGACTCATAGCCTTTGCATGTAAATTTTGTACTCTTGTTACACAGAAACAAATTGTAAATTTACTAATCGACTCTAAAGTATACATGAATGTTTGAAAAAGTTACGCTTTAGGTTTCACCAACGTTTGCTGATATTTTCATCCCTTGAAATATGTAAGAAAAACTGGAAAAGTATAATATGCAGATAACTGTAAATAAAACTAAATGGCTGTTTTCGCAGAGTGGCTCACGCAGTCTCCTGCTGAATTCAGCTTTTTAGTATTTTACAAATTTACATAATAGGTGAGTAATGAAAGTAGTAGTGAGTAGCAAAAATTTTACAAGTTCTACTGTTAGGAATGTTACTTCCGATTATAATTTATGCCATATATTTAATGTGATAACACAAAAAGATTTTAAAACAATAACTATATATATATATATATATATATATATATATATATATATATATATATATATATATATATTGTAACGAATTCTCGTTACATTAAATTCCTGATACAGACTTAACTAAAACTGTAAGAAAAGACGGCATAACGTAGAAAAATAGCAACCGTGCCTTTTGTGAGCTTTTGAACTGAGCTCTTCTTTACCTAGTGAAAGGACGTTGTTTAGCTCAGAATGGAATGCTGAATGGAGTATTGTAGACACCGAGGACCATCTCAATCATTCTGTCGGAGAAATTCATTAGGATGCTGGCGAAGTGTTCGCGGTGTTAGTTTCAATGGCATCCCGAAGAAAGAGTTTCACACGACAGCAATCCTCTACATTGTAAGGGTAGCAACAATACTTTCCTATCTTGTTCTCCAAGGGATTGTCCGGGGACGGCGATAAATGATCGGTGAGATTGCTCCAGATTTTGGCAAACCGATTACTGGCACCTGCTGGCGCTACGCGTGCTTTCCCCACCACGTCATCAACCAGCTGTCCGACCAGCTGAGATGGACATTCTTGTGGTCAGACGACTATATAAAAGAGCAGAGTTCGAGGCCCAGAGAGGATTTTTGACCGATCGAGTCTCCTGTGAATTCATCGGCCCAGAACGACGAGGGAGCGACTGAGTGTCCGCCTCCCCTTTTTTCTCTCTTAGGAAGCTGAATTCCTGCATCGATCATCATTTTCATTTGTAGATATTAATCGTTACATCTGTATTTATCATAACTTCAATATTGTGTTTCTAAATAAATATCATAGTCTGTACGTAGGCCTCCACTATCCTTTTTCGGGCTCACTTAGAGCCCAGTAAGCTACAATATAAAAGACAATGCTGCGACATAAAAGACAATGCTGCTACATCAAGACTAGGAATGCTGAAAAAAGAACCATGATGAAACTAAAAGAACCATGAAAGAACCATGCTGAAAATAAAACCCAGCAGCAGCAACAGACGAAACGCAATTGGGAAAAACAGGAAGATCTCCAGAATATGCAGTTCCCACAAATTTATCAAATTATAATTATTATCAAATGGGGAGCATGCATTTACAATAAAATGAGCTCTTACCTGCATATCTGGCTCTATCCTGTCGACTGCGCCAGTAAAGTTTAGTTCCGTGACCCACTGTGCTTGGCGGTCTTAAATCATAACATAAACTACTGTTTAGCTGTTTTTTTATCAGATTATTTATTTTAAGGCAGGAGAGACCACGCAGATACCATGTCACCTAACAGTTATATATGTGTGTACAGCCATATGACCATGATAAAATAAATATTAAATTAAAAAAATATATTAATTTTATATTAATAGTTTATTAGAGAAATGTAAATAGATTTGTGAGAAAATTATTTGTTTATAATTAGTTATTATTTTAACTAAACTCGTCAGTTTGTATGGTATTGTCCCATTTTGATGAGTGCCGTAACTAGGGCGCGGCAAAAGTGGCATTTGCCACTGGCGCATCAGCCTTAGGGGCACCGCACAGTGATGAAAATGGGGTCGAGAACGATTCGCCCCAAGGAGAAATAAGGAAAAGTTGAAAAAAAAACTTTTTTACTATATAATCCAACGTGTTTATAAATTTTTTTTACGAATTTTCTTATTTTTTAAAATTATTCCAGAGACCAAACCTGCAATAGATTCTTACAAAATGTTTACCAATCACTCCTAATATGCCTTAATATAAGTCCGTGTATTCGTTTTAAATTTTGAATTTATTAAAGTTATTAAAACTAAATTTATATTTAGAAAGTTGCCAATTTTTTTATGAAAGTTCAACATCTAAATAAAAAGTAATCCTCTCAAATAAACTATTCAGTTTATCCGCAAAATAAAAAATAAACTCTCAAATAAAATATTCAGTTTATCAGCCAAATAACATTCCCAAACTATTAAAAAATTATTTTTAAGTATTAATAAGGAAAAATAAAAAAAAATTTAAACTAATATGCTAGGAACATTTTAAGAATTAACAAAATATTTTGTGATTTCATTCTGAATATATATATATATATATATATATATATATATATATATATATATATATATATATATATTTATATATATATATAATATATATATATATATATATATATATATATATATATATATATATATATATATATATATATATATATATATATATATATATATATATATATATATATATATATATATTGTGGCAGCTGGTCACAAGAGAAACAGAGAGGGTCGGTCATTCTCAGGACCTGTGGGAATTTGTTCCCCTGACAAAGCAGGAGTTCCAGACACAGATGGGTTTCGGATATTTATGTCGCTGTATGCATCTGTGTGGAATGCCGGCTATCATTGAGGAGTCCGCTCCGCTGACCACTCCCTTGCTATCAGCCCTTTTTCTCCCCCCGCCTCTTTTTGCTAGGGGTCTTTCAAGATGAAGGCAGTTGGTTGTTGGGGGCTGGAGGGTAGAGGAGGTTGTTTAATTCTCCCAAATGATGCTGTTTTATATCGTGTATATATTGTAGATAGTCGAGATAATAAAATCGGTGCTGCTCTGGGGAAGAGCAACAGGGTGCTTGTTCTAAGGTACTCCTCCTAGGACAGTAATCAGCCTTCTCGAGGTGCCCCCTGGTAACTAGGAGTTTACCTTGTAGGCAAATGATTACCGTCTGCTCTATCTGAAGTGTTCAATTTGCTTCATTAAAAAGTGCAAGGGCATGATTCTGTTGAACACTACTTGGTCGCGTCGGGGGTGACACCTAGTCGACCCAATGTCAGAGCGCATGCAGAAGTGTCCCAGAACTCTGAAGGAATCAACACTCTTTGGTCGTGTCTGAGGTAAAGCTTCGTCGACCTAAGTACATGCGGATACAACACAGAAGTGGTTCGCCACTACTTGGTCGTATCGGATTCGTTCGTCGACCTAAGACTAGTTAGATATGGCCCGATGTATAAGTTGGGACTCTGTCCGCTCGTCGCTATTTTCTCGAGAGCAGAATAACTCAGGCCTGCTCCGAGAGATAGGGCACTGCTCTATCTACTCTCTGCTGGGGCGTAGAGGGCGCCGTCCCAGTGGAGAAGGATTTATTCGATAGTACAGTCTCCTCAAGGAGGGAATAACAACCTTCGGGTGACCTTTCTCTCCAATTTATGGGACGGTGTAGACCCCATCTCTGATGGAGGCGACTTCTCCGCGCTTGGGGATCGTGACCGTAACTCGTGCTTTCTCGTGATGGTGCTTCCGACTCAATACGAGGACCTGCGATAGTGAGCCATACTCTATGCAGGAGCGAGGGACGGGCCTCTTGTTGCGGGAGGTCGTTATTCAACCCTGCCCTCCAGGGTGGTGTCGAACGCTTTCTTGCCGAGGACTTGTCCTTGGCAAGGACCCCAATGAGGTGTCTACACCCCGATAGTTCTCTGGCTAAAGGGGGTCCCATTTTCCTCGGGAAGCGTGGGGCTAGACTCAAATAAGCTGGTGCTTTCCAGCCAGCAGCCTCGGGGTCATGGTGGGAATTGACGGGATTCGACTTTTTCGCCGTCTTTTCTGTCGATTCCTATCGATCCTATTTGCTACTCTTTTTGGGGTAGAGGTCCAGTATCTCGCTATTTCCCGTATTTGAGTATGTGCTATGCTGCATGCCTGAGCCGCTACCGCCTGCCCACAAAATCTCTCCTCTCCGGAGGAGGGGACGGTACTGTGGGGTTTACCGACTGCGAGTGACTCATTTTCTGTTGCAGGGCAAACGGCCGCAGGGTCGACAGAGGTCCGGGGGCCGGCAATCCCCGGACTACTGGTCACGCATCGCTCGCCGCCGGGGAATTCTTCGGAATCAACCGGGGATGGCGTCCGGACATCCAGGACTCTTCCTCTGTTTTAGGGGGGAGGCTGGGCTGGGCACAGCTGTTATGTCATGGCATAACTAGTTGCCCTGTCCCCCTCATTGAGTGTGGGCCCTTCCTGATCGGGAATTGGTTACTGGTGGGAGGCCCGACAGCCCCGCTGCCGGGTCCTCTATGCATTAAAAACTTAGGTATCGTCTGCCATGGATGGTTAGCATCGGTTTGGGACACCAATGCCTTTGCTCCGCATCGGTGCTGGAAAGGACTCCGAGCGGCTCTTGTGCTGTCTGTGTTGCAGTCACTTCTCCGAACAGTCAATTGCTACTCGACCTTTTAGTCGGTAGGGATCCCGGGTAAGCGGCTTAATTGCTGCACAGGTGGGGTGTTACTTCTCGGTTATATCGTGTATATTTTGTATACAGTCGAGATAATAAAGTCTAAGACTTTAAGCGATTGTTTTTACTAAGCTCCCACCAACACAGAGTTGTATGTATGTTGTGACGTTACAATATATATTGTAAGCATCGCGTCCGTCTCTGTCGGGGATCAAGAAGAGCGTTGATTAAAACGAAATTTTGTTCATTGTAAGACACCGAACATTTCAAAACGACGAACAATTGAAAAACAGCAGTATTGTACCTGTCATGTTCTTTTTGACGAACGGACGATTACAGGTGTCAAATGTGCCGTTTTTGTCAATTCACCAACAGAGACAAGAAATTGTGCTTTGTGTGACCGCTTCGGCTGGACACCTAAATGCGTTTCGGCTAGCCCAAGGAAGAGGGTCAAAGAGGGGTGGGGAGGGTCTCGATCTTCCGAGGTTTTTTTGGGGGGAAAGGAAGAAAAGGAAAGGACTCCCGGCTGAACTTTGAGATGAGCAGGTTGTCTAGAATGATCTCTGGATAATAGATTGCATCTACATTGAGTTGGTTTGTTTTATTTAAAACGTTTCCCTTTTTTTTGTTAAATAAATGAACAGTTGTTAAGTTTCAATTATCTACGGTTGATTATTTCGCCTTTTATACCTGCTCCTTATACGAGACCCTTGCGAAATCATATCCAGATGACTAGGATATGACTTACAATCGGAAGTAGAAACATTCGCTAACCGCTCGGCGAGGCTAACACACACACACACACACACACACACACACACACACACACATATATATATATATATATATATATATATATATATATATATATATGTAATATAGGAAAAACAGATCGAGGAATATTTTAATGGAAGGAAAACAGATCGAAGAATAACACCCCCGAAGATAAAAAGTAATAGAGAAGACCCCCTAAATGTGAGAAGTAAACAGCTTTAACAACCAGACCATAGCTAACAAACAGATGTGTAACACCTGCATCCCATAAACAGCAAATCTTAATCCCCCTTTGACATTACAGAAATCGTAAGTTAAAGAAGTTAAGCCCAGTCTGACACTAGACTGTCAAATAATTTAAGTTCCCCCAACCTGTGGTGAAAACATCTCAAAACAGACCCCACGTTGTCTGTCCAAGCGAGGCGGGAAAGCAACGGCCAATAGGAAAGATCCTATAGCGCCCAGCACACGCCCTCAGGGAATCTAAATGGTCACAAGCAGAGCCCCAAAGAAACCCCCCAAGGAAACCCCCTTTGGATAGGAGTTTTTAGTTTTAAGAGTAAGACATTCAATTCGCTTTTCTAGCTTAATAGCAGACGCTCACCTTTTTATGCTAGCATCTTAGAGTACATACCGTACTTCCTTTACAATATCATGTCTGGAGAAGAATAAAGGATAATTCGGAAATACCACAAATAGCCCGACTGTTTATTGGACATCCAAGCATGACAAAAGAGCCGAGCAGGATGCAACCAGCGGCGAAAACCCCAATTTCTTGAACGGCGGGGAGAACAGCAGTACGAAACTTAACACCCTCTCCCCTCTACTGATGCCGGCGACTGGAACGAGTAGGTCAACGACCCAGGGGAAACACTGATGCTGAGAAGCGGAAGGATAATTAGAGCAGAAGCAATGCAAGGCCAAAGAGAGAGGCGTGAAATGAATACCCCGCTGCAAGTACGATATACAGGAGAAGGGGAGATCAGCATAAGTGCGTACATCAAAATATTCAACTTCAAATATAATGATGCGAATACAGAAGAAAAGAAAACTATAATGCTAAACCTGCTTGACGGTCCAGCCCTAAATTTTTTCATCGAAGAGTGCCTCGACTGTGATCAATGGGAAGAGATCATACAGAAGTTAAAAAATCGTTTCGAATCGGAAAAACCCAGGGCAGAAGACTTATTTCTAAAAACTCTAAAGGACTATCCTGACTTCATTAAGTACTTCGAGCATAAAAAACAAGTGGGTACTCAACTTGGGATGACAGAGGAAATTATAATAGAAGCACTCAACAGTGGCTTGCCCCCGTACTTAAGGAGACTGGCAGTACTGCAAGGGTTCGATACGACGGATGAATGGTTCAGAACCATGAAAAAGATCGAACCAGATAATTCTCAGCAGCCACCTACACGGCAATGGGACGCCCTGGCCAGGTACCCACACCAGTATCGCAGAGATGACCGCCGTGATGCGCCACACCAGCATCGGAGAGATGACCGCCGTGATCCGCCACACCAGTATCGGAGAGATGACCGCCGTGATGCGCCACACCAGTATCGGAGAGATGACCGCCGTGATCCGCCACACCAGTATCGGAGAGATGACCGCCGTGATCCGCCACACCAGTATCGGAGAGATGACCGCCGTGATCCGCCACACCAGTATCGGAGAGATGACCGCCGTAATCCGCCACACCAGGGAAGGAGTGCGACCCAGCCAAATCAAGGGCCGAGATACGAGTGACAACGATTCAACGTACAAGCTCGTTTTGACAATGTGCTTATGGAGGCAATTTTAGACACAGCCTCTGATGTGACAATTCTCCCATCTAAACTATTTAAAAAATTAAAAAACAAAGTGAACTATAGTGCCAACACCCAGGCTCAACAGATAAGACAGCTACACGGCGCAGCCCATGTAAGTACTATCATTCATGTACTATTAACAATTGGAAGTATATCCGAGTACGTTAAAGTTTATGTTGTCGAATGCGAGATCCCATATGCAATTATTTCTTGTAACCATATTAGCCTTTTTCAATTAAGTTTAAATTTTCAAAATTTTAATGTGTATCAAAAGGGACGCAACATATCTTACAAACACGAATCTACTTCCAAAAATAATTATTATTGTCATGGGCATGATAGCGAATTAAGAACTAAAATTAAACAATGTCATTTTAATAATAATAATGGTCAAAATGAACTGTATGATAATGATTTTAAGTGTCAGAATTATGTTTATAATGCTGAGAATAATTGCCAAGTTGATAACCATTATAAGTGTTCTGATTTTAATGAAAAATATGAATCTGATAATGAGTGTAGCGATATTGATAATTTTCATGATTGTACTAAATTGACACTCAATTGTGAGAATGAGGGAACTATAATAAGTACACTAAATAACACTACATCAAAATGGAAGGATCCATTAAATAATGTACTTTCTGAATTCCCAAATATATTTGCAAAAAGCAAGTATGACGTAGGTAATATTAAATTGGACCCACCGCGTGTCAGGTTAACATCCCAAATTTCTGTATCCCAAAGGCCATATCGTTCATCCTTCAAGGACAATGATGAAATTAAGAAGCAAATAGATGAGTTACTAGCGGCTAACTTAATTAAACCATCCTGTAGCCCATACGCAGCGCCGATTACGCTAGTTTACAAAAAAGATGAGGGAGCCAAAAATAGATTATGCATAGACTACCGACGTTTAAATAGTGTAACTACACCTGATTGTGAAGCGATTCCTCGCATAGACGGATTATTAGATTTGTTGTCCAGTGCAAAAATTTTTTCAACACTAGACCTCGCATCAGGATACTGGCACATTAAATTACATGAAGAGGACACCGAAAAACTGGCTTTTACTTCAAATTTTGGCTTGTATGAGTGGTTGCGGCTACCCTTTGGATGGCGCAACTCGCCCGCAATTTTTCAGCGAGCCATACGACAGATTTTACAAAAAAATAAAATTGATTTCGCGCTTAATTACTTCGACGACATAATCGTCTATTCGCAAAATATTGACGAGCATATAAAACATCTAAGAAAAATATTCCAAATTTGCCAAACCGAAAACATTAAATTAAAATTATCTAAATGTCAATTTGCACAAACCAAAATAAAATTTCTCGGATATGAGATCGAAAATGGTACATTCTCACCTGCTAATGCAAATGTCGAAACCATTAAAAAATTGATTCCACCAAAAAATGTTAAACAACTACAGAGATTTCTTGGCAGTATCAACGTTTATCACAAATTTATTCAAAATTATTCCAGTATCCGAGCTCCACTAAATAACTTATTAAAAAAGAATGTGCCATGGAAATGGACCACCGATTGTCAAAACTCTTTCCAAAAATTAAAGGATGCACTGATCTCAAAACCTATTCTTAAATTGTTTAATCCAAATTATCCGATCCATCTGTTTGTTGATGCGAGTACAGCAGGTGTCGGAGCAGTGCTCAAACAGGTTCAGCCGGATGGAAAAATGTGTCCGATAGCCTTTCATTCCAGAACTTTAAGATCCTATGAAAAAAATTATACAATTTCAGAGTTAGAATGTTTAGCAATTGTTGATGGGGTCGACCGATTTCATTGCTATTTACACGGCACCCCTTTTACCATCCACACCGATCATTCAGCACTTGTCTGGCTAAAAAATATTAAAAATCCAACAGGTAGACTATTCAGGTGGTCCCTAAAATTGTCTATGTACCAATTTGAGGTGAAATATCAAAAAGGAAAAACAAATTATGAAGCGGACATGCTATCCCGCAATCCGACCTGCCACTTTACAACTATGACAGAAGCTTCACCAAAACAATTACTTGAACCGGACGAGATCGCAGAACATCAAAGAAACGAAAACACCAACGGGCCAAATTTCACCAAAATACAGAACTTATGGACAGTAAAGAAACAGGGTCTTACGAAAATAGTAGTCCCATCAACCTTACGTCTTAAATTACTGACTAAGGCACATGATGATTTTGGACATCCAGGTATCAAATCCATGCTAAATTTAATTTCCCCGTATTATTATTGGGCCGATATTATAAAAGACGTTGTAAATTTTAATAAACACTGTGAAACTTGTCAATTCAATAAAAAGTCTACCCAGAAGAAAATTGGCCAATTAGAAGCACTCCCATTCGTTAGTGAACCTTTCGCACTATTAGCAATAGATACTGTTGGAGGGCTACATTATGCAGACTCCAAAAAACAATATTTACATATCATAGTCGATCATGCCACTCGCTTCGCATGGACATTTCCATCTAGAAGTATGACTACAGATACGTATATTAACTGCTTAAAACAAATATTCCAAATTCAAACACCAATTAAATTACTAAGCGACAGAAATCCGGCCTTCACATCACCAAAATTCAAGCATTTCTTAAGAAATAATAAAGTAACACAGTTGTTAACTTCACCTAATCACCCGCAGACTAATGGGAAGGTTGAAAGATTAAATCAAACTCTAATCACACGCATAAGATGTAAGATAAATACTGACGCTAGGAAGCTAGCTTGGACAAAACTCGTTGAACGTGTCACACATGAGTATAATAACACGCCACACTCAGTAACTAAATTCACTCCCGCGTACTTGATGTTTGGAAAACTACCTCACCTCCCACCCCTAGCAGTGCAAAATCACAGTTGTCCTCCAGTCGAACAAGCTCGGGAAATAGCACTAATGAGGACCAAACAAAGTCACGAGGTCAATAAAAGAGTCTACGATAAAAAATTTAAATTACGTGAATTCAAACCAGGAGAGAAAGTAAGCCTACAATTGTTTCGTTATCCTAACACATCTAAACTAAATGCCGAGAGAATTGGACCGTTTTCTATAGTTCGTAAAATCTCAAGTGTTACTTATGAAATTGACAGGCAACAGCCAGGATCAAAGAAAATGACCTCCATTGTCCACTCCACGAGATTAAGACCGTTTGTACAACAGAGTGACTTCCATTTACAACCGTCAAAAATTCCAGTCAGGGTCTAGGGTCCGAAATATTGAAAACAAACATTAATGGTTTGACAAAAAAAAAAAAAAAAAATAAAAGGTCTGGTACCATTTAGCTACAACAAAAGTCGTCAAAATTAGCTTTATTTTCCTTATTCTACAACTCAAAAACTAAACTTATTTAGAAGAAAATTTAAAATTGACGGCTGTCGTGATATTTCTGTGAGAAAACAAATTAATTATATCTAACTGTACCAAGTAAATTTTTTTAAATATTCTTAAAAAGGTGTTTTTTTTTATTTGAATGGATACAAATAATCATTTCATGGTGAAAAATTGAAAAGACACAAAATATATTTTTAAATTAAACAAATAAACTGTATTTAAAAAAAAAAAATTGGGCGATGTTGCGAGCAAATAGATAACTGTAAATAATATTAGTTTGAAAATATTTTATATATTATTTATATATTTATTTATATATTCAACCCCCATCCCTCTGTAGGTCATTAACCTCGTATCCCCCACAGTTTTTCCTCTCACAATTGAGAAGCGTCAATTCGTGTGTACTGTGTTGTGTTTTTTTTTGTTATTTGTTTTTGTACATGAAGTCTACTCTTGCTATTATGTTATAACGATGTTGCCAATTTTGTATAGGATGTTTTGAACAATTTGTAGTATATTATTTTTATTATTATTATTATTATCAAGTGTTATTCTAGATCGTATTACCCTTCTGTATTTTAAACTGATTAGTGAATGTGAAATTTATATTAATGAGCAAATCCTAGACAGATGATTATTAAGGTGTCAAATATTTTTATTAAATTAAAATTAACATATTTTTATTAGAGAAAAAGTACCATGTTTTATTAGGTTAAAATGACCTAGTTACATAAGTAAAAACAATTGAATAAATGGTCTCATTGGATAAGAGAAGGTTTAATTATAATAAAATGGGTGAAAGAGAAAGGTCGAGTGTGAGTAGACATGAACTAAAATCTAAATCACGGAGCTAAATTATAGGAACCGATGGAGGCAGGCAAGCAGCTAGCTTGAAATCTAATACAAGTTACCTAAACAAGCTGTTTTACCATGGGTCACCTACCTTTATATTTAGTTGGCAAAAGTATGAGGAATAGAAGTTAATTACACATGAAAATTTATAGGCAGGCCAAGCAGGAGTGATCTCTAATTAGAGCACCACCTACTTTCGTCATTTGTCTCGTAGCTTTCCCACGGACATGTGTGAATTGTGTAACACACATCTTCTGAGAGGAACAGCCAATTTTCAATCATGTGTAGTTTAATAGATAAATTATGGAATGGTGAATGTTACTTAAAAGATAGATTTGATGAGAAGACATCTGACGCACTCGATCTAGCTCAGTCCTGAGATCATGAAATTAAAGAAAGAATGAGAATTAAATGATAACAAATAGTTAAGAATTAAGTTATAATATCTGAATTAAAAAGTAATGAAGAATTGTTTAATATTGTAAATATTAATATTTCTGTCTTGTTGAAGAAATTGTAAAATTGACATAATTGACAACCATATTTTTCTATGTATGCTGTCTAACTTAGAAAAACTATATGCCTCATTGTTATATTTATCATCCAAAAAATGGTCGTGACTAACAATTAAAGTTAGAGAATACTTGTGTCTAAAATTATTTTTGCAGAAAGGTTTAAGTAATAGAATAAATTTTGATGTCATATCATTTTAGGAAATTATTATTGTGTGTCTTCTTATATTTTAAATCATACATCAATTAAGTAGGAAGAAACTAATTATGTTATATTTGTATTACTGTGTTTAAGTGTTATTATTATAGTGTTATTGTAAGTACGTGATTTATATGATATATCACCTGTAATGAAAATGTGTTACCTGATTATTGTAAGAAAAAGATTCTGTATGTATTCAGCTATATTCAAAATGTAAAGGAAGTACGTTCGACGGTCGAACAAAACTTGCAGATTTGTCCGCCCTTTTTCAGAAGGGGGGAATATTGTAATATAGGAAAAACAGATCGAGGAATATTTTAATGGAAGGAAAACAGATCGAAGAATAACACCCCCGAAGATAAAAAGTAATAGAGAAGACCCCCTAAATGTGAGAAGTAAACAGCTTTAACAACCAGACCATAGCTAACAAACAGATGTGTAACACCTGCATCCCATAAACAGCAAATCTTAATCCCCCTTTGACATTACAGAAATCGTAAGTTAAAGAAGTTAAGCCCAGTCTGACACTAGACTGTCAAATAATTTAAGTTCCCCCAACCTGTGGTGAAAACATCTCAAAACAGACCCCACGTTGTCTGTCCAAGCGAGGCGGGAAAGCAACGGCCAATAGGAAAGATCCTATAGCGCCCAGCACACGCCCTCAGGGAATCTAAATGGTCACAAGCAGAGCCCCAAAGAAACCCCCCAAGGAAACCCCCTTTGGATAGGAGTTTTTAGTTTTAAGAGTAAGACATTCAATTCGCTTTCCTAGCTTAATAGCAGACGCTCACCTTTTTATGCTAGCATCTTAGAGTACATACCGTACTTCCTTTACAATATCATGTCTGGAGAAGAATAAAGGATAATTCGGAAATACCACAAATAGCCCGACTGTTTATTGGACATCCAAGCATGACATATATATATATATATATATATATATATATATATATATATATATATATATATATATATAACATGTAAATGTATTTTATCACTATATTTGATGGTAGGGGCACAGACCAGTTTTTTTTTGCCACGGGCTCTCAAGGGCCTTGTTACGGCTCTGATTTTGATGGTATGGTTCCTGTGTTCTGAATAATTTGTTACTTCGTCCTAGTCCAGTGATCGGCCAACTTATTAGCCAAAGAGCCAAATATGAAAATTATAACAATTAAAAACAATTGGGAGCCAAATCTGCTTGTTTAGAAAATTATTATTAATATAATTACTATTAAAATTATATAGTAATAAAAATGTTCCAAATACATTTTTTCTAAAGCCACGGTACAAAATTATTATCATTATTAAATTCATGAAAAAAAAAACTTAAAAATATCCTCATATTTACTCACATTTAACCGCATTTAATCGTATTTTAATCTTATTTAATCAATATTTATTCACATTTATCCTTATTTAATCATTTTTTCAACTTTGTGTACAATTTATATTATTAAACTTAATACATTTAACTTTATATACTTTTATTTATCATTCTGAACTGGCATCTTGATATTTGTACATACCTGAATGAACCGATCTCTCTCAGAACCATCTATCTTACTTACTGGAGATATGCCCTGCCGGGTAAGGTGCTCCAAGAACTACCGTCAAACGGCGAAGGGGTGTTTATTTTTCGCTCGTTGTCATTTTTGTGCTTACTGACACAAGCCTGACAGGGCTCGGCTCATATGGTCCAGTTACCTCATCACCTTTAAAGCCTTTTTCCCACATTTGGTCAAGTAGAAGGTATCGAAAAATCGATTACAAATTTTGTACCGGAACCACAAACATATAAAGCAGGTGTAATAAAATCGTGTAAAAATATCTGCATGATGTGCAGCTAGATTGATAAATACAACAACTTTTTAATAAGACAGGACAACGGCAGATACGATAGATAAGACAACACTGTCCACACTGCTGGTCTGTGATGCCAATTTGTACCCCCCACTACTTTAGAACAAGTATGCTCGCGTATGCTTGTGGTACCTTTGTACCACACCGGAGTACGCCGAAAACATACAATTTCTGCCGGTAGCTTGTACATGGTTTGTGTTTACGTTTACGAAAACTATAAAATGTTCGTTACGTATTTTTAAAACGATATAAAATTTTAATTACCTATCTGTCTTTTAACTTAAAAAAATATACATGTTCTCGATTTATAGAAGAATTTTTACTTATCAAAACAAGATGTAATTTTTTTTTCTTACCAATTCTTTTTTAATGAAAATATTATTGCGCCTTCCGTGGATATTTGTGCCAGAACAGCACTTAAGGAGCCTAAGAGCCACATGCGGCTATGGAGCAACACTTTGCCGACCACCGTAATAATCATTGCTCGAAAATTTCAAAAGGTTAAAACATGTACATATTAAAAATGCTTTTAGTACCTCTCCGTATTCATCATTCTCTCCTAATTGTATAGAAATGGTAAATGGCATGCAAAGCAGGATTCATTTTATGTCTTTCTTAAATCCCCTATATAATAATAGCCTAAGTTATCTGTCCGTTTGTCCTCGAATTTCTGAAGCTGTTGGACCTGGAATGGATGGAGGTATCCATATTGGATTTTTGATGAGTTAGGGTTAGCAAAATTCAAAGCGAGTAAAGTTTATCTTCTCCTAAACTATCATTCCGATTCAAAAATAAATTAGTATAAATATACTTTATATCACAGCAAAACATACTGTCGTCTTTCAAACGTTCGAAATCCATCCCTTCTCCTCTTTTCGAGCGTTTAATGCCATTTTTTAATGCTATTTTTTCTGGTTAAGATCAGGCAATTAAATTTATCAATTTATCACATAATAAATAGGTAAAAATAATTTTTTCCTAGCATTATGACGTCATTCCTTTAACCATCACATTTAATCATTTCTTATTTTAAATTATTTATATACCGTCTGTATTATTTTCTTACGTTTTATGACTGAACTTAGATATTAGGTAAATAATTTTCTTTTATATTTATCTTAAATAATAGATTAGTTACACATGTGATACTTTTAAATTTATTCATTGATTATTTTTTGTTGCAATGAACATTTTATCACCGGCATTAACAACAAATTATTCTTATAAAAGTTTAAGAGTCTATTTCACGGATTAATACATGTTTAGCGTTTAAGTTATATATCTTTGAAATTTAAGAAGTTTGTTCGTTTGTGTGTTTGTTTATTATACATAAACACACGGTTTGCGATCGATTCGCTAAATTTTGGACATGATTCATATATACCGCCAAATAATCACTGTCAATATTAAAACCTCAACTGTCAATCCTATCACGTAATATGACAAGATCAATTAAAGTTGGCAACATGCGGTCAGTAAAGATAAACAAATTATTGTACGTGTACCAGATAATTTTCAGCTAAAACACAAATAATTTTTTTACTTGACTTAAAAGGTACTTTACAAAACTAGAAAATTAAAAATGTTACTGATTCTGTCATATGATGGGCTATATGCGAGTGCTGATGCTAATAACCAAAACTGTAAGTAAAATGGCTAATTTTATGTCAAACATTGTATGGTAACTAATAAGAGATTTCTAACCACTTAAAAGTTATGGTCAGATTTCAAATGTGAGAACTGTATAAATTTATTTTGAATCTCACCAAACACAAGGTCACCTGCTGAGAAAGCGGAGATATAAGGTTCTTAGATAGCTAATGTGCGATATCTCTGTACTCAGTTTGACGTTAAAGTGACAAGAAATATTTTTATCTTCTTCACGAGTTTTAAGCAATTTCGACTGAAATACAACTCATCGATAATCCACAATGCTCACTTTTAAAGAATACTGTGAAACCAGCTTAAGAAGTTTTCCAAAGGCCTAAGTCATTAAAACTTCTTAAGCGGGAAAACTTCTTAAACGGAAAAGCAGGCAATAAACATTATTTATGCGTATGTATGCGTATATATATATATATATATGTAATGTAAAAACTTAACATTTTAATCCTAAACTAAAATTACTAACACCTCTATTAAAATACCACCAAAGCCGTAATTTCTTCATCTTTTTAGTGGCCTTTCGGCGTTAAACTCTTTTGTTTCCTTCCTGTTAGCGAGCTTAACTCGCCAGCCTACTTTGATGGTTAAGAGCACTTAAAAGCACTTATAATTTGAAGAGTAACAAATTCCTTTCTCAAGCGGTTAGCGTCCCCAAGGTTATATAAGGCTGCGCGACCATCCTTTGTTGGATTTTTGCTCTGTACGCTGCATAATAAAGATGTTATAAAACTTATCCTGAATATTTGTATTCTTGTTTCGACCACGCTACATCCGCGAAGCAAAGCAGGCCAAGTTATGCTTCATATATATATATATATATATATATATATATATATATATTTTTATATATAAATATAAATAAAATATACAGTGAAACCCACTTAAGAAGTCTTCTAAGGGAATAGAAAGGGAAAATTCTTAAATGAAATTAGTTCTTTTAAAAACAAAATAATTACATAGATAATGAGGAGAAAATTTTTTCTTTATAAAATAATATACACACAATAGTTTGGTTTTTCTCAAAAATTTACATTTTTTTGCACACTAATAAAGTAAAACAACATAATTACATTAGAATATCTTTAATTCAGCTCAGAAATATTGCTTTAAACACCACTGGAATCGATTTTACAGAAAAAATCGGTTATAGCTTTTCGTTTTTTTATCGGCAATTTGTAATTGATAACAGTCCAGCTGTCTTAATATTTTAAAAACTTCTTCAGGCACATTTTATAAATAAAAATGACAACTATCGTTTTCAGCCATAAACATTGACCTTTAAAAAAGAGAGAGGAGACAAAAACAGTAATCGAAAGGCAGCTATAAACACGTTCTGTAAGTAAACGTAGCTTAAAAAGTTTCTTTCATTAAAGAAAACTTTTTAAGCGGGAAAGAGTTTGGAACGAAATTTTATAAACGGGTGATTTTCACATTGTATGAATAGGTGGAAAAATGGGTACTGAACATATAAATTTCTTAAGCAGGAACTTCTTAAACGGCTTTTACTGTATATGAAATATTCTTTGTTAAATATACATCTTTGGTTATTAGTTTATTACAAAAGCTGATAAAAGCTATTGAACATATGATATAAGACATATATATAGAACATATTATAACGTTCAAAAGCTTCTTTTTAATTAGGTTATAGTTTCGGAGAATACGAAGTATCTTTAAGGACTGTAGCAAAAAGTTAATTTCATTGCATCAATCCAAAATTTAAAAATATTTTATTTTGTTACAGGAAGTTGATGCTAGCAACAAAAATTGTAAAAAAATGACTTTGTTTATTTCATACTTTGTGTTGTTCCTAATTAGAGATTTTTAATATGTTTACATCTCAACTGTGCAAACTGCATATATTTTGATTTGAATGCAACGAATAGGTAATCATCTGGATAACGTAGCTGAAATATTCTTGCGTAGTTGATGATGATATCTATTTGATTTTATGCATTCAATTTGACCTCAAGCTGACCGAAATATCTATTGGCCTTGGTCGTGAGTTTTGAGTACTTTCGACACAATCTGTCCTGTAGCATACATGAAACATTCTTTGTTAGAATGTCAAACTTCGATTGGTAATTCGTCAATAAAGATAGCCGGGAACAGCTGACGATCATAAGAGCATTTATATGGGGTATGTAGCATACATTTAGGGCACCCTAAAAACTTTAAAAGAATTCTTTTTATATTAGGTTCTAGTTCGAGAAATACGAAAAGTCATTAATGACTAACTCTGTGTAACAAAAAGTTAATTTCCGTGCCCCTTAACAAATAAAATTGTAAAAAATGACGAAATTTGTTTCAAACTTCGTGATGTACCTAACAAGAGACTTTTAAAATATTCAATTATATTTATTTTTAAACTGTGGAAACTTTACACATTTATTTCGTACTCAACAAATACATGGTCTTCTGCTGAGGAAGCTGCGAGATAAGTTGAGTAGTTGATGAACGTCTCCTGTTTTACCTTTGATCATAGGGTGATCAAAAACTTTGGTCTTGGTAGTAAGTTTTGAGTAGTTTCGACCCAGACCAAACCTATCCATAATGCATAAACTTTCCTCCTAGAGTATAGATGAAACATTCTTGGTGATCTTCGAAGCGAATAATTTGAAAACCTCTTATAAAGTAGAGATATAATTACTTTTAAAACCCTTCTATAAAGAAAAGAAAATTGAAGCCATGCAAAAATATGGACATTTAAAATGCAATAACAAAATCGTCCAATGCCGTTGTGTAGTGTTTTTTATTGACAAAAAATTTGTAAATTGCATAAGTTAATATTTAATAGTACTAGTATTTAATGATAATAAATTAATGCAAAAGAAAACAGATTAAAGACTTGTAACTCAGTCTCACAAAACCTTTAATTGAAAAGTTAAAAGTTTAATAAAATATGATATTAAGCAAAACTTAGGCTTTAAAGAAAGACCATATTAATCTTCAGAGTAATCGTTCTTTATTATACATAATGTTGTATATAAAAAATACTTAGTTTACTATTCTGACTCGTTAAAGCCTTCAACTCCCAACTTCATCAACAACAAAACCTTCTATGTGTGCCTAAATTTTGTCTCCTTCCGAAAGTGAATTGGGAATATTTGAATATACTTCACTTTTTTTCCCCCCATTTGTCATGTTTATTTTAAAGCTTTCTTTTTCATCTTGTCTACAGTTTAAGACTGATTCACAGCACTTTTTTTTATCTGCATTTTACTTTGATTTTCCTCACCTTCGAAAGGCGAAATAAGTTTCCTCGAGTCTAACTAAAGATAAATTAGGGCAATACTTTGAAAAGTAAAAAACTTTTACTGACTAAGAATAAGCAGATAATTGGATTGCACTGTTCATATGCTATGGACATGATAGGTTAAGACAGCAATATATCGCACAGTATACAGGAGAGTAAAAAACTTATAGGAAAGGCAGTAGTGCTAATAACGTATGGTCATGTTATACCTGATTGTGAGTCTTGACACAGATATACATCAATAATCCGTCAAATTTCACACTGCAGCAAACATGAAACACTCTTTTGTAAGCTAGACTGTCTCACTTCAAGTGGTTATTTGGCAACGATAGCTGAAAAAATCTGAGGGTCTTATTACAGTATCTATAGGTATAGAACATATTTAGAACCTCGTAAGAACACTCTAAGGTTTCTTTTTACATTAGGTCTTAGTTTCGGTCAAATACAAAAGGTTACTAATAACCGACCAAGTGTAGGAAAAATTAAATTATATATATGTAAGTGTGAGTGTGTGTTATAGGATGTTGATACAAACAACCAAAACTATAAGTAAAATGTCTAATTTTATGTGAAACATTGTATTGTACATATTTAGAGATTTCTAAGATCTTAAAAGTTATGTTCAGACCTTAAATGAGAAAATTGCATAAATTTATTTTGAACATGCCAAACACATGATCATCTGCTGAGAAAGTGGAGAAATAAGGTTCTTAGATAGTTGATGTGTGATATCTCTTTACTTACTTTGATCTTAGGGTGACCAGAACCTTCTTTGCCCTTGTTCACGAGTTTTAATTAGTTTCGATTTAATATAATTCGTTGATAATCCATAATATTTACTTTTGTAACATATGTGAAACATTCTTTGTAAAATATACCACCCTACTGTGAGTGGTCATCCATTAATGACAATAGCTGGTAACAGCTGTTGGAATATATTTAGAGAATTCTAAAAATATTCAATGGATTCTGTTTTTATAAGGTCCTAGTTTCAAAGAATTCGAAGGACCTTTAATAACTGACTCCAAGTAGAAAAAAAAAGTTAATTTCATTGCATCAAACCAAAAACGAAAGTATTTTATTTTGTTAAAGGAAGTCAATTTTAGAAACAAAAATTGTAAGTAAAATGATTAATCTTATTTCAAACTTTGTCGTGTTTCTACGTAAAGATTTTTAAGAACTTATGTTCACTTCTTAACTGTGGAAATTGCATAAATTTCATTTGAATGCTACGAATAGTAGTCATCTACTGATGTAGCAGAGAAATCTTGGGGTAGTAGTTGAGATCTATCTAACCTTAGACCCTTACATTAACCTTAGCCTGACTAAAAAATTATTTCATCTTTGTCGTGAGTTTTGAGTACTTTCGACCCAAACATAACCCATCGATAATCTGTCATCTGTACCACTGAATTCTACATGAAACATTCTTTTTTAGACTGCCCTACTTACAGGTAATTCGTCAATAACGAAAGCCAGTAACAGCTGACAATCTTACAAAGAATTATTTGGGGTATGTGACATATATTTTGGGCATTCTTAAAACATTCTAAAATTTCTTTTAGTATTAGGTCCTAGTTTCGGAGAACTAAGAAAGGTTCTCTGTGTAACAAAACATTAATTTCACTAAAACAAAACAAAAACAAAAAATGCGTTTAATTTTGTTACAGCCTGTTGATGTTAACAACTGAAATTGTACGTAAAATGACCAATTTTATGTCGAACTTTGTATTCTACCTATGAAGATACTTTTAAGATGTTCAGTTATATTTATTTCTAAACTCTGGAAACTGTACACATTTATTTAGTACTCAACAAATACATGGTCCTCTGCTGCAAAAGCTGTGAGATAAGTTTCTTGGGTAATTTAAGAACGTCTAATGTACCATCTTTAACTTTGGGGTAATCAGAAACTCCTTTGGCTTTGGTTGTAAGTTTTGAGCAATTCCGATCTTGACCAAACCCATCAATAATAAATCAATTTTGCCCCTAGAGTATAGATGAAACATTCTTGGTGATCTTTGAAAAGAAGAGTTTAAAAACCTGTTCTTCCAGAGTGGAGAAATACAATAACTTTTCAAAAATATGGACTTTTATAAGTGCAATAAAAAAATCATTCAGTGCCGTTGTGTAGTGTGCTTTACTGACAGAAATTTTATAAATTGCATATGTTAAAAATTAATAGTGCTAGTATTTAATGATAATAAATTAATGTAAAAGAAAACAGTTTAAAGACTGGTAACTCAGTCTCACAAAGCCTTTAATTGAAAAGTTAAACATTTAATAAAATATGATATTAAACAAAACTTAGGCGCTAAAGAAAGACCATATAAATCTTTAGAATAATCGTTCTTTAGGACACATTATTTTGTTTATCAAAAATGCTTAGTTTTCTAATCTAACGGGTAGCGTTCTTCTCCAACTTCATGATTGAGAACAAAATCTTTTTCGAGTAGCCATGTTTTGTCAGATTCCTGTGATCCCCCAGGAATTTTCTTTCCTTCCAAGAGAGAATTGGAGTCACTTGAATATATTTCTCTTTCGTTTTCACTCATTGGTAAGTTTATTGTAAAGTTTTCTTCTGCATTTTGTCTACAGTTGAAGACTGATTTACAGCACTTCGTCTCCATTTTATTTTGATTTTCCTCATCTTTTAAAGGCGAAGTAAGTTCTTTCGAGTCTTTATTTCGTTTTTCCCCATTTATCATATCTACTTCAAGACTTTCGTCCTCATCTTGTATACAGTTTAAGACTGATTTGCTGACTTTTTGCGTCTTCATTTCACCCTGGTTTTCCTTATCTTCCAAAGGCGAAGTATTTCCAAGTTTCCTCGAGTGCTCTTCACTTTCTTTTTCGCCATTTTTCACGTCTACTTTAGAACTGTTTCTCTCTTCCTGTCTATAGTTTATAACTGATTCAGAAAACTCGTTCCTCTCCATTTTATATTTACTTTCCTCTCTTTCGGTAAGCAAATTTATTTTTTTCACTTCTTCGATTTCTCTTTCTTTCGGCGCACCTACTTCAAAGCTTCCTTCCTCATTCTGTCTGCAGTTTACATCTGAGTCGGAGTATTTTTTCTTCTCTTCTACATATTGATTAAGGTTTTCTATGAAAGTGTTCCCCTTTTCTTCAATACCTTCCACGAAATGTTTTAAATCTAAAATTTCTGCTTTTCTGTTATAACTCTCTTGGTAGACATCCACTGTATATTCTGTTTGTAATACTTCTGTGAAAATAGTTTCCAAGCAATAACGAAGCTCAAGAGTACAATGAGGAATGTGCACCCCATTTTTATGCTCTTTTTTATACATGTAGATGTCAAAGGCCAAAATATATGCTTTAAAAAAAGGGGTACGTTTGTCGTCTGTGCTAAAGTAGTCTACCTCTGGCAAAAACCAGGAAAAAACAAACGAAAAAAAAGAAGATCTTTTGGGCATCATCAGCAAGCTGCACATTGATAAAACGTTCACGTAATCTACAAATGGCAAAATGTAATATTTATCCATATTTTCTTTTACTGGAAAAATCTCGAAATTTCCTTGAAAAGAACTTTTAGCACTCTGTTCTAGTTCTTTTAAAATACACAATTCTTCCAAACTTTGGTCTACCATATTTTGCACGACTGTTTTCAAACTGTCGTCTTCATTGCTGCATTCCTCGATGAGGAGGTTGTAATCTCTTTCAAGTTTTTTGTATCCTTCGATGTTCTTCCGTAAATGGTACAAAGCGTAATCACGTTACTTCAGAAAATCACTTTCATGAAATTCTAGAAAACTCATCACACATTTTTCACTTTCTATCAGAAACTTTCGAATTTCTCCAACGATATTCATTCTTTTTGCTTCTGAGAACATGCGAATTTTATAAAATATTGTCTGAATTGTATCATTCATTTCCATCTCATCTACTAATAAGCTAACATTCAACCTGGAAAAATACTCATATTTGTAATCAATAAAAATATTTTCTAAAAATACTTCAGTAAGTGTTTTCAAAATTTTTCTGATAGCATTCAGGGCATCCTGCCATTCGGTATATTCTGCTCGATCAGGATGGAATGCTATTGGTAGCTTTTGTAATTTCTTGTCGATCGTTTTTGATAGTTTCTGGTGACTTTCTGGACTTTTTTTGTTTCTCTTTACCTGTTCTAAGCTGCTCTCCAGTTTCGATAGAATTCTAGGTTTTCCAAAACGGTGTAACCAATTTTCTATAGTTTTTGGATTTGAATCTTGTTTTGAGTTCTGCAAATCGTTTATTTTAGCTCCTTGGTCCCGATCACCACTTACAGAAGTCTTATTATTTACTGAAAGTGAAGGACTGTAACCGGAAGGAACTTTCTTTATTGAAAAAATAAGCCGATGATTTACTGTCATTAATGAGCTGGCTGAGTTGTTTCCACGCGAGAGAATTCCCTGGTTATGGCCTGTAGTACCAGACATTGATCCTGGTGTCTCTGTTTCCTTTTCAATTGATTTAGTCTGTAGCTATAAACGTTCTTGGTGCCTTCCTTATCGCCTTCCTGAAAACTTGTTATTTGATCTGTTTGATCATAGAGATAAAAAATCCATTCCATAACCAAACTCAAATTTATAAAATTTCTACGATTTTTCTATCTTCAAAACTGTCTTTCTTCGAATTTTGAAATATCTGGCGTCCCCTGAAATTTAAAATATACAATTAATCAAGATTGCATTTCATATTATGTGATTAGAAATATCGATTTAACTTTAATTTTTAGTTACGCCCTTACGACACTTTAATTTTATGAAGCAACATACAATTACAAAATATAAGTACTGTGAAAATTGACTTCAAAATTTGCAGTTTAAAGAATGAAAAAATGGAAAAAGAATGTAGCGTTCATGTAGCAGCAAGTTAATTTCAAAAATTCATACTACTCTATTTTTTCTATGATTATTAACGGTCAAACAGCTTGCATAAGACGATTAAGTTTTAATAAACATCGAGCTTCTCAAATCGTAAGTTAAATGGTATATGCTTCCTTGTAAAATACACGACGTTAAAATTAAGAGAGTAAGAATATTATACTTCTATCCCATGGGCGAAGTGCGGTGCAGTTTATAATTCTCATTATCATTATTATTTTAAACTCTGAAGTCAGGAATCATTGCAGATCATATTTAATTGGCGATTAAAGTAACTCCATTAAGCCCTGCGTTAATTTTGAGAAAAGTAACTGACACAAAATTTCTCCTGATGTTGGAAGGATGGTGACAGAAAAGCGATGTTCATTTTCTAGACGGGAACTCTACCTTTTCGCACGTCAGTCTTCCCTTATGAGAATGTGTGATTTAAAATTTAATAATTATGAAAAAAGTTTTGAGAAAAACACATAGTAAAAATTTTTGGTTAGAAACATAGACATGATTGATTTTTATATAATAATTTTGTTCTAGAAATCAATTGTGCAGAGTGCAGAAATTTATTAAACAAAAACAGTTTTAATAACATAACATAGCTTAAATATTTTCAGAATATAGGAAATTATTTAAATAACGAATAACTGACACCACAAGCTTACACTTCAACGATACATAACTAGAAATGACAATAATTATCTTTAAGGAAAATAATATTCCTGTTCCCCAAAAGGAACATTAGTGGGATTTATTGTACTAAATCCCCCCCCCCGCTTATTTTTACAGTCTAACGTAACATGTCTGGAATATGATAGAAATTTCGGGATTTTGTTTATAAGAAATTGCATTTAAACTAAATCTTAATAAAAAAATATTTCTTTTTGAAATTCGGTCATAATGCGAAACTTAAAACTGTAATTTATTTTATTACATCACTTTTCTAAGATTCGCCGTGTTTGTTAAGGGTGATTGGGGAACGTAAAATATGTTCGCAGTCACAATGTCTTCCAAGTTCTCAAACTATACCTATGGGGGGAAAGCCAAGACTGGTGGTGTTGTGCTAGGTCCTTGATTCTAAATTTCGAGGACCCACCTGAGCTAAAACGTTCTATAACCTTAGCGGTGCTCTTTAAACTAAAGGCACATTCATTCGCCTAAAATCATGTAGCCCTGGCCCACGTGCTTGGTTCTTCCAAATGGCAATCAAACACCAAACGGGGCACATATGGCCGTGAGGCCCTCCAGGCTTCTCCCGGTGGTGGTGATCAGATCGCGAGTACTGGGCCACTCTGCCACGCCAGGCTATCGACAAGTGCCCAGAATGCAGAAGGAACAATTCACGAGCGAAAGCAGAAGACTGGCACAAGGAAGAGAATTAGATTACAACTGGCTGCTTTTAGCGGACCTTTTGAAGCCGGAATTAGAGATGGTGGCTCGAACAACGCGACCAAGAAGAGAGCAATGAATGAAAGAAATGAATAAGAAGAAGAGAGCATTGAATGAAAGAAATGAATGAGAATAAAAGAGCACTGAATGCGAATTTTGCTCGTTGCACCTAAAGACAGGAGACTGACGAGTCAAAAAGAAAAATAGGAAATTTTAAGAGTCGACGATCGCAATCCTGGGCTTCGGGACCATCACTGAAGAGTCATTGTGACGGAACTTTGGCCCAAAATTCCGTTGCATCTAAAGACGGGAGACCGATGAGCTAAATAAGAAAAAGAGGAAATGTTGAGACGCGACAATCGCAATCCTGAGCCTCGGGACCATCACTGAAGAGTCTTTGTGACGGAACTTTGGCCCAAAATTCCGTTGCATCTAAAGACGGGAGACCGATGAGCTAAATAAAAAAAGAGGAAATTTTGATAGGCGACAATCGCAATCCTGGTCTTTGGGACCATCACTGAAGAGTCATTGTAACGGAACTTTGGCCCAAAATTCCGTTGCATCTAAAGACGGGAGACCAATGAGCTAAATAAGAAAAAGAGGAAATTTTGAGAGGCGACAATCGTAATCCAGGTCTTTGGGACCATCACTGAAGAGTCATTGTGACGGAACTTTGGCCCAAAATTCCGTTGCATCTAAAGACGGGAGACCGATGAGCTAAATAAGAAAAAGAGGAAATTTTGAGAGGCGACAATCGCAATCCTGGTCTTTGGGACCATCACTGAAGAGTCATTGTAACGGAACTTTGGCCCAAAATTCCGTTGCATCTAAAGAAGGGAGACCAATGAGCTAAATAAGAAAAAGAGGAAATTTTGAGAGGCGACAATCGTAATCCAGGTCTTTGGGACCATCACTGAAGAGTCTTTGTGACGGAACTTTGGCCCAAAATTCCGTTGCATCTAAAGACGGGAGACCGATGAGCTAAATAGAAAAAGAGGAAATTTTGAGAGGCGGCAATCGTAATCCAGGTCTTTGGGACCATCACTGAAGAGTCATTGTGACGGAACATTGGCCTAAAATTCCGTTGCATCTAAAGACGAGAGACCGATGAGCTAAATAAGAAAAAGAGGAAATTTTGAGAGGCGACAATCGCAATCCTGGTCTTTGGGACCATCACTGAAGAGTCATTGTAACGGAACTTTGGCCCAAAATTCCGTTGCATCTAAAGACGGGAGACCGATGAGCTAAATAAGAAAAAGAGGAAATTTTGAGAGGCGACAATCGTAATCCTGGTCTTTGGAACCATCACTGAAGAGTCATTGTGACGGACCTTTCGCCCAAAATTCCGTTGCATCTAAAGACGGCAGACCAATGAGCTAAATAAGAAAAAGAGGAAATTTTGAGAGGTGTCAATCGCAATCCTGGGCCTCAGGACCATCACTCAAGAGTCATTGTGACGGAACTTTGGCCCAAAATTCCGTTGCATCTAAAGACGACAGACCAATGAGCTAAATAAAAGGAAATTTTGAGAGGTGACAATCGCAATCCTGGTCCTCAGGACCATCACTTTAGAGTTACCCGGGTGCCCCCTAAATTAAAGTTTTCCCCCCAGAGGCGCACCTCCTTTAGGTGTGTACGGGGTTCACGATCCCGGGGTACCTGAGTGATTTTTTCCTAGTGTCTCCACTGGTAGTCCCGAACTTGCCTCTGTAGAGCTTGTTCCTTACCGGGGTTGACCACATTAATCTTCGAACCATGACGGGCCTCTCGTAGGTCAGCAGCGGCTTTGTAGCCGTTATGGGTTGCTGTTGTGATGACTGGGATCAGTAGGTATGTTGCTGCTGTATGGACATTTAAGTCTGGGTCAGCGTAAAACCGAATTCTCTTAGAGTCATTGTGACGGAACTTTGGCCCACCCTGTGGATTCCCCGTGACTCGGCTTGCTCGAAAAAGGTTTGAAGATTCACGTGGTTTCAGAAGCTGAAAAACCCTAACCAAACCTGACCTAAAAAAAAAAGACAAAAAGAAGAAAATTAAGAATTTAGTGTAGAAGAGTCAGACTTAGCAAAAAATAAATAAATAAATAAATAAATATTAAAAAAAGAAGAAATTAAGAAAAGGAAATCTCAAACACGGAGAACTACTACTTAGCAAAAGCTGAAAAAGGGGGGAGCTAAAAAAATGAGCAATGGTCCCCTGTGGGTGGGGTCCCATGGGTTGATGCGGGAGCCAGCACCTAGGTCTTCGAAATGGCAACAACAAAATTTAAACTATAATTCTTTACTTTGTTATACTTTACTACATGAAAAAAAAACTACATTTCAATAAAATTTGAAGGTTTTATTTTAATCCTGATATTTTTTAGTTTTGTAGTGCAGTGTTAATATAGGTTAAACTAAACAATTCCGTTATATAAAATGCAGAGTGCAATAAAAAGAATATATGCACAACTAGATGTTATAATAGTATTAAATACAAAAAATTAACATTTTACTCCTGATATTTTTTGGGTTTTGTACTGCAGTGTTAATATCGAGTGCAGAATATAGATTATACTGAACAATTCGGTTATATAAAGTGCAGAGTGCAATAAAAAGAAGAGATGCACAACTAGATGTTATAGTTTGGTTTGGTTTGGTTTGGAGTGCTACGGTCTACTTTTTGCAACACGAGGGTTAATGAGACCGGGACCTACAGCTTAAAGCCGATTCCGAACGGCTACGAACATCCATGCCATAGTGGGATTCGAACCCACGAACTCCGGTTCCGAAGGCCAGCACCCTAACCAATCGGCCATCGTTCGGCAGATGTTATAGTAATATTAAGTACAAAAATTTAACATTTTACTCCTGATATTTTTTTTTTTGTTTTGAAGTGCAGTGTTAATATAAAGTGCAGAATAAAGATAGTGCAGAATATAAATAAAACTGAACAATTCTGTTGTATAAAGTGCAGAGTACAATAAAAAGAAGATATGCACAACTAGATGTTATAATAGTATTAAATACAAAAAATTACCATTTTACTCCTGATATTATTTTGCTTTTGTAAGGCAGTGTTAACATAGATTATACTGAACAATTCCGTTATATAAAGTGCAGAGTGCAATAAAAAGAAGAGATGCACAACTAGATGTTATAATAATATTAAATACAAAAATTTAACATTTTCCTCCTGATATTTTTTTTGGCTTTGTAGTATAGTGTTAATATAGGTTAAACTGAACAATTCTGTTATATAAAGTGCAGAGTGCAATAAAAAGAAGACATGCACAACTAGATATTATAATAATATTAAATACAAAAATTTAATATTTTACTCTTGATATTTTTTTTTTTGTTTTGTAATGCAGTGTTAATATAAAGAGCAGAATAAAGATAGTGCAGAATATAGATAAAACTGAACAATTCCGTTATATAAAGTGCAGAGTGCAATAAAAATAAGAGATACACAACTAGATGTTACAATAATATTAAATACAAAAATTTAATATTTTACTCCTGATATTTTTTGGGTTTTGTACTGCAGTGGTAATACAGGTAAACTGAACAATTCCGTTATATAAATTGCAGAGTGCAATAAAAAGAAGAGATGCACAATTAGGTGTTACAATAATATTAAATACAAATATTTACCATTTTACTCTTAATGTATTTTTTTTTTGTTTTGTAGTGGAGTGTTAATTTAGGTTAAACTGAACAATTCCGTTATATAAAGTGCAGAGTGCAATAAAAAGAAGAGATGCACAACTAGATGTTAAAATAGTATAAAATACAAAAATTTAACATTTTACTCCGGATATTTTTTTTTTTTTTGGTTTTGTAGTGTTGTGTTAATATAGAGTGCACAATAAATATAGTGCAAAATATAGATTAAACTGAACAATTCCGTTATATAAAGTGCAGAGTGCAATAAAAAGAAGAGATGCACAATTAGATGTTACAATAATATTAAATACAAATACTTACCATTTTACTCCTAATATAATTTTTTTTATTTTGTAGTGGAGTGTTAATTTAGGTTAAACTGAACAATTCCGTTATATAAAGTGCAGAGTGCAATAAAAAGAAGAGATGCACAACTAGATGTTAAAATAGTATGAAAAACAAAAATTTAACATTTTACTCCGGATATTTTTTTTTTGGTTTTGTAGTGTTGTGTTAATATAGAGTGCACAATAAATATAGTGCAAAATATAGATTAAACTGAACAATTCCGTTATATAAAGTGCAGAGTGCAATAAAAAGAAGAAATGCACAACTAGATGTTATAATAGTATTAAATACAAAAATTTAACAATTTTGCAATAAAAAATGGAGTAGCACAAGGCGATGTAATATTGGTATTAAATACAAAATTCAATCTTCTACGGCTAAGGGTTTTTTTTATGCCCCCTATGACCTTAATACATTTTGTATTGAAGCGTTTTGTTGTACAGAGTGCAGATCCCAATAACAAGGAGAGGTTAGAAAACTAGATGTTATATAATATTATTAAATTCATTTTACGGCTAATAGGTTTTTGGTATAATTTCACAACCTTAATGTACACTATATTTAAATATTTCATTAAATAGAGGGTAGATTGCAATAAATAAAAAGGTGCAACACTAGATGTTATAATTGTTCTATATACAACATTACACTGACGTGATTGTGACTCTAAGTAAAAAACCGTGAAATTTATATCATTTGGCATCAAAAACTAGGAGCTAAAAAAAGTTAATTACATATAACAATTAATTGCATGTTACTAATAACAGATTTAATGTATTGTTAGTAAATTTCAAGCACTGATTTTAATTTTTAGTCAATTAACGCGTTGATTGCCATGGGGGTCACCAGTGACAGGCTACAGTGCCGTGGGGGTTACCAGTGACCGGCGACGCAGCAAATAATAAAAGTACATAATTGTAGTAAATATGGATACTGATCAATTTTTCAATAATACTTTTGTTATTATAATGGTTTGAAGAAATTAATTCAATATAGAACATACAAAAATAATTTTATTAGTACATGAAAAATATACATTTCATCGGTGCATATTACGATGAGTCAGATGGAAATATTCAAGGCAAAGAAAGAGTGAATCAACGCGATCGGAGCAATATGTCACCAATTTTTTAGTCAAATTTTTTGCTCTAGTTCTTCCTAGTTACATTGGATGCAAGAGAATGAAAGTAATCTCCTAGCAATCGAAGCGCGATTGTTTGAAAAAAGAAAGACAATCCTAACAATTGCCTACCGCGCCGTGGGAGTCACGGGTAACCACCACCACAAGAATTGCTTCGAGCATGATTTTATAACTCATTTTATCTGCTGAAAATATTTCAAAATATGCATCGCATAATGAAAAATTCACGTCGACGTCTTGGGCAAACCATCGAAAATGCGTCTGGCAGTCAAAGTGTTAAAGCAATGACTGCTTTAATTTTGGCTATTAAAATAAAAGAAACTTGCCAAACTTCTGTTGGTGAACCTATGCCAGACAAATTAGCCTTGCCTAGAATTAGATGTTCAAATCATGAATATCAATCACAGTTTATTTATGATAAATTTGTTTTCTGGTACAATAAGCGATAGATTAAACTATCCCCAAACGCAGAAGTAAAATATTACTCACACAATGAGAATGCGTTCTCGGAAGACTATGCTTAAAATATTTTAGGCTGTTTTAACAAGCTTTTCGACTAGAAAACTAATTAGGCTGTAGACCTTTTGTATTTAAAATGAGAAACATTCCCTTACATGTACCCAGAGTAAAATTTAAAATTTTTGTGTTTAATAATATTATAACATCTAGTTGAGCATCACTTCTTTTTTTGCACTCTGCACTTTATATAACGGAAATGTTCACTTTAACCTATATTAACACTGCACTACAAAACCAAAATAATATCTGGAGTAAAATGTTAAATTTTTGTATTTAATATTATTATAACATCTAGTTGTGCATTTCTTCTTTCTATTACACTCTACACTTTATATAATGGAATTATTCAGTTTAACCTATTTTGACACTGCACTACAAAGCCAAAAAAATATCAGGAGTTAAATTTTTGTATTTAATACTATTATAACATGTAGTTGTGAATTTCTTCTTTTTATTGCACCTTGCACTTTATATAACGGAAATGTTCAGTTTAACATATATTAACACTACACTAGAAAACAAAAAAAAAATATCAGGAGTAAAATGTTAAATTTTTGTATTTGATACATCATATCAAGCATTTAAAAAGTAATAAAAAGAATTGAAGATTCAAAAGAGTGTACATTCTACGAAAAAAGATACTTATAACTATTGAAACACTAAAATTATTTTTAAATAAATAATTTGAAACCAACTTTCTGACTAATTTAATTTTGGTATCCCCAATTATTATTCTTTTACTTAACAAATATAGAGTTTATTTTAGAAATATTTAAGTGAATCTGATAACTTAGTTTTGTTCAATTCGGAACATTTGCAACACGAGCATTTGCGGTCGTGGTAAATGAAATTTTGATATGAAAGATAAACTTTGTACCGATAAAGTATGATTTAAAATGATTAGGTTAAATTCATTCTTGCTTGATACAATAAAGGTCACTTTGCGATAAAGTCCTGTCTGGAGATATAATAACGTGTCGATGGTTTCTAGTTCTCTCTTTCCGCGATAATAGATATCTTTTGTGGAATTTGAAGTTTTACTTTCACTTTCGCTTAACAGCGTTCCCACTGTTTTTCTAGAATAAAAATTAAGGACTTTTTAAGGACTTTCTAAGGACCAAAATAACATTTTATAAGGACCTACTTGAAATACACGGCATAACGACATAAACCCTATTTCCTGAGGAACCTATTTTAATGATTATGATCCAGACAAGGAAAGTTCAATAAATGCCCTACAATATTCTAGAATTAAGTTTTTAAAAATGCCTACAAATTAATATAATCTATTTGACGAAAACTAATTTTAAAAAATGTACATCTATAGCTTTTTGAGTGATCAAAGTAGAAATAAATTGTGAATTAAAACATTATACATAGTACTTTCTGAGGGTTTAAAAATGACTCATATATATATATATATATATATATATATATATATATATATATATATATATATATATATATATATATATATATATATATATATATATATATATATATATATATATATATATATATATATATATATATATATATATAATATATATATATATATATATTATATATATATATAATATATATATATATATTATATATATATATATATATACTATATATATATATATATATATATATATAATATATATATATATATATATATATATATATATATATATATATATATATATATATATATATATATATATATATATATATATATATATATATATATATATATATATTATATATATATATATATATATATACTAGGGAAGGAGAAAGTTGTAGACTTTTCTATTACATTCAATACTTCAATACAAGAAAAATTAAACTTCCATAAGTAACTGAAATATCTACAACACCCCCCTAACCTCCATGCTTTGCTTAGTTAGAATCTGAATGACTGTTAGCTATTAGGAAAAGGCAGCTGACTTTAAACTTTTTCAGTATGCCAAAGATTATTTATTGGTCAAATAATAAGTAAATAAAAAAATTGTCCCATAAGAAAACCAATAGGAAATCACGTGACGACGGTGGATTGCGTTGATGGAGAAACTGATCGCATTCCAATTTAAAAATTAAGGAGTTTTAAGGGCCCTTAAAAATGAAAACTAAAATTAAGGAGTTCTTAAGCATTTTTAAGGACTGTGGAAACCCTGCTTCAGAAACAGAGGACGGTGATTTGATGAATATCCAAACAGCACAAATACGCTCATGTTGAAAATTAAGAGAAATTTTAGGTTAAGTCAATTATCTCCAGAACTACTGGATCCATCTTAATGAAATTTTATATGTACATACAGTCATACACTACAAAACAAATAACCATTCAAGAGTTATAATATTCACGCAGGATCGTGCATAACAATCGTTGGAGTCGGATGAAACAGCTGTGCAGAAGGGGTTAGTCGGGGGTATGGTCCCCCTCTTATAGATATACAGGCCTCGAATCGTGATTTCATACTTGAAATAAGGCAGTTTATGAATTCCTGTTGCAGTTGGTTGTAGTGAGTCGATTTAGATCATTAATATAATTGATAATTAATATAACTGATGTAATTAATATAATTTATTAATTAATATAATTTATATAAATAAAATGAGAAGTAAAATGCTTGGGATCTAAATCTGACCTCATCACATCTTTTGTAAAGAAGAGAGGACCCATAAAAATTAATTGAACGTTTTCGTCATGTGCGGGATTCTCGGGTGGGGTTCTGATCCCAGTCTCAGATTAAAATTACGCCTCTGTCCATGACACTAAACAAGAATGTACCTTGGTGGAGTTATTTAGGAGTCCCTAAGGGACAATGGCCAATTTGAAGGGGCAAGTTTTTAAAGGGGGTTTTGAAGGGGTAAGCGGACTGTCAGAGAAATGATTCAAATTTATAGACAGAAACAATGGTCAGATTTTATTGGTAGCCTTACTACAGAGGACAATTCTATATGGAAATTCCAGAAGCGTCTGAGGAGTAACGGTTACAACAGCATACCACCCATCTATGGTTTAAACGGCGTAGCTTTCGATCCGGCTGGTAAAGCAGAAGCGATCGCGGAAGTTTACGAAACTCAATTTGCGCCTAATGAAGATTTAGAGTACGAGGATCACGACCGCCAGGTTATTACTACTGTAAATAATTTTCTTAATAATCCTCTAAGTAGCGAATTAACTCCAGCTACTATCTCTGAAGTAATTTTAATTATTAAAAATCTTAATAATAAATCTCCTGGAATAGACGATATTTCTAATAGATGTATTAAAAACTTCCCGCCAAACCTAGTAATCTATTTAACTGCAATTATAAATTATATGATGAAACTTAAATACTTTCCGAAAGCATGGAAAACTGCAATAGTATGCCCAATACCCAAACCTAAAGCTAATTTAACATTTCATGAAAGCTATCGTCCTATTAGTCTACTCAGTTGCCTCAGTAAAGTTGCCGAGCATGTGATATTTAACCGCCTTCCAGTTCTTCCTGCAGGGAAATAATAAGCTAATTCCGGAGCAATTTGGTTTTCGTAACTAGCACAACACTACTCATCAGCTGCTTCGTGTAGTAGAACTCGCTAGCGAGGGATTATAATCACGCAAGCCAACTGGTGCACTCTTTCTCGACATTGCAAATGCTTTCGACCGCATCTCGCATATAGGCCACATTTACAAACTCATTCAGCTTGAAATGCCTGATGCTTTAATACACTTCTTACACAATTACCTTTGCGATCGTCACTTCACAGTCCGCATACAAAACACTTACTCCACTTTAAAATCTATAACAGCAGGTGTTCAGCAAGGCTCCATCTTAGGTCCTACCCTCTTCAATATTTATATTAATGACATTCCTAGGAATGATTATACTTCCCTAGCTTTGTATGCGGATGACACAGCTATAATTGCTTCAGCCCCACACCTAAGTTGCTAGCTTCATACAGTCACACCTAGACACTCTGGAAGACTGGTTTCTTAAATAGAAAATTAAAGTTAACCCTACTAAATGCCATGCTATTTACTTTACTCGTACTTTTAAAACTCCCCCTAGACTATATCTACTCGACGAGGTAATTAACTGGGAAAACTCCGTAAAATATTTAGGTGTAACTTTAGATAAAAAACTAACCTGGCGTCCTCACATAACGGATATTAAAAATAAAATGATAGGAAAATTAGAAAACTTAAA